>JBAMNC010000028.1:0-585000 GCA_037902135.1 Cetoscarus ocellatus | reverse complement strand
ATCAAATTAATTTTTTACAATAGGCATTGACATGACCAAGACTGCTGAAGTTGGGGCTGAAGTTGGTAAATATGTCATGCAGATTAAGCTAATCAAATATACACATATTTTTACATATAAAGCTTTAAGGGCACTTTTCCAACATGGCCATTTGGGACACAATAGGCTTATTGTTTTATGTTGTTGTTGTTGTTTTGTTTGTTTTGGGTTGTTTTTTAACTGTCAAAACATAAAAATGAAATATGCACCAAACTTAATGTAGTCGATAATCAGTGCCATATCCAGGACTGTGTTAATCCATGGAAATATTTCCCTCTGAGTATTTTGCACGGAAGATATAGATTTTATGCATGTGTGTTTTAATAAAAATATGAGTGCATCATGTATCAAAACTGGCACCTGAAGGTTTAAACTTCTGGAAAACATTTTTATTTTATTTGTTAACAGGAATGAAACTCTTGAAAATAAATGATTCGCTGAAAGTGGGAAACAATAATACTTCAAATTTATGTAGCACTTTCATGATGCATCCACTTTTGGGGAAAATTATTTTATGTGTAACTCTCTTTCAATGGGACATGAGGGTTAAAGTCATAAAAAGTGACGGATGAGTTCAAGAATAAATCGAAGACCTGCCCGTCGTAGACCCCAAAAAATGAAAAATGTGAAAGCAAACACACTCTCATCGCAGCGCAAGTCGACAGATAGACAAACGGACATGGCAGGAAGGAGATCCATAAGTCCTTACTGTGACCTCCGAGTGTCAGAGCCGTGGAGTCACGTGACGGACAAAGGCTCTCTAATTAACAGAGAGGACTCTGGAAAGCCGCTCTGTAATGAGGCACCATGCTGGACGGGCCTCCAGTGAGGCACTCGGCCCATATGCAAGGCCAGCATTGCAGGAATTTACATACTGCAGGTCAATTGAACATATGCACACTCAAAACTGACTAATGACTTCCACTCGCGCTCTGATTCTATTTCACAGCCTGCTCTCAGGATGAGCGCAGTATAGAACACTAATGAGGATAACATTGGGAGGCGTAGCACTGCAAACATTAATATATGTATCAAGACATGGGGTTCAATATTAAGCGCCGTTACTGGGGAAATGGGTACAAGTGATGCATTTCCACGGGCACAAAGTGAGGCCAGCGTTCTATAGTGTGGCTGATCAGCAGGGAGCAAAAGCCAATGTCCAGTAAAGTGCCCATCCTTGTCTTTTTGCCGCACATTTACTCCCAGACAGCTGATGCCCAGTACCTGTAAGGCCACCCATTCACTATTAAACTCTTCCCTCAGCACCCCACAGTTTGGACAGTTTGGGGGCTCGGCAGGGGTGTGTGTCCATCTGTGTGTGGCTGTATGCTTGTGTGCTTGACTGACCCTGCGTGTGCGTGCAAGCGTGCAACTGACATGTATGTGTATGTATGTGCATGAAAGACGGGGTTTATGTTGGGGTGGGGGGGGGGGGGGGGGTGGCTGGCGGAGGGTGTTAAAAGAAGGAGTGCTGTTGGTGGTGGTGGTGGAAGTGGTGGTGGGGGGGTGGCTCTTATTTGGCTGGGTGTAAAAAAATGCCCCCAGGTCTCCTGATGGAAGAGACAGGTATTAGCTCTGAGACCTCCATAGTCCCAGCTTGCCATTAGTTTCCTCTCCAGCTGCACCAGGATCCGGACTATGAATCTGCCATGGCTGGTCATTCATCAGTTTCACAGTCCGCACCAGCACACACACACATTCCAATAACAACACTGTGAAATAGTGAGTGAGTGAGATAGAGACACAGAGCGAGGGGACGGAGTGGGAGAGAGTAAAAGTGTGAGAAAAATATCTTGTCATACTGAGACTTTTACTGCCATGAGTGTGTACGGCCACTGCATACTGTACCTTTGACTCAAATGGGGGGTACATTACCGGTCCGTAGAGGGAGAGTGTGTGTTCAAGCACACAGGCATGCATGACCAAAATGAAAAAAAAAAAAAAAAAGCCCAGCGCTCACATGTTTGTCTCTGCCTGATTGTGTACATGTGTGGGTGCAGTCTTCCACAAAAAGGTGATGAGACATGATATAAATTAAGTCAGGGTTCCGCGCACTGCCGTTTCGCACAGTTGAGCGCTCGGCCCTGGTCCCACAGAGTGATGCAGAACTTCCTGTCAAACAGGAAGCATTTAAATGTTGGCTGGAGAGTTATGGAATTGCCTGTGGAAACATATTTGGGGAGGTCAACTGCAGAGGTCAGCACTCCAAGACTTTCCATGTCAAGGTCCTCACTTGTCAGAGCCTTTGAGTTTTTCTAGTTCTGCAAGGTTGGCTTTAATTGTCATGTTCTGTGATTGGAAATCAAGCCGTGCAGAAAGTTCAGCAACTGGTGGGGACAACTGACATTGTGGGTAAAATATCAGCACTGGAAGATTTCAGCTTGACTAGGTAATTATCGGTATGGCAGTAATATAAAAAATGCTGACAGGACTCTGTGTTACCGAATAACCACACTTAGCTCATTAAGGCCAAAAATGGCAACATATGAACTGACTGAAACTACAATTTTTGATAATACAGCTCCTTTCTGGCAATTTGTGAGATGTATCTAATGAGACTGTGCAATACAGTTAAAATCTATGATGCAATTACAATATATGTGAGTATAGACAATTTAAATCAATCCACCAATCAATAAAACTTTGATTCATTTCTCCTATTAATTCATTTCTCTTATCCCAGTCAACTACTGCACAATACTTCCAGCTAAAATAATTTAAACTGTGACAGTGATGTTAAAGTGACAGTGTGACTGGCAACAGCAGCATTGATGACAGTACATTTAACTTTACCTTCCACATACTGCACAGAATGGCTCAGGTGTCCTATGTGACATTTACTCTGTGAATTTTAATTTTAATTTTATGTGATAATTGTAAATACCTTACCTCTGATCAATATTTTTCTAAATTCTATGTTATTCTATTGATCTTAATGCATGCTACTTTACTCTTGTACTTACCCCTCAAATGCTGCAACACTTGAATTTCCCCTCTGGGGACCAATATAGGTTTATCTTATCTTATCTCAGCTGGTCTTATCTTTAACTTTATTTTTAATATAAAATTTTGTACAAATTCAGTTGTAGTTTAATGTACTTTACATGAAAGCAGAACAGTGACTGACAAAAGCTTAAAATTAAAAATGATAACAGTTTTAGATTTTTTTCAACTATCATTTAACTGTAATAGTAATAATAATTATGACAGGTAGAATGATGGATTTTGAACACCAATACCGCTAAAGTAAAAGAAGCAATACAATCAAGATGACTGATAAAAGCATAAAAGGCAAGAAACAAGAGAAAAAGTAAAGCAATAAAACCAAGAAGCAACAGACAATAACTAATTAAAAGTTAAAATACATAAAAAAAAAAAAAGACATGCTAATGAGTTAATTGAAATAAAACCTGAGATGATTAAGTGTAACAGATAAAAACTTGATCAGGATAAGAAATACAAGTAATAAGTAAAAATATAAATAAACATCAAACAGTAAAATCTAAAATATAAATCTAAAAATAAAATAATGTAAAAAGTGATTATAAAAATTCAGTCATAAAAATTTTAAGTTCTGCATATTGGCTGAATAATGGATTGCTTTTAAAGATCTCCATATTTTCAGCTCAGGAAGTTTGTCCCAAACTCTAGAGCGTCACATCTAAAAGCAGCAACACTAAAAGTTTTGGTTCTGCTCTGTGGAAAAGCTAAAAGAGAGGAATCAAAGGATCTGAGGGTTCCTCCAGGTTCAAAACCTAAAACCATCTCTGAGAGGTACTCTAGTGCCAGGAGATTTATAAACTCATAAAATAATTTCAAACTTAATGTGGCAAATGAATTTAGCAATACCATTTTTCTGACCTTTGAGATGCACTATTTGCTTGACAGATTATGAAGTTGAGAATGTGGTTTGGTCCCAAGCAGTAGGTGAGCCAAAAACAGATGAACAAAAATTGTGAAAATATTGCAAGATACTGATAAATGATATAAATGAAAGTGACACAAACTACATGATTCAGCCAAGTGGCAGTCTCAAACAACTGCAGTTCCTCAAGTGTCCACTCGAGGCAGCATGTAGGAAGTTTAAATGCTGATTTTACTGCAGAAACAAATATGCGTACAGCCTGGTTTAAGAAACAGCTTTGCTTGGAACAGTTAATGTGTTTTTGGGTCCACATTGTGCATGAAGTGAGTTTTTAAAACTTGACCATTTTGTTTTTAAGGATTTTAGTTTTGCATGATTGGAGGCATGGCTGATATCACTGCAAGACTATGCAGTGTCACTGTTTGTCAGGAGGCTTTAGACCCTCCTCAGCTGGTCTGTTTGATAGGTTGATTGATTATCAACAGCTTATCCTAACTGATCTGTTTTGGTTTTTTTGGGGGGGTTTTTGTTTGTTTTTTTGTAAATGTGTCTACATATCAAGCAATGTGAGGAGGTCTCTGGAGTCCATGCCCCTGGGATGGGTGCAACACTTTGTAAGCATTGAGGATGTTAAGTATAGTTTACAGTAAAGCTGGGAAATTAGTTGAATTTTGATCAAGATTACAATTACTACTTTTCACAACTATGAAAACTGAATACTTCAGATTAAAAATCACTGTGACACATGACATGTTGAACTTTTTTTTCCTTTTTTAATTATTATTTTATGCTTATTTTGAGTACATTTATATGTATTGCCAAACCTTTAATGTTGAAAATGGTACATTTACTTTGGTACAATTAGAAGGCATCCCAAGAAAGTAATGGTTGGGAACCACTGCTCTAAAACAATGGTTTTAGACCACACTGGTGTGGCAATGCATCACAAATAAATCTAAAGCTCAAGCCATCCCCAAATCAAGAATAAATTGCTTGTCAAGACATAATTCATTTTTTTTGTTTTCAAAATTCCAAATTTTACAGATGCATTGACAGTTTTATTTTTAAAGTTAACCACTGATATAGCAATTAACTGTGTTTGAAGTTTTTAATGAAACAATAAAAATCTTTACTTGTTACAGAGCAAATGAAGGGAAGGATTTTTTTGTGATATAATCATTTTTATTCATTAATAAGAGCGAATTCAATCTTATTTCCTTGTAGTAAAAAGAAGACTTTTAAAAAGTTAGTAAAACTAACTTATGCATTGATTGTGATAATGACTGCATGGTTGGTTAACTGTATTGTAACAAGGCTTTCATTCGCATCATTCCTGACTGCAGCTCTCTTAATAGAAATCTTGAATTTTAACAATGCCCTGTTAAAATTTAAGACATTTTTTCCCATGAAAACAGCAAACATATGCTCCTCTGTCACATCCAGGCAACCCAGCTTTCCAAAAGAATCTTTTTTCTTTCTTTTGTTGCTGCCCTGAGTGAGTGAAGGCCACAAGCTCTGTCATGTAGTGTATATGCTAACTCAAAAGGAAGGACAGGTCCTAGCGATTCGGTCGCTTGGGTTGATGTGACCAGGACATGGCCATGGCAGCAGTGAAAGCCCGCTTGAGCCATAGTGACACGTCGTCTCCATCCATCTTCAGTCTGAAACATTTTACGCTAACTGACAGAGCGTGGCGCTTGCTTACCCACCTCCCAGAGGAAATAGTCCAGACTGGTGTCTTCTTGACATGCACTAAAGAGTGAGCAGTCCAGGGGTCCAGAGGGGCATTGTGTATTCAGTCCAAGACGAAAGGTTAGATCCTCTGAAAGGAAAGACTACTTCAGTATATATTGTTGGAAGTGACAATGACTTGTTTTTTTGGTGTGTTATTCAAGCAAATAAACAATTCAGTCAGTCATTTCAGTTTTTTTCTCTCCTTCTGTTGTTGTTATTGTGCAGAGGCGTGGTGTGAAGGTATAATGTAGGTGTGTGTGTGTTTGTGTGTGAGGACATCACTCGTTTTGATCATGGACAGCATGAAAGGAGGATATGAATGATAACATTTCATATGAACCACACTCTGTCAAGTGATGTTGAAAATTACTGAACACATAATTCATCATCTATAAAGCATCTATAAAGCACTAATAACAACATCTCTATGTCTGTAAAATCATACTGACATGTTTATGATATATCATTTTGTGCTGCAACATCATGGTAACATGTTTGTGATACAAATATTTGTAGTATTTATGAATATTGAGTGATGAAGTCAAGTAATTTACAGTTCTGCCTTTTGCTGTAGATGTTTTATGGTGGTGGTGTGTAAATTTACTGCAGTAACTATTCTGATTTGTAACTGTACCCTGGATATGCAACCTTACAACACTTTACTTTCTCTACCATTTTTTATGTAATTGTGTTACCATCCTTATAATGTGTTTAATGGGAAAAGAATAAACTACTAATAATGATAAATAAATTCATTATGTACTCAGCTTCAAACAGTTTATTGATACATACACAAAGTGTAAGTAAGTGAACTATCATGTAAAAAGCTTCAGCAATTACTTCTATTTCATAAATAAAAGTTTTGAATGCTTTATTTAAGCATTAGAGAAGCATTAGTAAATACTAAAACTGTCATCTTTAAAGCCTAAATATTCTATTTTTGTTTTAAAACACATCAATGAATACTTTGACATATTATTAAAGCATTAGTAATACCTAATTTATCACCTATGAAGTATTATCAATCAGTTATAAGCTGTTTAAGCACACAAAAAAATTATTTATATGCCTTTTAAAGCATTAGAAAATTAATCTATAAAGCATTATTTATTATTATCCAAGCGCACTTATTAATGCTTTACTACTTATAATAAACAATCAATAAGATTTTTAGTCTTCCATTTTCATAACTAATATACAATGCAGTCACATGTTAATCTCTTGTGTAACACTTTCTTCAGCTATTTCACTGACTTCAGCATATTGAAGGCCTAAGCAGATACTGAAAACCATCTATAAGTATAAATGAATATTAATTTATAATTTTAAACAAATTTATAAATGTTCTTTTGGTGCAACAGTAAAGCATTTGCAATTACTTTACCCTCAAGCTGTAAAGCACTTCTAATTAATAAATATGTTGTCATTTTACAATTGGTATAAATGCTTAATTGATACATTATAAAAGCATTAGTTTAAGTTCGGCCAGGCACGAGTCATATAAGCATAAATAACTCTGCTTATAACTAAAATGGTAAGATACCATTAATGATTTATAAATGATGAGTAATGTTTCCACTAATGCCTCTCAACTCTTTTATCATTGCTTTATTGATGGAAATTATGTGGTAATACAGGTCTTATGTGTGTCTTAATAATGCACTATAACAGCTGAGTGAAGTATTTACAAACACTTGAATTATGCTTTACAAATACATCAATACAACATTGATGAATGTGACAATTTATCATTAATAAATGCTTAATAGATGTCAGTTAAGCATTAACTGATGGTTAATCACTGCCTAACAAAAATCAACCATAGACCAGTTATAAAGGACTTGTTGGTAGTTTATCCAATCATTTGGATACATTTCCTCAACTCTTATTAGCACCACCAGCTAATATTCCTGCAATCAACTCCAACTTACAAAATGAGGATATAAAAAAATGTTTATATGTCAGAATAAGGGTCCTGATTATCTAAGAACTGTGGAATTTCTTGTTGCACGTCTGAAATATTTAGCGAACCTCCAACCCTATCCATGACCTAAACCCTACCTTACCTTTCCCTTCCCCATGCCTAATCCTATCCCTTATCTAACGCATCCTAAAACAATAACGGCTGTGTTTATAATTGAAATTGAAATGTACTGATTATGTTTTATGGGTGATAAGTCTTTGATACTGCTTTACTAATGTACCAAAAAAAATACTTATGGGATGTCAGTGGCCAAGTTGTGGTGTCCGTGCAAGACATGTGCAGGAGTTGATATCTTCAAACTGGAATCTGTTTTTGTGGCCCCTTGATCACATGTTTCCACTCCCTACCTCTAAACAGTTTCTGATTCTATGCATTTAAAACTGTGTAATATGACAAAAGTATTAGCATTGCTTAATAATTGGTTATGTTTCCATGAATGATTTACCAAACCTCCAAAACAGCAACTGTAACTGTAAGTGGCACATAATAACAGGTATCACTTCATATCAGTGACATATTATGCTTTTGTCAGGCATTGATAAAGTAAATAATTATCTTTCTATTAAGCATTTGGTAATTATGTATTGATCATTTAAAAACAGATAGAAAAAGGGTTTAATGTGTAAAACAAGCATTAGTTGGCATCAGAGAGGTATTGGAAAATGCTTAACTCATCTGAAAGCAGTTTTAATTTATATATTATATCAGTCTTTCCAGAAATTAAGTCTGCCACAGTCATGTTTGAAGACTGAAAGTTGTCTGAGGCTGTTTCCTTGGCACATTGGCACATAGTGTCATGTTATGTTTTACTGTATAAATCATAATATGACACTATTTTCCAATGAAAAAGTTCCTTTCAGTTTGAATGTTCTGCTTTGCCTATGCACTGCAAATAAATAGCACAGAGCAAGTAGCCTAATGTCCTGTGAAGCCTAAGTCATGACAGAAACATGTGACAGGATTGTTAAAGTCCTACCTTGAAATGTTTGGGAGAAAAGTGTTTAAAATCAAACACATTATTTACATTAAGAAAATGTATTGCTTCTGTAAGACAAACGTTTGCCAGCACTGCCATTTTATATTTAATATGGCAAAAGCATGAAAAGTTCTCACACTCACTACCTGACAACACCACTAAATCTATTCTGAGTAAAAATTACATACAGTTTATGCTATAGTTTAGAGCATAATTTCCTTTTGTGAGTTGAATGTTTTTTATTTGTTGTGAAAGACCTCTTGCAGATCACCTGCAGTACTTCTGGAGCCCACTAGGAGGCCGTGGCACACACTTTGAGAGGCACTGCTTCATAATAACATAGTTTTAAATTCTTTGTAAATTTATTACTGAAACATTTGTTAAGGGTTAGGATTAGGGTTAAGGTTAAGGTGAGGGTAAGGGGTATGCAAAACATGTATTACTGTGTTAATGAAAGGTATTTGAAATATTGGTAATGCTTCATAAATGATTAACTAAGTGTTAATAAAGCCTGACTTATGATCTATTGATTGAAAAATGCAGTTTAAATCATTCATATTTATGTTAATAAATGAAATTTGAATACCTAATAATGCCTTTTAGATGATGAGTACTTATAAATGCTTTACAAATGTGTTATATTGGATCAGCACAGCATTTTTTTTACCATATCAAAAATCAATTAATAATTAGTCAGTACTTTTCAAATAATTACTATTTGCAAGTGATTAACTAAAGCTTAATGGTTATTGTATTGTGGTACCTTGTTATACTTTACAGATGAAAGCCAAGCATTTAACAGTGCTTTACTGACCTAGCAACAGAATATTTATTACTGTGCTGAAACTGACATCTTAGTTATGAATAATGCTTTAGATGATGACTCAAATGTTTACTGATGCTTGATTGTTTGGTTTATTATACATATTTGAATGTACAAATACAGTAAAAGTCAAAACATATTGAATAAATTCAAACACATCACAAGGAAACCACACTTTTCTACTTTTCCTCTTAATTTCTGGGGTATATTTTTTCTCATTTAAGCAAATTATTGTAATGTAAAACTCCAAAATATTCTAACACAGACATAACCCCACTCACTGACATGCTGAATTTTTGTCTACACTTGTGTTCATACCCTGTATCTCGGTCAGGTACCTAAAGAAGGGGGGAGGTAGAAAAGGAGAATTGAGCAGTGGCTGTAGTAATAAATCACAGGATCGCTGGTGACATTCATACAATACGGATACAGTGTTAACTCAATGAGTCGGACAGCCCTAGCCTGTTCCTCCATCCTGACCTTGCCTCCCTGTCGTAATCAATCATGTTGGCACGGCACACACGCTCCTTATTTATTATTACTCTGGACCCGCATGTACAGTAAACAATGAGTAGAATACATTGGAAAGACGGAGAGAGTGGGGCTGCTATTATAAGAGAGGAGGTAAAAGGTCCGGTGGAATAACCGGGGGGCATATGTGTCCGGCTGGCTGGTTAAAAGACGACTGTGAGCAACCACTGTGGCCAATAGTCTGCTATAACCTGCACAAATGACCAATACTAAGTGCTCATTGCAGCAAAAGGTCACCATATTGTCACTAAATAAAATTTACAAGATGTTGAGAAACAAAACAGTGTCATACAATTACTGCCCTTTGTACAGAGACAGGCGACATGCAAGGATATGAGGAGTCTATTCAAAGGGAGGTGTTGTTAAAGCTGTTTTCATGTCTGGAAATTCTTCAGGAACACATTAAGAAACTGTCAGACAGATGTCATTTCATTTTAATACCTTTTCCATTTGAAGATATTGTAATTTGACTTCTGTTATTCTCAGGTAGCAGGTGTATATCCTGAGTGACAAACCGTTTTCTTTGTCAAACTAATAGCTTACAAAGTCAGTGTAAATTAACAATGACCCAACGTGAAGCCTCCGCAACACCAGCACAACAATCCATGAAAAGCCGGCCGGGCCACACGTCACACACTCCCATATGCAGCCTTTGCAGGGGGCCTGTCTTGGCAACAAAACAGGGGCCCCTGTGTATGGCACGAGGGCCCCTGAACTCCTCATGAAGGATGGCTGGCTACAAGGAGGGCCGAGGGGGAGTCAGTTTAAAACACATACCATATGCAGTTAGGAAGAGACTCATTTATCAGAGCTTGAAATTCCTGGGTTTTTACACCTCAGACCCCCCAGCACTTTCTCTCCTCCCCCTGGGGTTAGCCACCTCCTAACTGTACACGGCAGATGACAGGGCGCTGAGACCTGGCTTTAAATGCACACTAGGGCTGGGTGATATGGACCAAAAATCATGTTTTAATAGATTTTTGCTGAATGTTTGGACAGGACAGATTTCTCATTTTTTGTCAAGAGAGAGAAAATGGTAATCATAATATCAGAGTTTTAAAAATGCTGAATGATATTAATCAAATTTGAATGATAGTGACACTTGTTTGACAACACAGCAATAAAAATAGAGTCCTAGACACCCTACATATGGATTTTTTTTTCATTTTTAATTGTCAAAAACTGCAGACAAATTCTAAAACACCATCAAAAGTGTACAAGAAAAAAAGCTCGTTTTTTGTTTGAGAAGGATGTTGAAATATTCCATACTTTGAACCACCATGTACGTCGGATTGATAAAAATCACTGGTTTTAATGATATGTGCAAAACAGTGCAGAAACTTCATGATTGCAGACTATTGTGTAACCAGAAGGGGAGAACAGTGTCTAAACTGATTTGATATGAAACAGCCAAGGAGGGAGGGAAGTCTTAAATACCCATATTAAGTAATTATTGATGTTCAGTTATCGTTGATAGCAGACATACTCCTGCACATTTTCTAAATCAGTGGCTCTCAGCTAATGGATTAGGACCCCAAAGTTTGTTGCAGCATTATTTCCATAGGTTCTCAAATGTGGTCTGGAATAATGACATTTTTGCAGTGAGGCTATGATGTATACAAAAGCCTGAGTTTTGCCATGATAACAAAAATCATTTTTGTTGTTTTCTTGAGATTTTGTCTTATTCATCATGTTATCTTGAGACTAAAATGTTGCTTTTACTATGATCGTTTCAGAATTTTAAAAAGTCAATAAAAGTTAATGAAAGTCTTTCAATCCGG
Organism: Cetoscarus ocellatus; assembly: GCA_037902135.1. Lineage (NCBI taxonomy): Eukaryota > Metazoa > Chordata > Actinopteri > Labriformes > Labridae > Cetoscarus > Cetoscarus ocellatus. Next base: position 573,267 of record JBAMNC010000028.1, on the reverse strand, counting down.
ATGATATTGATTTTAATGAAGCGCTGAATTGAGAGGACAAGGCAATTTGGAATTTTTCTTGTATGTCATAGTTTCTTAAAAATAATCCCCCCACTCCCATCTTTAAAAATAAAGTCAGATCCTAAAATAAGACCTAATCTGCTCTCCTAATTATTACTTAACATTATGCATTGTTCCGAAATCTGGTGCCAATGCGCCACCAACACTTTTCATGCTCACCAAACACCAAAACTGTTGTATTAATGGAAAAAACAAGACTCAACCCTATACTGTACATAGGACTGGCATCTTTTTTCAATCATTTTAATCATAAACAATATTTATATAAATGTAATCACCTTGCTCTACATCCCATTTGAAAACATGCCAATATATTTTGAAAGCTTAATTATGGCCCAGCCTTACTGCACAACAGACAATATAATTTACAGTGAAATTACAGGGACCTGATTATGTAAGAAATGTAGTGACAGCAGTAGAAATGTAACAAATATTCAATAAAATTATTGCACATATCCTGATGTGATTTCTTGTTTATTTAAGGGGGGATTATAATCTCTATTTATTTCATTTTCTTGTAAAGTCAATCAACCCTGTCCTGTCTCTTTTGCCCTTCTCCTACCCTTCCTGTCCGAGCTCGTCTTCACTGTCGGACATCATCTGGCCCGTGAATGGCACATTGTTATGCTCGCTCCTCAGTGGCCCGTCTGAGCAGATGCCACGAGCAGCCGCAACACCCGCTTCCCTGCACAAGCCTGGTGGAGCTTTGCGTTCAACACCAGGCTGTAAATTACATCCCGCGAACACACAAACACTCTGCGCTCAACTAAGCTCCAGCAGTTTGGAGCATCATTGAAAGGAGTAAAAGCATACCCTGATTTTGTTTGAGTGAAGACTGGGAGCTGTTTTTTTTTAAAGCGGCGGTTGGGGGGGAAGTGACCCTGTGGCGCACGACCGTGGCCTAGACGGAGAGATCACGCACAGACAGCTGGGCTTTGAACTTCTTACCCCTGGTGTTCCTGGGGTCAACAGCTCGGTGGCCGCAAGGGTCAACCAGCAGTAAGAGGCCGTCTTCTAGTGAATTGCTGGACTTGTTTTGACGAGGTCCCTGTGGCACCATTACCCCATGGCGACTGGAGGTGATGTTCTTCTGAGGGATCAGGTGAAGCGGAGTTTAGAAATAACATTTGGATTGTATGCATGCATATTGCCGAGCACATGGGAATGGGAAATGTTACAAAAACCCTCCTTGATCTTGAAAAATGTCTGTTCAGTTTAAGGCTTAAACAATTAAAAAATACTTGCCAGGAAAGTGAGGCTTTCTGCGAACAAAACTTCAAACAAAACCATGAAGTTAAGCCTGCTGGAAGTACAGTAAATAACACTATAGATCTAAGATGAGACACAATAAAGTTTGATTTGTTATGGTCTTGGGAAATACATGGCTCAAAATCCAATCAAACATATCACCAAAGAGTGTTTGAGGAAGAATCATCCTTGTTGCGACTCGCTACAGACAATATTTACACACTCAAATCCCACGTCTAGTCAACGGATGCATAGTGGCTTGCTAAGATATATGGGTTACTTTATTCATAGCGCCTCAATTACAAAATCATGTATTGGGGGAAGAATAAATTAATAATAAAAACCCCCTATCTGAACTTCTAATATTTTGCTTGGCGAAGGGAAACGAATTACCCTTTTCAGAACTGATGATGTATTACTAGCGTTTGATCCTTGGAGGTTTCACCATGCTCACATTCATTACTTTCAAGTGCTGAGGTGTATCTGCAATTAGAAGCACCTTGCAGTGGATTTCTGACACTCCCGCAGACTTGAAACACCAGATCATAGAATCATCACAGCATTATACTGCAGGAGAGGGGACGCTGTCTCCTTCTTATGGAGGAGAAGATGGGGGGGTGGGGTCGGCAGTGTGAGTGTGGGGGGGTGCTTAATTTAACCATGTGCCCGTAAGTGAGGAGAGCCGGTAAGCAAATGAGGACCTTTCATTAAATCAAAGGTGATTTTTGTTCTGCTAATGGGTGCCCCAAAAATCTAGTACAGCAGCAGAACATGTGATCATTCTCAGTGGAGCCTGCTATACTGCTACAGACCGGTCAGGGCTATTCTTATTACAGTATGCATAATGTAATGAGCATGCTTGTTTAATTTAATCACACTGAGTGGACTGTGTTAGTATTTCTTTGAAACGACAAAGCCATATAAGCATGTGGTTTGATAAGAAAAAGGGAATAAATAATACAACCGCTCACACACTTTGTATAGTTAATGCACTCACTATTTCACAAATGGCAGCCATTAACATGGTATAGTGAGTTCATGGCATAGAGCATTCCTGCAGCCTTCTGCTGTGTTTTTGTCCCACCATAGAGCTAAATTTTACATGTGAATACCCAACCCTCTAATGTCTTTCGAATTATTGTCCTCAAGAATCGCTATCATCCTCAAGTCCTTCACTGATTGGTCATGACAGGGCCAAAATGGCCACCGCGGTGAAACACCTCAGAGAAGCAAAGGAAGTTTAGCCAAAAAACACGCTGAGCCATTATGTTAAAGTAAACGACAGCACTTCCTAATGTCATTTGGCAGTGCTAGCGCTCAGCAATTAGGGCCTCTCTTAATGCGACGCTGGGAGCATTTCTCCTCAAGGTTAGCGCCTCATTTCCCCACGATGGGTCTGCGGGGCTGCACCAGATGCATTGTGGGAGCTGGGGGGCGCGAGTTAGGACAGGTGTCCGCCACCTTGGATATCTCCCCTCGCAGCTGGCACCAGCTGGCACCCCCAGTGCCCCATCCGGACGATCTGCTCTCCCTTCTCCATGGAGGAGAAGGCGGAGGAGGAGTAAGGGGGGGTGCATGTCAAGGGCAGACCTGGTACAAGCTCACTCACAGGGCACCCATGCCATGACATGACCCGGCCCCTGGGGGGCCTGCCAGCAGTGAGGGGTAGGAGTAATGTGGTGCAGCCGTGTCCGTTTGGAGACCTGCTCCAGCATCCCTAATGGACCGGCAATGATGAGGCCCAGCAGTGCCAGAGGGTCAGAGGCAGCTTCTGTGGAGGACGCTGCTCTTCCCACTGGAGAGCAGAGCATGTCGTGTCTGAAGGTGGTCTCTCTGGATGAGGAGCAGACTTTTTTGCCAAGAGCTAAATGGGAGATTCATTTGAAAATTACAAAATTACTCAGGTATGGTTTGTGTATTTAGAAATGCAAATGTAATCAGCCTCTATTTTGAAAAAATATACAATCATTTTATCATGTACTATTAGTGATTTCTTATTTGATTTGTTATTTGATGTGCTTATCTTTTTTTACTCATTTTTTCTTTTATTCTCTGAGTCAGGTACAGTTAGACTCACTATTTATTATTTTGCTGTGTGTGTTAAATTCAAAGGAAACTAAAGGGGATCTTCGGTCTAACTATAGATACAATACTTTGAGTACAGCAACAATAAATATGAAAGGCAGATGAGTATGTGTAAACTGATATCACTGCAAAATGTCATAAAAAGGGAGGCATTGGGGAGGTGGGTTGTGTTAATGTTTGTATGGGTCTATTAGTAGCATAATTAGATATATATTTACATACAGAGATGTGCTTTGGATTTAAAAGGGGAAAACATATAGAGATTGGTTTAGATCGAAAAGGTAAACTGGACTCATATCAGTTCTCTGTTGATGTATGCTTCTTTAGTTTATATAGATATGTACATTTACTCTAGGAATGCAAAGTAGCATTTTTTTTCCAAACTTATTATTGCCAATACAGTTTATTTAATGTAAAGAACACGGATTCTCTTCTGGACCAGAGATGAGACATTCCTCTTTGTTCAAGCTTTTTAAGTTATGTACAGATGTGATACAGGAAAAACAACAATTGTTTTTTTTTTTATAAAAAATTAGACTGGATTGTTTTTGAATGTGAGCAATTAGAGATGATAAGGTACAGCATTTTGATACACACATGTACAAGATAAACTTTATATGCCGATATGTATGGCTGATTTCTCAGCTCTCTGTATCTGCAGACAATATTGTGCATCCATAACCTCTATGTACCATTAGAGGTTTTGTACTGTACTTGGCATTCAGGCCTTGTAAAAAAGTGCTAAAATCCTAGAAACATAAAAGGACATCTCCTCAACTAAGCATGGAATTAAATTCTGTACATCAACAACATAATTTACTGGCTTATATCCTATACTCTCTGTACTTTTGCAAAAATCTGTATCCCTTCCAATACTTTGCATAATTGGAATTACTGCCTATTCAAATTCATTTTCTCATTTTGTTCCCTGTTTTATGTTATATGTCTTAACTGCTTCATTGTGTAATGTCATAACTGACTTCACAAATTGATAAGGAAGTTCTTGTTATTATATAATTTATAATACTATTCATAAGGGTAAATTGTCTCCCTCTTGCTGAACAACACATGAGGCATTCATACTTGAAAATACAGTTCAGATCTTAAAACTTATGTACTTAAATAAAAGAGTATCTTTGTCTGTATGAAAGGGTTTGAATGGTGTGAGGTGAAAGCAAATTATTATGAATGTGTAAAGCGGCTGACTTGTCTCCAGTCAGGAGAAATCACTTCACATTATAAGCACATTATGTTCCGGGCAATACCACACAGTTGTTCCCCACTCATGATGTGAGTTAATTCACTTAATATGTCTTTAATGGGGAGAGGCTTTTCTTTGTATCAAATGGTTCTCTGCACTGACCATTATCTGAAATCAAGCCTAATGATGGCTCCAGTTTATGATAATGACCATTATCACACAGACCACCATCATGTCTGCCAAATGATCAAATGATCTTGCATTTCTTATACTCGCCGTCTGAATTCGTTACTCATGTAAATTTAAGCCCTTGATGAAGCCCACCCCCTGTTTCTTGTGTATAATATTAGACGTCTGATGCCTGTGCTGTTGTTGTTCAGACCTTAAATTGAACTATGGCTGCTTTTGAAGTGCAGCGTATAGAAAACAATCTTTGCCCTCATCAGACCTTAATGGGCCAAATAATAAAGATAATAATAATAACAACATGCAGTATCACAGTCTCCTTAGTTAACAGCTAAAGGTAACTCAGGCAATAATAACAATTTGTAATAACACACACTGGTTCCTGGTGTCTGATGCCACATGAATCCTTTGAAGTGCAGACTGTTGATTACTGTAAATGAGAGCTGTTTCAGGGTGGATTGTGGGTAATTATATGCAGTGCACCCCAGGGAGCAGTGCTAGGACCCAGGGGACAGCGGTTCCACAGGAGAGTGAAGCACAGACAGAGCAACACATGCTGGGCCACCGATTCCCAGCATGAAACAAGTCAACAGGCCTGTCTTTTATTCCTAATGTCTGTGATTTACATGAAAGAAACCACTGTCACCCAACCGCAACACTGTGTTGTTATACCGCAGTTTGATTGACAGGATTTCATATTTCACATGTCCCCGCTCCCCCCAGCCCCCCCTCCACCCTCCCTCAACAACTTGATGATGATTGCAGCATTATAACACAGAACATATTGTCTGTTTAGCTACTGTGAAATGTAACTGCTCCGTATTTAACAAGTGATATGGATGGCAGTTTTTTCTGTTACAGTATGTCACATCTCTGAGTATCATTAACTCTAAGTGTAGATTTGATTTAATTGCTTGAGTATTTAAGAAAAAAGGGCATACCAACATTTATTTTATGTAAATGTTTCTTCATTTGCCAGATGGGGTACTCATAGTGGATTCCTGTTGGGTCTGGATTAATAAAAAAAATATTAATAAAAATATACATTAAAAAGAGAAGAGTTCAACACAAAATACAGATTTTTTGGGGGGGAACAAACCTCTTGAATTGCAATAATGCACATAATAGGTACTTTTTATTACAATTAATTTGTTCGTTTTTTTTAGACCAATTTTATAAATATTTGCAATGGTCTTGATCACTTTTGTTAATTCAGTTCATATGTATGTATATCTTTGTTGGTCTTTGGGAGGAAATTGGAGAGCCCAGAGAAAACCAACGAAAACCAAAGCCCTGACTGACAGGGGAGTTGAACTTGCAACCCTCTTGCTGTAAGGTTACAGCACTACCCTCTACACCACTGCACTCCCTTCACTTATCTACTGCAGCCTTACTCCTGTTCTTACTTATCCTCAACTTCATTAAATGTATGAACACTTCTTTCTTTCATTCACTACTTTAGTCCATGCACACAGAACATGCTCCTGATCTTTTTTTGATTTTTTGCTTGTGTATACCTCTATATTTTTCTTACATTGTACAATAATAATGCACAAGGCAAGAAATGATCAATTACCAGAAACCATTCAAAGTCTGTTTGCAGCTGTAAAAGGGGTTACAATCTGAGGGGTGAACACATCTTTAAAACATTAAGTAGACAAACAAACACGAAAAGCTTCTGTGTATCAGTTATTGGAAGATGATATTTTATTAAGAAGATGATATTCACAAGATACTATAATGAGGAGAATTAAGTGGTGTGATAATGTGATGTGGTTATTGCTATTAAATAATAATGGTATGAGAATTCTGTATATGTATCTTCTACTGAATGTATTAAATATGACAATATATGTAATTATTTTTATGTGTGTGAAATTATACATACCATTGGTGATGGAAATATTTTGTTGCAATGTCCATGCAAGAAATTAGTGAGCAGGGACATAGTTGTTTGTGAGTATGTGCATGCACAGTATGTGCATAACATCTGCATTGGATCGTAATTAATTGTTTGGAAAAGGGGTGGGAATTAACATGTTTTTTAATTCCTCCCCACTCCTTTTCAAACTAGTTGACTAGATATTGTCTTGTTTTGGTTTTTTTTGTTGTTTTCTTCTTCCGTCTTTGACAGTGATTTTATTTTAACTTCAAATAAACTTGAATTAAATGAGAACAAAAAAAAAAACTGCGGAAAAAACTACATTGCTTAGTCCATTTGCACAAATACCTAATTTTTCTATTTTTTTATTTGTATTTTACAACTTTTTTCCATTGACATATACAGTGTTTGTATCCATTTTCTTCTCCATTATTCAAGTCCATGAACAAATACTTACATTATTTAAGTATTTGTTCATGTAACACTTAAGTCTATGCATGTTTGCTCTTGTTTGAACATAAGTATGACTCATGCACACATAGTCCTGTTTATTTAAATATACTTTTTTTTGTTTAGTTAGTTTAATAGTGTATGTTTATTTGAATCAGGGACAATGCAAAGAATAATGTTAAATTCTATCACCATCCTTTCTTCTTCTTTGGCTTCATTTCAGTGATGTATGTCCCTGTCAGTTTTTCCCACCACATTTTTGCTGACCACCATTCCCCATTTCACTTCTTTTTCATTCTTCTCCATGCAGATCAACTGCAGTCCATTTTGCACTACTATAGTAAATGTACAGATACTCCTGTTAATGTATCTATTTATTCATTATTTGTTTTAGTCCATGCATTTACTTCAGTTCATTATACGTCACTAATGTACAACACATACATTTCAGTTTCTGTACTAATCTAACACTGGGGTCCATGCAGATATACTTTTTATTTTCATATTGCTTGTTTTGAATGTATATAATAATATTTTTTGTTCTTTTTGCCACAATTTATTACCATGATTTTTATTTTTTTATTTATTTATTTGATTTTCGTGGCATTGTTTCCTTCTAATTTCTATCAAAGATCCGAATTGTTTTAACCTATCTAGCTCTACCCATCCAGGCAATGTCTTCAGTCAAATTACCAACAAGAAGAGCTCAGCTCTTTTGTTCTGAAGTTACATTTATTTATGCTACACATTGCCTCCACAGCCCTTTTAGCATATTAATCAATGGAAGTGGATTGATATGTACTATTATGAGGTTGTTTACTGAAGAAGAGAAAACATATTTATAAGCAGGGGCATAAGGGCCTTTATAAGTAGAAAATGACAATAATAACACAACAACTGTATGAAAATGATGGAAAATACACTTTGATGTACTTTAAAGCACATGAGGACATTTGAACAGCTTATCAATATAAACTTAACTGTCAACAATTATAAATTTGTCTTTGAAGATGTGTTTTTAATGCAACTGTGTTGTCATTAGCTATATGATAATACACCAGCCTTCACTTACTGATTCCCACATGAGACTCAGTGATATTTACAGAGTTTGAAGGGCTGTCCAATTTAATGAAATACATGATTCAAATTTCTTAAGGCAGAGTGTGAAATGATTTCAATTACATTTAAGTTGTTTCATTTATACATATATATATATATATATATATATATATATATATACATATATATATACACATATATATATATATACATTGTCAAAAATAACACATATTTATCTAAGAGCCTTAGAAAGACATTGTCAGTCATTATTTGTTCATTTATTAGCATCCATTTAGTATTAGCACATGAGGATGCATGAGCTTTGATATGAAATGCATTTATATCACTTGTAAACGAGTGTCATGTGTTTGAATTTACTACTATTATCTTTAGAACATGCCTTTTAAAGGCATATATTTTAAATAAAATGTTATTTATCACTAGCTATTTTGTTATTGTAGAAAAGTGTTATAGTGCTTGTGTTATGTGGTTTCAGGTTTGATTTTTACGTTGCCGTTCATGTGATGGTAAAAGTAAACCTCAGACCCAAGAAGAATAGGGTTGTATAGCACTTTGGTCAACATGTTCTTTTTAAATTTGTTACATGAATAAAAGTGATATGATTTGACTGAAGCTGATGGGTATTTTAACAATAAAAAAAATAGAGATAGTTTCTTTTTTTGATACCAGACTTTAATCAATGGATGCCAAAAATAAACTTACAGATACGTTTATATACTGTATTAAGGGGTTAGGTAAGAACTTTTTAGGTTATTTTTGCATCAATTACCCACATAGGATCTAGACTATGTGGACTTTTGACTTTTAGACTTACGTTCATACAGCCTGTGCAACAGAAAAACATCCACTGTCTCATAATGAACTCCTAATTTGCAACCAAGGCTTCAAATTTGTAGTTTTTAGCCATTTCCAGCAGATGACACCACTTTCTCATTTTAGTCCAATATGACAGAAACATAATGTAACACACCAAATGGACTACCTCACATATCCATGGGGTACAATTCAAGTTCATCGGCAGCATGTCATAGAAAATTATTGGAATGAGCTGAGTCTTTCAAGTAAAACTGATAGGTGATAAAATGAATCTTCTCTTTGTTATTTATTAGAGATCAGTCAAAGGCTTGTTAGCAACCCTATCTGTTAGCTAAACTACCTAATCATAGCTACTGCCCATTTGTCCTTAATAGAATAGTGAAAAGCCTGGTTATTGCCTGAACTGAAATGATGAAATGATAATGATAATGTAATCATTTTGTTCAGGACGAACTGAAACATCCAGTAACTTGCATGGAAAAAAACATGTCCTTAGTTGTTGAAAATAAATATAAATTAAGTACAAATATTGGTGGGTAAAAGTTATGAACAATTGAAACTATAGATATTTTAACATGTTTCAATTAACAGTAGCACTGTAATATTGTATCAGTTAAGCCCCAGAAAGTGAAAGATTTAATAATTTGGATAGATTAGAGAGCGAAATCAAAAGTAGAAAATAGTATCAGTGTGATTATTTTATGCCCCCTTTTTTTCCCACTTTCTGGACAAAATATGTTGACAGTACTTTTTTTCATTAAGCTGATTCAGCATAAAATGGTGGAAAAGAACCAAAATGTATTTATCCAATAATCCTTGGCCTGTCCCAGATTGTTACAACATTTTGTATGTAGTTAAAAGCATTTACAGACAACTATCACACTCACACTCATACCAAAGGGGAATTTAGAGTCGCCAATTGACCTAATGAACATGGACAGAACCCATGCATGCACGGGGAGACCATGAAAACGCCACACAGAGAGGCCCTTACCAACACAGAGATCAAACCAGCAACCTTCTTGCTGTGAGGCACGTGCATGACCTGCTGTGCCACTGTGCTGCCTTAAGATATTTTATTTAGTAAATTAAAATATACGGTTAAGATACAATCATTTTTGGCACTTTTATGGTAAGTCCACTTTAGGGTCACAATGTGCTATGTGTGGCTTCTTTTATATTCATTTTATTTTCATGGCAACAAATGGTTAGCGATTTGATAGTTTATGAATATGGACCAACCTTTCATACAATCTTGTATCATCACAATGTTGTAAGTTATTTTATGTTGATGAATAAGTCCCTCCCTTTATATGGGGACTTTATTTTATTTTGCTGTATAAAAACAGTGAGAGAACCTGGTGAACTTTTTTTAATATCCATAATGAATAACACTGAATGTAAATCTAATAGTCATATTTTTATTCAAAGTTGTAGTTCGTGACAAATTCAGCTAATACATGTCATTATGTGTGTTCAAGTCTGCATGTTATTGAGCTATAAGCCATTTATTACACTATTACTCACTATGGTAAATAAATGGGGGGATGTTAAAGTCACCAATTTTGCTAAGTACATATTTTCTAATTGTCCTTATCTCTTGCATATACATTGAAAATTGAATTCAAATTAGGATGCAATGTGAGGCAAAGTTTGCAATCATGCTGGGAGCCCCGCAATCTCTTTTCTCTTCACTTGAGCTCATTTCTCCACTAATGACTTTGCCCTCTGATGCAAGCCAAGGGATCATCAAAGGTCCTTGAAACAAAAAGGGAAATATAGCAATTACTGGGACTTTCATCGGCAAGAAAGAGATTAAAAAGCCTGTGGTTGTGTAAGCACCCGAGAAGCAAACCAATGTGTTTTGCTGTTAAACGTATATTCAGGCACTTCACTGCAGACATTATTCATCATCAACATGTTGTACCACCTTCACTCATTCATTTTTCCCCTCCTCTCCATGCATGATAATAGAATCAAATGTATTATGTATTACTAATCACATGATAAAACCCTGTGGTGCTAGTAACGCATGTAGATTCCAAAATGCTGTGCGTGTACAAGAAAAGTCATTGCCTTTTTAACAGTGGCCTGAGGGAATGGAATTGTCCCTTAGCCTCCATAACCATTGACACAAAAGGTCCCCAAACAATTTCAAATTACTGCTTTATTTCTCTCTCTTATATAATCCACCCACATTATTAAATCTAGCACCTTCTGGGACTTTACTGATACAATAATATTACAGTGCTAAGATGTTTACATTCGAGACCGCCAGCTTTCCTTGTTATAAACATGTATGCCCTCAGGACTTGTACAATAGGCATGCATACTACTCGGCCTAAATGAGGCACGGGTCATTTTGTTTTTTAAAGAGGGGTCAATATTACCTCAAGCAAAAGAAAAAAAAAGGGGGCCAAGGCCAGCACTGGAACCTGACTGAGCAGAAAATGGCTCCTGATACTCACAGATGAGATCTATAATACATTAAACATGCTTGTAAATATTCACCAGTCAGAGCATTCAAATGGAAAATATGGTTTAGGTCAAAAGGTCTATGAAAATGTTGTCTCCAGAGGAAGTCCCTGCAGAATAGAGGCAATGATGATAACAGGGGAGAAACACCCATAGGGGACCGGGGAGAACATTAAGAGTTGTTTTACATGTTTGACTGTGGGACAGCGATGATACCGGGGAGATAAATGACGGGCACTTATCAGGCCAGACTGACCTAGTATTATGTAGCATGGCTAATGGAACGTAACACACCCATCAATTATACACAGCCAGGCTGAGGAGGGCAGGGCAGGGATGACGGGTTTTTGTGGGACGACCTGAAAGTTAACATCAGGTAGGTTCCATAAACAAAATGATATGGTTTTCAATGGGTTTATGGATTATTGCTAGAAGTGGGGATGTCCTGTCATCAGATATTTTTGGCTCTGATCAGATTTTTAAAGGAGAATTTGCTGACTTTGAGTCTTCAAGTGATCTTATTTTTACATTTACTGAGACAACACAGTTATGTGCTGTTTTTGTTAACCAAACTGAGTAACCAAGCAGCTGCTACATTTCCAAGGAATAATGTCTCACTGTAACCTCTTGTTTGAAAATTTTCACCTGATCAAATGACTTGATCAAGTTGGTGCCACTGGCTGTGACTATAGTGATATATAAGTCTTCACTCAAGAGCAATCAAAAATGATTGCATTGGATCCCAGGTCACTTTTTGGTCTTGAATAGAATTTCATTAGCAGCAATCTTTTTAAAAACATATGCTTTAAAATTCAAAAGTGATCAACATCAAATGCTTTTTTTGTTGTAAATGGAAACATCATCAGAGGAGTAACAGGAAGACAGAGGATGGGAGGGAGCAGAAGTAGTAGTTGCCGGTCAGTAGCCATATTTTTATTTTTGATTTTATTTTCTTTTTTTATTATTTATTTATTAATAATAGATAGATAGATAGATAGATAGATAGATAGATAGATAGATAGATAGATATACGCACACACACACATATTATCTGCTAATTGTTTTTTTTTACTTTTTTACTGTTTGATATCCTATGTTCTTGTATACCTGTGTACTGTACAATGCTGCTGGAATCTCAATTTCCCTTAAGTAGTCCTCTCTAGGGCTAAATAAAGTTCTGTGTTATCTTATCTTATCTCGTCTATCTTTTAGTTCACATGTGAAAAAATATGGTACATTTTTGAATTTGTAAAAGGTCATTAGATATTTAAAATTATGCTCCATCCTTATTCAAAATCAAATTTCGGGGATTCATCATAAGAAGATTTTAAGGATTAAATACTTTATTTCTTGCATTCTTGGGTATATTTGAGGGACAACCTGTTAAAAACATCTCTATTCTTAAAAAGAAAGATCTGATGATTTGACCTGAAAATGTGTGGTACTTCTAACCTGAAGGTCAGATTTCATTTGCCAGCTGAATGTAAGTGTCATAGTTCAAATGTAGTCTGACAACTTCAATTAAAACCAAGAGAACTTTGCTCTCCTGACTGACCGGGCAGGTGCTGGCACCAAGGATGTTCAATGGAGAATAATAACTACGTTTAACCAGCTATTTTACAGTTAGCTAAGTATTCTATGGTCAAAGTTAAGCGCTCTTTATCTATCACAGGTTTTCAGCGTCAGTTGGTAAACAATGTGAAGTTGGTTTGCTGAGTCCAGTGTGGCTAATGCTAATGTTGACAGTGTGAGCATCACCAACCTTTAGTGCTTTTCACCCTAAGCCAGCAGTAGCAAGGGTCAACCTAATGAAAGGTTAAATGGAAAATACTGTTTCCTCAGCTAATTGAGAATCAACCATAAGACATGAACTGTTTCCAGTTGATGATTAGGTGGGCAGCTGACAATCACCACGTATATGTCACTAAATTAAGTTACCTCTGCTGTTTTTATATTTAGACTAAGCGCTCTAATCAGAGCTGGCCCTGATTAGAAAGCTAGGGGCACCACGCTCTTTAGGGGGCACCTGTGTGAGCTCTGACTTCTCTTAACTTTAAGCCTATGATACTGACTTTGGTCACCCACTGTTTCCACTGAGCTTTTAGTCATTGAATTAAGCTACAGCGGTTAGTAGTAGAAGGCAGCCGGGTTAAAGTTAAGACAGAGAGTTTGACCAGGATTTCAGGGCTGTATTGATAGCAAATGGAAAAAATGTGATAATGATGTGGTGATAATGATAGACTAAACCTCTAATTCAGTAAAGAAAGTCCTCACGGCATGTGTTGTATTTTAATGCAGACAGAAATGTACATTCATTTTATTCATTTTTAAATTTATTTGAATTATATGACAGCGAGAATAGACAATTTATTTATTTTTCATGAGATGTTGCATTAGGACCCCATTGATTGCGCTGCTCCTTTTTCAGGTGCATTATCATCAGTTTCCCAAAGAAATTGTTACTGATTTTTCAGTCAAATTTTGCATCAGAACCACTTTTATTGATTTTCATTTCATTTTGAGTCAGGACTGCTGTCGTCATTATTTTGTTAAATATTGAGTCAGGACCACAATCATCCAATTTTCATATATATTTAAGAACATGACCTTATTTCATGCATCTCACCTAAATGTCATTCAAAAAGCCCTGACACCACGGTGGGGGTGGTGCTAAAATGCTAATTGATTTCTGTTTTTAGGACTTATTTCTAAAGCTCTATCACAGTGTCCATAAAGTTTTGAATTATTCTGTAAATCAGAGCATGATTATTAGAGTTGTGTTAGGGGTAAGCCTTTTCAATGCAGCAATACTTATTGAAATCTATGAATAGCAAAGCACCAGCGGTACAGAATATTTCCTGGACGTCACTTTTATTAGCGGGTATGTCTCGCTGACAGGATCACATGGCTCGAAAATTATTTCATCATGTTGGAGTCCAACAGTGGGACTACAGTGTTATCTTCTATTTTTGTCTCTCTCTCTCGGCCGTATATTTCAGAGGCCGGGAACAATGTAGTCTGACAGACATATTCTTTATGAGGGGCTCGTGGCCTCTCTAATTTGACACAGTTGTCAGAGATAAAGCTCCTTAGAGAGTGTGGCCATGCTCTGGGTAAGAATGGGGATTAAATTAACACCCCCACCTTCACATCCTCTGACCCCAATACCGGAGAATAAAACATACATGGTGACTCACTTTAGCACCCCACATCTGCCTTCCAACTTTATCTCTGGATGGATTTGATTTTATGCTTGACTGTAGCCATAATGCTCAGCTTAAATTCCAAATTTATCAGCTATAATAAAGGAATTATTTCAAAACCAGTGTTGATTTTGCAGCTTTTTGACACTTAGTTGAAGTCTTGCCTAACACGATGAAGGACAAATTCAAGTTTTAGACACATTAATTTGTTTGTGTTATTCTGGTTCAGATGACGGGAGCTCAAAATGTTTTGTCCAGTTTTAGTCCATGTAATGGTTTTTCATTGTAGTCTTTTTGATGAAGATGTAACTAACTTACTGAGAAATGAGTAAGTACTGATATCACTACTATATTAATTTTACAATTTGGCTTATTAAGTTAGTTTAAAAAGAGAAAAGAGTTAGACCAGGTGTAATTATCACAGTCTAAGGATTTTTTGTTGAGTTAAACTTGACTAAATGAGTTGATAACATGAATTAAGTTTTTGTCAACTAAATCTAAACTAAAACTTTGAGGGCTATAAATTTCTAAAATGTGAATAAATCTGATCCTGATTTCCCATGAAGAAGGAAGACCAAATCCCAATTAGCAGCAAAATTAACATTTTATGTTTGTATATATAGTGATTACACTCATCTCTGATTCAGTGTTTAAAAATCATTAAATTTACATGGTCCTTATAATTCTTGAAATAATGTGCTTTGGTTTTAATATTGTGCATCCAAGGTTTAAAGAGGGCTTGGAATTTAAAGGACTTAATATTGTTATTTTGTGCCCCTCTAAAAAACTGCCATCCGACTAAACTGATCCCTATATGGATAAAAGTTCTTTAGAAAAGTTGGAGCATCTTTCACAAGACATGATTATGTCTTCTCATAATAAGAGTATCAAAGTAGCCAATAAAAGGTTTCAGTCTTTTTTAATGGATGATCAAATGTACATTTCAATAATGAATCCAGGGATGTATGCTATTGGATTTTTTAAAGTAATATTCAATATTCAGATATTTCAAAACTAATTCTAGCCAATGCCAATTCTAGTAAATGGAAATGAAAAAAACTGTTATTTGTGCTACACCTTTATTATTTGCAAAATATGTTTTAACATTGAAGCTTCATCAGTCCCCATAAAAGCTGAAAAGCATAACACAACTTACAGATATACTTGAGCTCATGCCTCAAAATTACAATTAAAATGCAAAAAGTGCATAAACTCAGAGCAGATGTATCAGGCTCTAATTACAGTATTAATATAGGCAGGAACTTTTAAATCTGCCAGTGCAATAGTGAACTTTTAAGGTGATTTTCTGCCAATACTGAATTCATAAAATAATATTGTGCTATATCTATAAATGAATTAACTGAAAATGATGTTGTTTGTTTAGGAAAGTGGATAATATTGACTTAAGTCCTTGAATTTCTCATCTGCTGGAGTTTTAATACAAAACTCAACTTAACTGTTTGTAATGAAGTATTTGTTTCTATATAACAAATAAACAAATTAGTATTATTGTATAAAACTGTATATTTATTTGTGTGAAAGCACACTTAAAGTACTGGAAAAGAGCTTGGATTTGGCCTTGGATTAAGTCTTTAAACCTTGACAAAAAATAAGAGCTAAATTTGGTTAAAAAATAACCAGTACTTATTTGGATAACGTAAATTAACTGACAATTAATTACATGTAGTAACAATGCTGCTTATCTACAGGCATGTTTACTGTAAATGTGGCCATTGAGAGTGAAATGACACCCCTCACAGCTCACACGGTGTAACAATACACTCCCTCTGCCTCTCCCTGGTAGTTTCCTCTCAAATGACCCGAGCACGTAAAATCAAATCAACACTGGAATGGATCATATCAAATTCTAATGAAAACATAATGTGCTCTTAAAATGTGTGTTGGCCCAGCAGCCAGTCATCCAGAGAGTCTCCCCCAGATGACGTGATGAATAGGGAACACTGATGGAATATGCATCAAAGTCGAGCTCATGATTTATGTAATAGCAGTCACTTGGACACTGATTAGCTGCTCTGTCAAGCGTGTAATACGAGAGGCACAACCCCTGGTTTATCAGTCATTTATCTGAAGTGCGTCCTGATATTATCACTGGATCCTAATGTCATCATTATGCCGCACAGCATGTGCGGGCCAGTGTGTCATGGTGCCGGCGACACTGCCTGTCAGGAGTTCAAGCCTCTTCATTTGCAAAGTGCTCAGACATTCATAGCACTGTGTCAACAGTAAAATAAGGGAGCCACATCATATCAGAGATGGAGGGACACAGGCACACAGGCACTAAATAAGTGGGCACAAGAGGGTACAGACACAGTTTGTCACATCTCTGTGGCTGCAGGATTTCTCATTCAATGATGGGGCTACTTCTTCATGGAAGGAGTGTAAAAACCAGGGATGGAAAGTGCCTTAATATCATTTTATCTCATAACTGTAATTGAAATGTGTTTTTGAACACTTGTACTTTTTTGAGTAGTTTTAAAAATCAGAACTTATACTTGAGAGATTTCTAGTTAAAACACTTTGTTAGATTTAACATGGCTTCTGAATACTGAAAGCTTCAAAGCTTTTTATTAGTTAGAGTTGTCGTGATCCCAAAATTTTTATTCTGATACCAAACCCAGTTTTGTATCACAATTCTTCATACTGAAAAAAACTGTTCAATACTCAATGTCTGATGGTTTAGAGACAGGAATTTCTGAAGAGTTACTTGAATTTTGAAACTGAAATTCATCAGGTTAGTCAGACCAAACCTAGTTTCAGTACAATTAACATTTATCATGGCAAAGTGTTCATCTACAATTATGGGATGCGTGATATTACTAGCACAGCATTGGTATTGGCAGATAATGTAAAAAAGTTAAATATTGATAAAAGCACATATATAACTTTCTGCCAATATTTCCGGCCAATACCTTGGACATACTAATCAGCTGTTTATATCTCATGTATTGGCTGTCATATTGCCAGAATTTGCCATAATGCTTCACCTCAAAATCATTTAATGTCCGCATTTGAAAAAAACAATTCAGTATAATTGATTGTGAAATTGAATATCGATGTTTGTTATTTGTTATTCTTATTTCACATTGGTCTCCAGCACAAATAGACTTTGAGAGCAACGGGACGATTCTAGTACAAAAGAAGACTTGAGGTTCTGTATTTAAAAACTGCATACATTGATATTGGTATTGTTATCAGCTAAATGAGTTTGGAAATATTGTCCTATCAGATGTCAGCAAAAATCCAATATCCTGCATCCCTAGTACATCTAATTTTTTGGTATTCTCTGATCGTTTTGTCAAAAACAGTGTTCTTGTGCAAAAGCTTTGACTAACTTAGAGTGTACAAAGTACTGTTGCTGATTAATTATTTTAAATAAATCAGTGCAAATAGCTTTTCTGTGCTTATTATATTGTTTGAATGTTAGAACTAGTACGATTTTTGGAACAAGTAGCTAAGTGATTTATCAAAATCCAACTACTGCCCTT
This sequence comes from Cetoscarus ocellatus, assembly GCA_037902135.1. NCBI lineage: Eukaryota > Metazoa > Chordata > Actinopteri > Labriformes > Labridae > Cetoscarus > Cetoscarus ocellatus. The sequence continues at coordinate 555,075 of JBAMNC010000028.1, read as the reverse complement.
ATTTCATCACAAAAAAAATGTGGACCTAAATTTAAAGACTTTTACTTGGTTGGATTTGTGCCAAGCTAAAATTACTTATACTTAGGTAAAATTTGATCAAAGTAATTGTACTTACATATGAATAAATGCACTCTGATGTAGTTTTATTACTTATCTATCTCAGATGAGTTGATTGGTGCTCACACATCCCTGTTAAAAGGAGATTTTTTAAATACTACATCAGAGTGGCTTAGGCTTACAATTGAGACTGCCCATCTGTACAGGGAACTTTGTTTGCATATAAACTGGTCATATATATATATATATATATTTATGTATATGAAATTTGACCTTTGACCCTTTTTCCTTAAGGTGCACTAGATTTTTCGCATCATTACATGATGTGACCCTGCAGCAGTCACTCAATTCTTCTCTATAACTGTACTTCACTAGAGTCTTTTCATGCTTTTACCACCTCTGGTAAAAACAAAGAGTCACATCAAAAATAGCAAATTATCGGGTTGGTTGTAGCATGCCTGTTCCATAGTTTGATTTAGGGGAACAGACACAACATCTACTGTACACTGGGTATTCAAAATGAGAACACTCAGACCTCCTCCATGTGCAATGTGAGGCCCACAGAGCCATTTCTCCTGATTAAAATGCACACTCACACACACCGCTGTGTGAGAGGATGCTGCTTGTTCAGTCTGTCAGGACTTTCCTGCTCTCCAAGAGAATATCTGATATCATAAATGACTTCAACTCCTCCCACGCCAACATGAGAGAGAGAGAGAGAGAGAGAGATTGAGAACACAGGAAAAGAGAGCGAGACGCAGACAGGCAGAATATATGACTGAGCTCTGACTATCAAACATCACCGGATGGACAAAACTGCAAATAAACAATTTCTGTCATTATGACAATAAGGTTAGGGTTGTTATTCTCACAAACATCTGGTGCTGTACACTAAAAAGGAAGCTGTGCAGAGTGTAAGTCCATCATCACCTCGCACAAACAAAAATAGTGAGGGAAACTGAACAGGAAAAAGAGCTCTTTGAGTCTCAAACAAAAGATATCAGCCCGGCTGCCAACACAGACAGGGCACCACACCTTGGCACTGATGCCGCTCACAATCAAAGGAACAGTCGTCATCTGTGCAGCCGTGTTTTTAAAGGATATCTTAAAAAGATTGAAAATATGTGTCATTATGGAAAACAATTGAGTCCGGAGCCTTTAAAATACTGGACTGTTGTGTCACTCACACGCACATCAGGTTGTTTATATCAACACATCATGCTTAAAGTATTTCCTGTTTTTATTATAAATTATTTGCATTCATCAGACTAAATATATATGACTGGACAAACTAAACCTAAAATGTACAAAACAGTTTTGATGTGCCAGCAGTGATTAAAATTTATGTACAATAAATTTGGGATGACATACAGCAAAAGTTCCTTTTAAAATTTAAAATCACATATTTTATTTTTTTCTCTAAATGCAATAAAACAATTTCAAAAACATCTACTGTGCATGCCACATATGATAATTGTTTGGCCAGTGAATGCAGCATTAAAATGATTTCAAACAGTATGGCTCAGAAGATCCAGCAGAGGGGGCTGCTTACTGCAATCATATGCTGATTAATTGAGCTTGATTCTCCCCATGCTGCGAACATAAGTTGTCCCACACTGTAGGCTACATGTTGGTATGTGGGTAAAGGTTATGAGGCTTTATGGAAGTCACCTTTTACCACAGGTAGCCCTTCACATCATTTTTGATGAATATTTAGGAAACATTGATTTTCTGATTATCCTCATCAGCCTATATCAAACTAGGTTATGTTCATTTTTATTAATTGTGCATGTTGCTCTCTAATTAGCTAATGAGAGACAAAAAGCAGGTTTAGAGCAGAAAAATGCAAATTACTCTTAGAAAATAGCACAAAAAAAGTAAATGGCAAGGCTGAGAATCATCCTTCATTGAAATGTCAGAGATAAATGGCTCAAATGTCACATCAATTAAAACGGGGGACAGTTAGTAGTTCATTAAAGAGAGAGCCATATTGCACCGTCGGGTACCGTTGCCAACCCTTACTATCTGGGGCAGACTGGCAGCGGGTCCAGATGGCACGGAAATCCTCACAGATTTCAAAATGGTCTCTGCAGGGGTGGCGTTTTCTCCCCCGCTCCCACCCTCACCGCTGAGACAGGGTGTGGGCCACAGGCCCATGCCGGCCTACACACTCCAAATGGAGGCATGCAGAGAGCTAAAGGCACCAAAGAAATAAAAATAAAGCAGCAGAGGACAACAGACGTCTTTAAACAATACATGACTGATGCCACACTCTTTGTCTTAATGACCAAAATATATGCTTTAGTTAAATATTAGACTGCCCCAAGCAACATAAGGCAACTCCCTTACCCATAAACACAATCAGACTCTAATAAAAGGCATGTGTGATGCTCATAATAACATAGTGACTTTATCAGCTCATAAGTATTGCTGTTGTGTATCAGAATCATGTAGGTGTTTTTACCCTTAAACATTATGCCTGGGACCCTGAAGACCACACTCAAAAGCTGTCACTGGAGACAGAACTGGATAAATGTCTCTGTCATAGGAATGGGGAAAACCAGGGGTGAAGGAGCACACAAATATTGTAGCCAAGAAAAATTACAGTTACTTATACACAATTTTACTCAGGTAACAGTGAAAATAGCATCCTATGAAGTAAAATGTAGACTACCTTATTTTAAATGGATGCACATTATAAGAACAATATTGGTATTAGAAGATGACTGCAAAGTTGATTATCGTATCTGCAGGTATGAAATCAGAAGAATTAATGAATGAACTATAAAAGTGGCTCACTGTACCAGCACTCAATAGCTTCATTCAGAGAACAGTATAATCTACTGGAGTATGAAATGTTGTTTTGACATCTGTTTTAAACACAAATACGCTGTTACAATGAAAGGGACAGGTCAATTTTGATGAAGTGGAGAATTTGTGCTCTTGAAAAAAGATATATCAGTATTAGTATCTGAAAGGAGTTCAGAAAGTCATATTGAGTATCGGCAAATATCTAATATTGTGCATCTGCAACTCAAGGTACTGAGTATTTTTATACATCTTGCTGTATCATGGCAACAGAACAACAGCTTGAATATGGTGAGTGTTTATACTTTTATTTATTTACAGCATACTTACATTAACAACTGTTAAAATGCATACAGAATAGCAGTTTGCTCTTATCCATAGGAAATAGAAATAAAGACGTCAGCATAAAATATACCTGAATACTCTGTGAGCCATTGTTTTGTATCAGCACACGGTATTCGACCAAATAGAATAACCCTAAAGATAATTATTAAACTTCAACTTAATTGTAAATGTACTTTTCACACCTACTGTTGTTAATAACCTGTCAGTTCTAAACTGTGACTAACTGTGACATCCTCTTTCTGATTCATTAGGTATTGAGTATCAAAGCATTATAATTTTAGTTTCAGGTATTTATTAAGTTCTGGGTATTGTAATTCTAAACTTTCTGTCTTGACTAAGGTTGAAATTTCAGTTTTGTGACAACATTAGTTCAATAAAACTTTGACATCCAACAAGAGTGATAAATCGATTCTGTTTGTTGAAAATATAAACAAGAAGTTGAAATCCGGGTTGAAATTTGCAGAATAACTATTAATTATCCAACATAAGAAGCTGACATATGGTTATGTCATGACATCTTCAGCATCAGCTCACAAAATGAATGAGAATAAACTGTCATTATTGTGTGTTTATATGTCACATCAAACAGGGAAAATATTTTGGTAGATAATGTTGATAGATCCATAGTTATTTATTTAAAAAAAAAAAAAACATTTACAGGATAATTAGATACTGTAGCTCATGTTAAAGAGGCTATTTTGCATGTTTATGAACATGGTGTGCCTTGAGGTTCTGGCTTGATCTCAGGTGTGTGCCTTGGGCAAAAAAAGTTTGAAAACCAGTGGTCTATTGCACATTTTTAACTACAAATGTGGGGTAAATATGACAAAAAAAACCCACTGAAAATGGAATGTTTAATAATTAAGTTATCCAACATTTAAATTTAGAGTAATTTTAAAAAATGTTTTATTTGTTGTTGTGTAGCAGTATTAATACCTCATGGTTGATAAATTCTCAAGGCCCACCTAAACTTGCCTCAAGTGTGCACTGCTTCACCATTTGAGAACCACTGCCTCCATCCCATTTTATACAGGAGCATCTAAATTACAAAAATCATCATTTCCAAAATGCCCAGTGTTCTCCCAGCCATTTTGTCTTTCAGTCTGTTCAACTTTTATGCTTTAATTCTTATTTGAATTGGGAGTTTTTTCCGTCATTTACATTTGTGGATATGTTTTCCCAACAAAGTAATTCAATTTACATTTTTTAGAATTTGTTCTTTGCCTCTTGTAAAAAAAAAAAATAACACATCCTTTTGTTAATTAGATCGTCAAAACAGTAAATGCACAGAAAAAGTGCTCAACACCTACTAAAATGTCCTTCACGACCTCAAAGGAAGACATATGGCTTTCACTGGGATGGGAGGGGCAAAGACTTGTGTTAGCCAATCAGAGAGTGGGAGCGGACTTTTGCAGGTTTTGATTGGCCGCCTTGACCACGCTGTCGAAGGAAACAGGAAGAGACTTTCCTCTTGTGAGTGTGGACAGGTAGGTAAACCGGAACGACTGTCTGAGATTGTACTGCAAGCCTAGGGGTTATTCATCTATTTAGAAAGCCTGTAACGATGTGTAGTTACAAAATTAAACGTATACATAAGCTGAAGAAGTGCTAAATTTGGAGCAGTGTGTGATTGTAGTCCCACACTTGTACTTTCAATATGCAAGGTACACACATCATCTCAAAGGTGCATTTATGTCAGTTTTTGTACTGCATTTTTCCTGGCAGGGAGCTCCGGTTTTACTTATCTTAGTGTTAAAATGGCACATGTTGCATCCACACACCTGCGCAGTCGCGTGCGCTTTCTACTCCATTAATCACGCAGGTTTGAGCGGGAACTACTCTAATGAGAAACGAGTCACATGATTGACGAGCGCGGAGACGCTGCCAGTTATTTTATAACAACACAAGCTGCTTTTTGTTTGTTATTTCTCACCGTGAAGAGCTGGGTAAACAAGCAGACCGTGAGGTAGTCTCCAAGACAAGTCTCCCGTACTAAAAGAAAGGCACAAAACAAACATGAGAGCATTATTTTTAATCAGTGGAAGACTATTAACCGGGGCCATTATTGCCAAAGTCCATTATTCTATCTATGAGTCTATTACCAGCTTGCTAAATGGCAGGCAGTGTGTGTTCAGCGCTTATCCAAAGTGCACTGTACCATTGTTTGGCTCAGAAATTTCTCGCCTTTATTGTCAGTTCAGGCAAACCCCCGATGAATACAGTGAGAGCTGCAAGAGTAGAAACAAGAAAGTTGAAGCAGACGTATTTGTGATCGCATACCATGACAGATGTGCTGGTGTTGATGGTGTGTGTGAAGAGGGAGGGGTGCAGCTCACACTCTAAATGAAATACTGTACATGCATGACTACTTCTCAACCTATGTCCTCCAAGTAATTCAGAAGAAAGATAAATCACTTAAGTATTAAATGTATAAAGCCAACTTTTTAGATGGTCTGTTATTTGTCAAAGAAACATTATCTAGGTTGGTGATGCACAGGGGCGTAGCTAAAAAATTAAGGGCCCGATGGAAAGAAGCCACTATGGGCCCCACCACCAGTCCAAACTTACTCTGCAAAACTACATAAATCTTACATTTCTTAATTTTAAAGATGCTTGTACAATTATTATTTTGTGTTGAAATCCTGTTAATCTTCTTTTTAAATGAGCTGTTCTTGGTTTTTGGGTTAAACAAAGGAAGGCAAATAAACCATTTAAATGTAAATAGGGAGAAAGTCTTCTCTAATGCTGACATGAATCATTTAATAAAGAAAACTAGAAGTGCTCCAGTAGCACAAACCTACACCAAGGCATTTCCAGCATTGCCAGAGAGCTATTGTTAAGATGTGGGAAAGGGCCCTATCTTGCACTTTTAACAAATCCCCTAAAAATCCTAAATCCACATCCATAATCAGATTAAAACCAAAATCTAATCACGTCTCCCTTGTGCCTTGACCAACATTCCCTGAAAAATTCAACAAAATCTGCCTTGGAGTTATTGAGTTATTTGCAAAAATGTCCAAAAAAAGCACTATCTTGCAAACATACCCTTAAAAAATTCCTGGCTCTGTATCCAGATTCAGATCACGACCAGTCTGTAGATGTGCTTCTTCTAGCATAGTTTCTTTTTGTCTTAAAGTGCAAGTGTGGCAGTGGGACATCCTTGGTTTTTGTAACAGCTTAATAGATAAAAGGTAATATATTTTTTTTACTTGAAGGTAGTCAGCTTATTCATCATTTCTATTGTAGGGGTGACAATCATGTGGTGATACAATATGTATCATGACACAATGATGACAATATGATTACAGCATGATAAGTTGTAGGGGTGTATATTGGTAAGAATCTGGCAAAACCATAAGTATCAGAATACATGATGATTTGATATTTTTTGATATATCTCAATGCTATCAACAGGGCGATACTTAATGATTTAAAAAAAAAAAATTAAACTTTTTTATTAGTATGATGAACCCAACACATTGTGTGCATAAAAAGAACAGCTTCTAATCAGTTTTGTTTTGTAAAACATGGTCCTTGCAACACTAATAAGCTTCACTGTCCAGCCCAGTGACAGATATAACAATAAGTAAAACAAAGAAAAGGAGGGTCAAATACATCTATGTCTGCTGCCAAACAGCGGATAGAGGCTGCACTAAAATACAAAACAAATTTTATTAATTTCTGTTTATTTTTTGACGTATATGATATTGCACAAAAAAATTGATACAGTATTGTGCTGCAATGTATTGGTGCATCAAAATTTTCTTACACCCCTAATAAATTGTGATATAAGCAGAGCAGTTTACCATGATTTTTTTTTTACAAACACTAAGTTTGTCTTCATAATAGTATCAAAAAACACAAAATACAGTTAGTTTTCATTCTTATAAAGCATGGTGCCTGCAATATGGAAATACATTGTTGTACATATAATAATCAATCAATCAATCAATCAATCAATCTTTATTTGTATAGCGCCAATTCATAACAAGTGTTATCTCAAGACACTTTACAATAGAGCACAAAGCTCTTCATATTATGGATACACATATATGCATAGATACATATATACATATACAAATACACATATATAATAACATATAATATAAAAGAGAGATGGAGAGCCAAATGACTGAATGTATGCTGCCAACAAGCAGCAGGGGCTGAACTAAAACACAAAGTAAATTTTCTGAATTTTTATACGTTTACCAATGATACATCAATATTATGCTACAAAATATTGATTCAGCATCACACAGCAAAATATTGTAATGAACTGGTATATTGATAATTTATTAACTTTAAGTAGTTTTGTCAGTAAAATAAATGATTGTAATGTGTTTGTGTTAGCAGCTTGTCAGCTTTTTTAAGTAAAATGTGCAAGTGGGAAATTTGTGATACTTGTGTCAGATTAAAAAGAATGTTTATAAGACTTTTCTGTTGCAGTTCACATTTTATCTTTTTCTTAGTAGTAAAAAGTAAAAGTTAGATATTGTAACATCAGTTTATTGCTTGAAAAATAATAGATCAAAATGTATTTGTATTTGCAGATGATCTATTTAGTCTACCGTATTAATGTTTTTTTCACTGCAGTAGAAATTTAAAAAATGGATGTGGAGCATTAAAAGTACATTGTAACAGAAAAAAAGTTGTTTTCTAGTTGCAGTTATTAAACCTATTTAATGATATGTAATTTTTCATGATAGTTGTAAAAGTAAAAAGTAGATATTTAACTTTATTTAATATTTGTCTCAGGTAAATAAAATACTTTTTTTATTGTTTTAAATTTGCAATCAACCTCTTCTGGCATATCTTTTTCATTGTACCTCAAAGTTAAGTAAATTGTGTTTTCATTCCTGAAGAATTCACCTTATTGATTGTTAGACCTGCTGATAAATCACCAAAATTATTATTATCTTTATGATTGCAGAGGACATTCTCTGTCAGAAAATGTTATGACATATGAGATTTGTAATGACCTGTCTATTGATCATTAAAAAATATAATGAAGACTATTTTGTAAGTGGAAAATCCTGCTGACTTACTGTTGTAAGTAGAAACACCAGTAATTTTGAAGTTACAGTCAACGTGTAAAGACTGCTACTTTACACTGTTTAACCTCAATGCTAATTATTTTAATTTGTAAAATAGGTCTGTACAAATATAAAACTTAAAAATAGCATACAAAAGTGATTTCACAACCAGTTTTTAATTTAGAAAATATCTTGCATAATCTCTACCAATGGAAATGATCCTATCTCGGCTTTATACATCACAGTCATTATGCAAACACTGGTTACAATTCATAAAAGTAAATAAAAACATGTATTTAAAAAAAATGAAGAGATAGATATTGTATGTGTCCCCTTTCGACACTTTTCAGATCAAGGTTCCAGGAAGGAAAGGTTCCCTTCGTTGAAACTCTTACAATCAATGTGACCTTTATTTATTATAACCCCCATCTCTCAAAAACTCACATATAACGTAGTCAATCATCTCTCCTTCCCTCAAAGTAAAAATAAAAAAGGAACTGCTGTCTGGTTATTGCCAGTATCCATCTCAGTCGTCAGAAAAGCTGCACGTTTTTGCTGTTGTTAAGGGCTGGAAACCAGAATCCCATCGGAGTTGCACCCTAAGGAACAAATTTAATGCTAGAAAAACATCCCGACCATCAACCAAAAATGACGGATTGAAAATAATGTCGAGCTATCTTGGGAATCCCCCACCAGACAAGGGAACAGACTGCATTGTTTTTCTCATTTATGTGATATATAGAACAGAAAGAGGGGAAAAAATGGGCGATTTATTGGTTAGATAGGCGTATTCTTTTCCATGCACAAAAGAAATATTGGATAGTAATGTGGGGGATCAAGTCGCATCATGACATTGTTTGGAGGCTAGGTGTTCAAATATGTAAGTCATCATCCGCTGGGTGGCCCTACTAGGTTTTCAATAGATCATTCAATGCAAATACGTGTGAGAAATTGTGCAAGTTGCCACATGAATATGTCAATGAACAGAGTGTAATTTGTGCTTCTTTAGCAGGGCAGTGCGATGAAGAAGCAGAGGGAGAGCCAGTGCACTCAGAAGACCATCTCATTGCTGAGCCCCCTGGGGACCATCCAAGTCAGTGGATGTGAGAATGGTGTGCACACCATCCAGATCCTAATGGATGTCGCACCTGCTGAAAGGTACTGTACAACAGCCGGGATGGTGACGTGATAAACAAAGGTGTGAAATTTACAGGCGGACAGAATCCACTCCTGTGATGGAGTGCCACCATTCCTCATTGGAAGCAGGGCATTTTTGTAGATCCCACAAGAAATATCCTGGAGAAAGTTGGGCAAATATGAGCCGGCACTAGAAATATGAGGGGCACTAGAATACAGTTGGGCTTGAAATTAGATTTCTGATGGCATGTGGTTGTGATTCTTCCCGCAGTATATTTGAAATTTCAGAAAAATAACTTGTTTATTACCCACAGGGGAGTTGATTAGAGCTGATGTCTGTAGGGTCAGCAGAGGCCATGGGGAGCAGGGTCTGCTCGCTCCTGTTTATTTATGTTTCCTCCAAGTTGTATGCAGTCGCTCTGAGTGTCAAGCGACACTCTGAAATGTAATATGTGATTGCATTTCATGCCCTGCCCATCCCTCAAAATTGTTAGAATGTTGACAGTCTTACTGAAGCGATGGAAACTGATTAAACTCAGCGTTAATAAGCACTTATTCCTTATTTTTACAGGTCCACATCCTACATCTCAGATTAGTTTTGATTAGATTGAAATTAAATATCCATGTATTGCAGATTCGCATTTGATAAACTTGAATGGTTTAGGAAATTAAACCATTTTCCAATGCAGCCAGATAGGAAGCTATCCTTTTGAAAATGTATGTTCAGACTCTAATTTATGGAAACCCATTAATGACCTTGTATATTATACCTCAACATGTGTTTCCTTCTCCACTGTCTGCTATTTCCAAAAATTCATCAAGCAGTAAAAACATTCCACTTGTTGTTAATGACTTGAAGTGAGAAAATTAATAATATGGAATTTTGATTATGGAAGATGTCCTGTAACCATGCGCAAGCACCTTTCTCCGTCTCCTTGTGAACAGGGTTTAATTTGTGTGTTCAGGTTCAGTAGGAATATGCAAATGAATTTAATGATTCGCATCACTAGATCATTTCTCAGTTTAATATCGTTTGCTATGTCGGTCATAAGAGGGGCTCCGATCATGACGCTGTCTGTATGTTCTCAAAGGTGTGAGCAGGAAATCATTAAACAAAATGTTTAGATTTTATCACAACCAGTTGAATGTGATGTTATTGTCACAGGAGCGGAGACTAGAGCCACCTCAGATATATGGAGTTACACAATGTAAACAGGCATTAAGGGAGGCGAGATAAAGTGACAAAATATAGGCTTATCTTTGCAAGCGGCTTTACATGTAGATCTCACAAAAGCCTGCCTGTAGCAGTAATAGTTCAAATCAGCCATTTCCATTGATTTATTTATGACATACTAAACAAGGCTCTTTCCAGCTTTGGCTGTGGTGTGGCACAGGCTTAGGTAGTCAGGGTGATAAATGATCTCTAAGAGCATGTTTTGGGTAAGGGAAATAGAGACAGTCTATGCATAACCTCCACAAGATATTTGTGGGCAAGTCACAGCTCTGAGGGCTTATTTTACTGAGTTTGCCTTCTATGTTTTTTTCACTGTTGGTTTGTTTTGAGCATCAGCAGCAACAACAAAGGCATTATAGCACTGATAGATAGTTATTGATAAATGCCATTATAGCTACATAAACGCCCGTGAAGTATTGCTTACACACCATGACCGTCAGCTCTTTCTAATAGAAACGTCTCAAGCCCCTTCTGCTTCCTAACTGATCTAAGCAACATTTCCTAAAATCAACCTCCTCTGCCAGTCTAACGACAGCCCTGAAGGCACCATCAGATGAACAAATTCATTACATCTCAACAACCCCTGTTGGGGCCCTGCGCACCAGCCTCCCTGTTAACCAGCTTTTCCAGCCCTTTTTAGTTTTTTAGCATGGCCTCGGCGTTCGCAGAAAAATGATCCGCATTTTGTTTACAGGAGATTACTATTATCTGAAATATGATGCTTCTTGCCTCTCTCACACAGAGCACAGACACATAATACCGAGGAAATCATAGAGTACTTTTTTATTAGGGTGAAAAATGAAAAAAGGGCCGGACTCCTGCCCCGAGACATTTTGTGAGCATATTATTTTACAATGCTTTGATCAATTTGTCTGTCAAGCTGGCTGAGATGTGGGGGAGCAGGAAAAAAGCAATTTAGCTTGTGAGGTCCTCAATAGAAATGTACTACAGGAGCCTGTGTATGACATGTTGCATTAGAACCTGAGTAGCCTTTATTGCCTGATAATGTTGCGAGGCAATGCTGATATCAATCACCCTTTAACAGCCAGCATGATGTGTTTTTATGAAAAGAAAGAGAAAATAATGCATGAGGCAGTTCTTGGAAAATAATTGATTTAATTCTGAGCTGAGGGATTTCTACTTTTAACAACAAAAAAATATTGTGTTGGAAAAACAGGCACAAAATGTGCTAGAAGCTAAAAATTGTTAAGAACAAGCTTTTTGCATATGCTCCTATAGAAAAATTGTAATTAATTTTACACGGATAAACACTCTGTCTCATTTGCATACAGATATAAACAATTTATTTGTGCATCTGAATTCCCAGCACACTTGGGTCACGTGTTCTGCCTAAAATCCTAAGTGGCTAAACCCAAAATTATCATTATATTTCCCAGGCCATAAATCCCCCCTTTTTTTCTCCAAGACAAAGCCGCATAAATCTGTGTCTGATTTTTCACATTGCACATTGTTTTTAGTTAATGATTTTCATCTGTTTGTTGTTGCTGTGATAGTGGGGAAATGTACCATATGCTCCGGCAAAAGACAAATGATTAGCAAATGAAATTCTGGACAGCTGTCTGACTGAAAGCGTTTGGTTGATAGCATTCTGCTACCATAATTAGCTTAAGCTTTGGGTTAATTAACTTTCTACCTGGATATGCATAATAATAGCATTCTGCAGAAAGCCAAGGAGCTTCCAGTATATCAGCAGCAAAGGCTGGCTTTTTATTTTGTATTTCGCCTGCATATTTCAATTTCAAGAGGCGATTTAGCTCGGGAGCATCGTCAAATATTGTAGATTTTACTCCCCAAGCCAGATAATTCTGAAACAATAGGGGTGTATTATGTGGCAGAAATGCCATTTCTGAATGTAATTAAAGCGGATGAAAGCAATCACCAATTTTTAAATGCTTTTGTCTATCACAAGGCCTACTTGTAAAAAAAATACCCATCAAGAGGAGAAAAGAGGCAAGAGAACCCCCAAGTCCTTATATAAGAGGCCTTTGAGACTGAAGTGAAGTACAACAGTAATTAGTCTTTTGTATGAATTTGCCGGCCATGGTCATGATTAGTTTAAGCATATGAGAGGACTGCAGGACTGCATTGGTTTTAAGGAGGAGGGTGTTAAAGTCTATTTATCACCAGTTATCGTCACAGCTTTCCATTATCACTGACAACACTGGATGGGGCCTGAGAACAGCCTAATTGTTCTGAGGTGGAGTGTTTTTGTGCCAAAGCCGTCACCCGGGTCACATTGGCATTCATAAGCAGCCAGACATTTTCCATCTATCTAGCTCTAATACCCAAGCTGTCACAACAGCTTTTACACACTACCAACGCTAGTGTGAAATATCTGAGGTGATGCATTTATCGTTTTTCTCACACTCGTGTAGTGTTGTGAATCAATGTCCTGGTTCACACTGAATAGCGGTATGGTAAATGTGTTCCCTGTTTGGGGCCTGTTTACATGATGTGCTCACACACCGGGAGTCATATCAACAACTTATTTTCCCCGCTCTATTATTTCTCTCCCAGATTTTCTCTCTGTCTCCTTTTTCTTTCTCTTAGTCTCGTATGCTCGGTCTTACTTATAATTTTAATCCATTTTAAAGTCTTACTTAGCTTTATTTAGATACAACTATGGGTCCAATAAAGTGCTTACATTTGTAACTAAAAGGCATTGTCATCCAAACAGTGATCTGCTGAACTGTTATTGAATGAATTCATCAATAAAGCAGAGGGAAGACTTTTTGACGTAGTCCCTTTAGATATAGTAATGAATAATTCATGGTGTAATGATATTCAGATGATTTTTGTTCTATTTTTTGCTCCAGCTTTAGAATATTGTTTTGCATGTTGTGAAGTGTAGTACTCAGCTGCGTATTCATTAAGGTGCTGCTCCCACTGGCCCTTGGACCCATCTGTGCTCTATGTTTATGCCTCCATCTCCCGGGACCATCCCAATCAGGCTGCATGTGCCATTTCCTGTGTAAACCAACACCTGTGTAACTCACTACCTGTAAACCGCCCCATGCAGACGAGACACTGACATTCACTGGGATGAAAATCTGCAAATGTTGTGGTTTTCTAAAGCAGAACCTCCAGGGCGAGGACGGGAGCCCGAGTGAGAGTTACCCTTCAGCATGGAGGCGCAGCTAAAAGCAGCTCCTGCCTGCTTTTTTTTCCCCCCTTTTTCCCTGCTGTCGACCAGGAAGTTTTTCCGGCACAGGGGTTGTGCTAGTTTGTTTTAGAACTTGATTGGATTCTATATCTGCTACATGCAGAAGTGTACAGTGTGTGACATGCTAAGGCAATATGCAGAGAGATGATTCCGCTCTGACATCTTGGAGAGGAGTACGAGTCAATTATGCCCAAGTGTTGTTCTTGCTTATCTTCCTGCGGCACCAAACAAGGATTTAGTCAAGGATTTAGGGGTGAGGGGGCGGTGGTGGGGATCATGGTAAGCGGTTCACAACAAAACACTCAAAACTCCTGGGAGCGGGCACTGATTTAAAAATAAATTACAGAAGACGAAGCGCTAACACTCAAGGGCCCTCAGCAGTGCTGGCGTACACAGGTGAAGATTAGCCTCCTCGCTAATCAGAGGAACAAGGCAGTAATTTGCTCTGAACACAGACAGTAATTAGGACTTGGTGACACTGGATTCCCATAATGCCTTTGAGCTTGACGTGGTCAAATTTTGACAGAGGCTATCCATGCAGGGTCACTGTCCCCCCAGTCTCCCGGCCCTCTTCAGTGGAGGCTCTAAAAGGTCCCTGCAGTTACAGGGGATCCCTAATGTACTTTATGCCTCCCTCACTGGCTCCTTACCATTCGGGTAATTGGAATCTCTTACTGTGGCACTTGAGAATAGAGGCTAAAAACACTATTTGAAACTGCTCAGTAGTCTGTTGTAGATAAACATTGCTGCGCCTCGGTGTGGATACGCTACATAATGGAGTAAGAGTTAAGGCTCTGGTAATACATGCCTTCACTGACTCCTGTGGCTAGCCAGTTGGGAGAAGACCTAATTGTTGTGTGCTTTGTTGCCTACTCTGCAGTATTTTACCACCACCACCTTTATGTACTGGATGGAGTGTTGCGGCCTCTTCGGCGGACATTTGCTAATAAGAGTTCTTGGATATCTAGAGGGCCGTTTATCCGGCTGAGTTGTTTTTATTTTGAAACTGCAAAGGACAAAATGTGTGCCCCTTAACTGAATAGGAAGCATTCCTTACAGCTTACAACTCCAAGAGTTCTCCACTTTAGTGCTGTGGTAGCCAGATAGGCATCTGAATGATCTTCAAACGGTTGAACGAGCCGCATTGAGCAAGTGGCTTACAATTGTATCACAGCCTTTGGCTCAGAGACCATCAGGATCTTGACATTCATAGAGACATGCTGTATTTTTTTTCCCTTTTTAGGCAGTCATTTTAGGCTTTTTTCATGCTCTCTTGAGTCTTTGACGTCTCTGAGTTAAGTATCTGCAGCTATAAGGCGGAGGAAAATATTGGACTGCTCTTGGCCTTTTCTATTTCATCCTTTGACCCGCCATGTTACCCATGATCGGTGAAGGAGAACTCTGGCAGGCTGTGTCAAAAGTGACAGCCGATGGAGTCAGGATGAGCGCCATCACGCTTCACAGGATGGAGGCATGAGTTCTGAGTTTTTTTCCCCTCTTTTTGTGCAATATACCATTACACCCTTCACCAGATTTCTTTCAATTAGATCCTGTGGTTAACCTGTTTCATTCTTAACGTCTGCTGCCGATAGAAAAAGTCTCACTCAAGTCCTGTGCTAGTCGAGATATAGAATATGCTGAAGGAAATTGACAAATTTAATGTCAGCCATTTTCCCCCTCCTTTGTCTTCTTTGATTGTTCCTTCCAGGATGAATGAAATAACCTTCCAACATTATATAAATGCACAATTCATTCTTTATATTAGAGCTGGAGAATTGCTAGAACTTCAAATGACTCCCACTTTACGCAGCAATGATTTATGGTAATTGGAAATTGATTGTGACAGGAGCACAATATTAGAAAT
Source organism: Cetoscarus ocellatus (assembly GCA_037902135.1). NCBI lineage: Eukaryota > Metazoa > Chordata > Actinopteri > Labriformes > Labridae > Cetoscarus > Cetoscarus ocellatus. Next base: position 539,413 of record JBAMNC010000028.1, on the reverse strand, counting down.
TTTCTCAAATCACAGTCTTGTATCAGGGGAAATATTCTTTTTAGTGCGGCAGATCCTGGCTAGTTTGGAATTAGTTTCTTATTTCCTTACCTGTGATGAAAAAATCATAGCCAGAAGGACACTAAAGAAACTGCATTTTAAGTAGGCAGAAGACAATAAATAACAATTTAGATCTAACCAAATTAGACTTGTTAATTTGACTTAAACACAATTGTTAGACATGTGTACTAAGAGCCTTTTATAATAACTAATGATTATAATGATGTCTTTTCATTGACAGTAGACAGTAGTTACCTTATGATAGGGGTGGGCGAAATGGTTCAAAAATCATATTTTGTATTTCTTAACTAAATCATGATAAATTGTATTTATTATGACAACACAATCAAAGTCTTTGTCATTTATAGGAATTTATATAAAAGATTGAAAAAAATGGCTACACTCTAGGGCTGAACAATACGTTGTTTTGACATTGCAGTTGCTATGTCTGTATATGCAATATTCACATTGCGGGGCATGCAATGTCAGTCATGTGTTGTTTGTTGGGAACAAAAAATGCCATTTTCTTTACCTTGACTTTCACACTTGAAGTCTGTCTGATAACCATCAGTATAGGCTTACTGACCACAGTGGATGCAGACTTTGAGTGTTTCCTGCATCTAAAATGTACAAGCCACAATTAAGATAACACTCTTTGCTACAGTGGTGTTACATTTCAAGAGTCACCATGTTACATAAAAAACTTTCAGCTTTTTGTCTTCCTTTGGCCTTTTGTTCATAGAAATAGTTAATATATGTGTCTTCAGTGAACATCTAAACAAAGACCTTTGAACATGTTTCATCCTCAGAAACTTTCTTTACTGTGACAACCTCAGATGCTCAGCAGAGCAAAATCTAGACCTTTTAGGAAAAATTTAAAAAAACCATGAGGCGGCTCAAGGAGAATTCAGTTTGAACATTGTCACTAATGCACAAAAATCCCTGCACTTATATGGAAAGTTCCCTTAAAATAGCGGTATATTTCTCAGGAGGAAAAACATTGCAATACACAGTCTAAATTAGACAAATGCATTTCCATAGATTGATGCTTTCAAAACAATCAGTTCTCTTTAATTTATGTATTTTAAAATGATAACATCCATTAGTTTAATCTGTTCTTACTCCAGTATTTTTAAATTTTATGTTTTATTTTCTGGTAGAAACTAGAGCTGGGAAATATGGACCAGAAATCACAATTTAAAAAATAGTCTGAATGGCCATTTGCGATATATGTAGGGATTGGTTGCAGTCACACGTTGCTTGTACAGGACTAAACGTTGTGTGGTATGAGTCATTTTGTCAATAATTAGGCTGCAGTTTTTACTTCTTCTGAAGCTTCCCTGCTATGATTACAGTTTTTACTTCTTTGCAGTGATGGGAAAGCTACTTGTAAAATGTAGTAAGTTAAGTTACTAGTTACTAAAGAAAAAAAATCAGCTTCACTGAACCAAAGCTACAGCCTGTTGAAAAGTAGCAAGCTAAATTACAGCAACATGACAGAAGTAGCTCAATACATCCAAGCAAATTTCATCAATTTTGTCAATATTATCATCAAAAAAAATTTATTATTATTATTACTATCTTTATCGTTTTTTTGCGCCGTTATTATTACATACAAGCAATACTTTTCTGAATATTTGTTGGACTGTTCCACTTGTTTTACCTATCTGTGTCTGCTTTAATTGTTACTGTGGCATTTCTTTAATTTGCCTTTTCAAATATTTATGTCACTGTGTAGTCCTGCTCCTGTAAGGTTCCATATTAATAAACCTTATTTATGCATTTAATTACTTACATCCATTAAAAAAATAATAATTTAATCAGAAACTAAATCAACCTTATCCCCTTATGATTGAGGTAATTAAACAACTGCGAAACTGTCCTAAATCATATGGGTTTAATTTTTTTTTCACTAAATACAGACCAACTGAAATAACTTTTCATTGCAGAAATCATGTTTTGTGGATGAAAGTCTGATAAACAGTCTGCATGCTGTTAAATAACAACAAAACAAGCTCATAAACTTGCCTAATAATAACATGGAGCATCTTATCTTACCTCATTGATTCACCTTGCTCCAGTCTCCCCCAGTCTTAACTTATCTCCTCCACTGTTTCCTCATAAGTTGTGCTCCTCTTCTCTCCTCTCTGCTCAGTAGTTAGTGATTGAATGATTACCAGCTGAAATTTACAGATCACACTGGTGATGGTAAGCTTAATAAATGTTTGTTTTGCGATAACTTTCGTAAGTCACCTGCGTGCATGTTCCTGTGTTCGGTGTAGAGGAGTAGACAGTGGTGAGGGAAACGTGCAGCTTGTTCAGACGCTACTGCGCTGCTTGATCAATAAAATAATGAAGCAGCTAAAAAGCTGTTTTATTAAGAAAACAACGCTACTACTAAGCAACTGGAAAATGAATTCATCTACTTATGACGCTATTTGTAGTGACGTTACTGCCCATCACTTTTTCTTTGTCTGCTGACCACTTTCAAGGACATAGTGGAAGGAATTGATAAAGAAATTGTTAAGCATAAAGACTAATGAAATCGATTCCTTGAGGGAGTTGTTCTTGATTGTCAACTGGAATTGGGTCATAATTCCCATCCCTAATCCATATACATCTGCAAACTCGTATGACTGCATCACTTTCTCTATCTTGAAAGAAAAATGTGACTTGAAATTCTGATAGTAAGTTGATTTTAAGCAAATTGGCTTAGTAAAATATACTCACTATGACATATTGAGGTGCATTCGTAAGTCATTGGAAAAGCGTAAATATGTCACACATGTTATGACAGCAGTTTGTTCTGCAGTACAAAAAGCTCTTATTTTTCTCAGTTGATTTTGATTCCTAAAACAGTGTTGAAACCCTGTACTTCAATGAATTATAACGATATCAGGTCCTCTGAGTGTTTGCCCACAATCAGCCTGACATTTATCACACTTTTCTAATCTCTCATTTGAAGGGCAGAGTTTGTAAAGTGCCAGTCTGGACTCTGTAAAGATCACATGATGCTGCTTGATTTGTGATTCACTGAAGCGACTGGAAATGTTGCCAGCACAGAAGCTACATCCTCACTGCCCACATGCTCTTTAAAAACAATCCCCCATTGCACCTAGAGGTGACAGACTTCAGCCCGACTGATGTTGTTCCACTTTTATTTATTTATTTTGGTGTTGTTTACCGGCCATAACATGTACTGCATTGCATTAACTTTTACTACTGTCAATGTTGTATCACTCAGAGCACCTTTAAAGCCAGAGCATCTGCAGCGGAGGGCTGAGGGGGAGAGGAAAAAATTAGCCACGGTGACAAGTCTGAAGTGTAAGCTGGAGGTCAAAAGGTGCCGAGCCTTAAGCAAAGGTGCTCTAGCCTTTGTCCGGTAGATTGTAAGGGCCTGCGGGTCCAACAGGAACATTTCCACACACAATATCCCCGAGCTGTCAGTGTGCAGTGGCTGGAACATCCTCTCCGAGAGAAAGAGAGGCTGCGGAGGGGTAGAGGTGGTGGTGGTGATGGAGGGAGGAAGAAGTGGGGGGGTGCAGAGAGGGAACAGTGGCCTGAAGATCCTTGCTGAGAGAAAGAGGGGTGGGGGGATGGTGGGTGTGTGTCTGGGGGTGTAGGTGGTGGGGAGCCAAAGAGCTGGAGTGGGAGGATAGAGAAATAGAGAGGGGGGGAAATGAGGAGGGAGAGCAGGGTGTTGGGGCGGGGGGGGGGTAGAAAGGAGAGACAATGACAAGTAGGGGCTGGCTGGGCACTCACCCATGCCGACAGAGATTGCCATGAGCCATGGCCATTGTTTGAGCGGGTCTCAGCACAGGACCCGCCGGTGGGTTTCTGACTTTTCACCACTCAACTATAAACTGCTGTGCGGTTTATTTAGAAATGAGAGTATTTACACATTTTACTGTATTTACACCCACTGTTAAACGGCACCCCGGAGACTTTCATCACAGCCACAAACTAGCAGGCAGAGCGTTTTCCCCCGGAAAAAGTGACCCTTTCAGTCATAACACTCCAGTAAACCTCAGCTTCACATGTCCAATATAAAATGCTGCTCAAACTGTGACCTGCAGAAGTGTAAAAACACTTTAGGGCTGTGTTGTTACGGCAGCCAGGAGAGAGACGGTCTGTGTGTTTAACAAAGTAAATGTCTATTATTAATACCATACAGGATAAGCCAATTTTGAAAAGGGGGCACTTAAATGGTGATATTATTTATTTATAAGTCCTGTACACCAGTTAATGGAATTGGCGGCCAGCTTTAGATCCACAACACAGCTTGAGGTCCACTTTGCAGTAATGCACATGCTAAGAGAGGACCTTCCCAGTAGGGTCTTTAAGTGTCAAATATGGGTCAGTCTACTTGCATTGACCTGGGGGGTGGTCAGCAGCAGAGAGAAATTCAGCTGTTAAGTGATGCCAACTCAACCATCGGCAAATTCCTCCAAGCATCTACTCATGCTAAGATGCACGTCCAAGTGCAGCGCTTTGCCGGCCAGCGCTGCTCCGGCCAAAAAATCCATTTATTCTTGTCATGAACTATAAACTAGACCCAAGCAGGGTTGAAGCTGTTGTTCAGTCTTAACTTTTTCCTCCTAAACAGCTGTTAGACTTTTGAAAACTCCTTTTTTTATTCCTCTCCAAAGCTGGTTCTGCTTACTTAAAGTTGTTTGAAACAAACTGTTAGCATTGTTTCTTATGAAGCGACAATGTTTTCTTTCATACTCAATCTTACTACACTCCATATGAATATAACTCTACTGTTACAAAAGTCTGGTCTCTTTGTATTTCTATGGCTTTTTTCACCCTTTCATGGCTCCGATTATTGTCACAGGAAAGTAACAGGAGCATGCCAAAATGTTAAAACTTTAGATTTAAGTACATCTTGATAAGCAACTCTAGCTTTACTCTTCAAATTATGTCATCTTGCATCTGTGTCACTTGTGGCATGTTATTACACTCTTGTGCCATATTTTAGCGCAGTTCAAGCAAGACTAGGGTATTATGATTGCTCCTCTGATCCCCACCTCAACTCCCCATCCTGCCTTATATCCCTCACAGGAGCTCCTCGGCCCCCCTGAGCTGTGTGGTCAACGATAGCCCGGCAAAAACGAGCCCCGAGTTGCAGCGCTGCGTCGAATGGCTCCAGGCGTACTTCAGCGAGCCGCAGACCACTGGGAGTCTCCCGCTCCCTGCCTTTCACCACCCCGCCCTGCAAGGAGGTCTGTCACGGATAAATATTTGCAGAGCCATGACTGGGATCAGGCTTTCACTCTTAATTGTCAGTTACATCACTTACACTCACTGGCTCACTGTGTTATAATGAAGTATTTTATGGCTGAGAGAGAGAGCGAGTGAGGAAGCAAGGGAGCGGGTGAGCGAGAGGAGAGAGAACAGAACACAGAGCTGTAACTTGGTTCAGTAATCTGTGGCAGCTCTTACCACGCGTGTTAGTCTTGGCAAGCTTTTCCATGATTCTTGGCACATTCTTTGAAACTGATCGAATTCCACTCTTGACATTTTCAGACAGGAAGCTTTTTTTTTCTTCAATGACAACATGTGAATGGTGCTGAAGTTTGAATGAGCTTATTGTTGGCGTGACCGGTCACTTAGGGCGAGTAAAAATGAAAGCACCCCAAACATGGACAATTAGTGTCCTTTCATCTAGAATTATTAACTCCAGGGTTAGTGGTTGTGGCCGAGAAGGAGAGAAACAAGGAATCAATTAGTGTAGCATTAGGAGATGTGAGCCACTGGCTGACTAACCTGTTAAGTTGGACAATAAAATAGTTGATATTACAGTAATAGTTTTCATAACTAGCATTTTAAATATGTATATATTATCCTCAATGTAAGCTATAACCCTATCAGACACTGTTGAAAGTGTACCACAGTTGTTATTCACTAGTAGGCACTGAGGACCTATTACCATGATGCTGCACAAAGGAAAGTGAATAAACAGATAGCATCTTGTAGAAACAGTGAAGTCTGCTAACAGTTTGGATTTTACTTATTTGTTTCCCAGTTTGACTTTTTGTTCTCTTTCAGTTTAATTTTAATTAGATTTAACAAATGTATTAGTTTAGTTTAGTTTTTATTTTATTAATAATGATAATAATAATAATAATAATAATAAAGTTTGTACAATTATTTTGTTTAAATTTATTTATTTTTTTAAGTTTTTGACTTTGTTTTTATTTTTTGTGATTTGAGATAAGTCCATCTATCAAGGGTGAGCCCCAAAAAGGTACAGAAAAAATAAGCATCCTATGATTTCAAAACATTGTTAGTTTTATTTATTTTATTTAAACTTAATTTAACCAGGAAAGCCTCATTGAGATGAAGAATCTAATTAATAATAGTGTCTTGACCAAGGCGCGCAGCAGAAAAAGATACAGAAATAAAACAAACACACATCAAGAAATATGAACAATTTAGAGTCACAGAGCAGGAAGTCAAAAGTCAAAACATATACAACCTGAAGCATCTTCCTCAGATGCCTTTTATCTGCCCTTAAAAACATTTATAGAGACCAGCTCTTACAGATCCAAATTTTCCTGCAGCAGATTCCAGTCTGCAGAAGCAGCATATCTGAAACTTCCTTTATTCATTTCAATAAGAACTTTGGGGACGGGGAGTAAGAACAAGTCTTGTGGATGAGTCACAGAGCAAAGATGGTGGCCTCCAGCACTTTTCACTTGAATGCAATTACATAAGTATGAAGGAAGCAGATTAAGTTTAGCCATGTAAATAAGGAAATACCGATGTTTCAGTCTTTAAGTGGCTAGTGAGGGGCAGCCATCATACAGAGTACAATGATAAATTAGCACCTCGAGATTTGTTATGAACCTTTCATTTAGATATGCAAACAAACTTCATGTCCCTTCTTCATAAGTCCATGAGACAATGTTGTGGTGTCTTCCACCCACCTCAAGTTATAGTGGATCTTCCCCCGCTGATTAAACCAGCATGAGTGCACTCACAATCATTTCATTAGATTTGTAATGTGCGACTTGACTCAGCGGCTGAAAAACATATGCAGAGCTCTGAAAACTTAGGATACAGATGTAGGGACAGAGACTCAACTTTTACCCAGGTAAAAGTTGGACAACCTATCTTTACGAGGTTGATATCAGGTACTTGGCCATATCTCTATGAAGCTCAGTCCATAACTGTATTGCCCTATCATCTTATTATCTATTAAGTTTACTAGCAAAGAGGAGGAGTCCTCCCACAAAACTGAATTACTGTGTTCTGTAAAATAGTAGTATTTGCAAGAGAGGTATGTGTCAATTGTCACATGAATTTAAATTGGCTATTGACAGGCAGCAGCTGAATAAAAAGCTATGTTTCACAGTGCTAAAGGTAAAATCCATGCTGAAGCAATAAAGGAAACAGTCAGTATATAATGCTGTCAAAAACCAAGGCAAAGGACATTTTTTTAAATTGTATTCAGTTAAAGTGAGTTTTTTAATGTACAGTATGTAAAAATTTGCCACCAGGGTGCACTCAACTGAACAAAACAACTGGCAATGAATCGAGATAATAGAGAGCAAACACATAGAGACACCCACAGTCATCTCTGCCCACCTTCAGTGTTATCTATTGGTTAGATTAGGGACTCTATTCAATAAAATCTACACTCCATGAGGTGTGTATGGTAAACAGAAAACCAGTGTTTCTGTTTCACATTAAACGTTGCATAATAACAGAGAAAAACATTTAGAAAAGGACTTCCATTTTTGTGCTGTGAGCTACTTGCAAAGCATTTTAGGATCACTCTTGGCTTGAATCAGGAAGTCCACCTACAGAGGTGTTTCCCCATTGCAATGTTGGATTTATTTGTGAAACAGCAGTACGGTTTTTGTTGACCAGAGTCCTCAGTTTTAAAGAGAATTAAAACTCAAGGCAGATAAGGAGACAGTGGATCTCCATTTGACTGCTAAATAAATATCTAGCATGGCTGTTATTTTCTTGGGATTGGGGGATGGAGTTAAAGGAGAAAGTTTGGGTGATAAACCTGACAGTATACAGAGAATAATGGGGATCCATTACAGGAATGCAGCGCAAAATCAGAATAAAAATGTTACATTTTATAAAATGTTATATTTTATTTTATGAAATAAAGAGATGATTCATAATATATTAAAAAATAATTTTCCAAAAACTTGAATATGACCTCAGCATTCTGACCTAGTTTTTGTCTATAATAAGGTGATATGTGACAGATTATATTCTGGTAGTATAACCACACAACCAAAGTTTTAAGTAACCACTTTCAGCTCAAGCATGTTGACCTGCAGGACAGACCAGAGGTTGTTGCTGCAATCACTGCTAACGTTAGCCACAGTCCACTTGGCAAAACAATTTCACATTGGCTACATTTACATGAGAGCTTTAATTCCCCTTTAATTCAGAATAAAACTTAAATCCTCTTTAAAAAGATTAAAAATGACCATGTAAACACCTAATTCCGAATGAAATTGACCATTCCAAATTAAACTTAAATCCGAAGTAGGTGGCTGGTTTATTCTGATTTTGAATCCGAACTGAATAACTCCTCCATTATGTATATGTTCATTCAGCTTTAATTTAATTCTGGTTGTTCTGCACATGCTCGTTCCCTTGTCCTGTCGCGATGACGCACATATTCCGCGCTGATGGGAACAGGATGGCCGCCCGAAGCAAGCGTTGGACTCAAGCTGAGACAATATATTTAATTAGAGCCTTAGAAGATTTGGAAATAATGAAAAGAGTGGATGGACGTAAGCATTAAAATGCAGACCTTTTTAAAGTTGTAGCATCCAAGTTGGACAAGGTTTCCCTGACAGAGACGCTGGAGTGAAGTGGAGTTTGTTTTCTTCTGATAGACGTAAATATGTCACGTCTGCCCCCTGTCCAATCAGAACCATTCACAATCCCCAGACCTTAAGCGGAATTGAATTAAGGTGAATAAATGCGTTTTCCATGTAAACCTCAATTAGGAATTACTATTTCCATGTAAACGAGAAGGAGAATACTTTAATACCGAATTATAAAACATCATGTAACCGTAGCCATCGTTTACCTGCTGGCTCTGTGGTACTGTGTTAAATAAGTGGCATTTAAATTTGGTTGTTTGGGTGTTTTTTCAACAGTAAACATTTTATAAAAACACAATTTAAACTTGTATTTAGCCAAATTTAAAATTATTCACCTGGAAACATCCCTTGTAGTGTTAATGTTTTGAGGAAAGAGGCATCACCTGAAGCCTGGCAACACAATTTTTTTTAAATAATAAACTTATTTCCAGGCTACTTCTTTGTCATAGTAAGACGCTGAGTGAATTCTAACTTAAGGCCTTAATTTACACCCAAAAGCACACCTCTACAGGAAAAAAAAAGTCTTAATATATGCATTTAACAATTGTGCCTCTCTTCCCCTGCAATCAGGCCTTAGTTGCTCTCTAATTTCATGCAGATCTGCAGTGCTTGAGTGATGGCATTTTCAATGAGCAGGTACTCCATCGAGACCCTGTATACAGCTATGAGTCCCACGCTCCCGCAAAGGCAATGCAGAAATACATCAGGACCAATTACGATATCAACTTTCAGTGTGATTCCCTTCGCCACCAAGTGCTTGTGTACCAGCCCCAGGCTCTTTCAAATCGCATCTCATCTGAAGTCTTTGGGGTTTTAATTAAATTTCAGGATAGATGGAATTCTTCATTAGTACCTGATCTGAATAGGTGATTGTGCTGTGTTCCACCTCTCTCCCTCGCCTGTTGTTTTGGGGCTCAGTAAATACAGGGTTTAGGCTTGGATTGCTCTCAGTAGTCAGAACCATAGGCCATGCCAGTATAAAAATGTTAAATGTGAGCATCAAGAGTATTTGTCTTTTGAGGGAGGAAAATAGAAGGTTTCCTTTTTTTGCTTGTTGATTCAGAAATGTTAAGCATTAGTTTCTGCTTTCACAAATTCCTCCTCCATCTCATCCTGGAGCGGCTGCCTGCCTGCCTGCCTGCCTGGGAAAAAAAATACAAGTTTAATCAGGTCATTACAATCTGTGACAACCAACTTTTGTTTGCTCAGTTATCTTGTGGGAGAACCCGAATGCGACAGCGCTCTCGCTGCACTTGTCATGTAATATTGAGTTGTGACCTTCACTTGAAGTGTTGCCATGTTTATTTACACATTTCTGACAAAACAAGCCACTTTTCATATTAGCTGTCACGACATACCTGAGCAACAGAGGTGACATGAAAGGAGATGCGAGGTGTGGTTTTTCTATACCGCCTGACTGATTGTCACGGCAACATCACACACAAGTTTGGTCGTCAGAGGTAGAGGGATGGCGAATGCGTGCGCGTGTGTCCTGCTCAGGGAGGGTGTGTATGTTTGTGCACACGCTTTCTCAGAAAAAAACACAGACGCCATCACAAGTTCTTAAAACGATGCATATTCTTATCTCATTAATTATACATCCATATGTAACAGACGAGAGGATCTTAGTCTCGGTAAGCGGCACGGGGAATATGCGGGGAGGGGGCCAGGCAAAGGGGGGGGAAGGGCGCTCTTCAAAGCCCAAATGACTGTGTTCCTGCAGGAGCCTGAACCTCCCCCTGTGCACAGCGCAGGGCGAGATGAGACACTCACCAGGACTCGCCCCTGTGATGTGGAGAGGAATTAGGGAAATGAACGTTTTCAGAATATCGAATAATCAGAGAATCATCAGCACCCCGTCAGCCTTCAAAAGTATGGATCCCTCAAGACTCAAGAGACACTTTGACTGGGAGTCAAAGTCTTCCCTCCCATTAGACACAAAGGATAATGAGGGAGCTGCATTTCTACTATTGTCTTTTATTGTCACTGCCATGTATGAGGCAACTGTCAGCTGGAAGTCACTGCTCCAAATCTGTCATTAACACGCCTGATGGAGTTCAGTTTACTGTTTTTATTCCTTTTAAATTACTCTCATACACAAAATTATGAGCACATCAATCATAAATGCCAATACATTTATAATCACTGGATCTGTTCGATTTTTCCTCTGGCTCAATCTGCCCTCGCCGCTGCCTCTGCACTGGCCCCATCACCTGGCCTCGTGATAGGTAATGACCTGTGACATAATTATGGGGATGTCTGTAAACATGTAAGTGGTTCCTCTCAACTTTTATTTAAACAATTGACATCACTGCACCCCATCTAAAGAGGGTCCTGACCCCAGACACAGCGTATTAGGCTCTTTATGAAGTATGGGGCTGGGGGACCGCTCTCCAAATCACTGCTGGTCACCTCGAGTGACCCGCATGAAGTCTCTGTCACTAACACTGATGAGGGCAAAGTTCTTTAACCTCTGTACCGGGAGAGAGAAGCATGGACACTTGTTTTTTGATGTGCTGGAAAGAGGAAACACTAAAGGAGGAAGAGGAAATCTAAAACGAGGTGCAAACAGCCCTGGAGCTTGTTGCTCGGACTACTCGCGGGCGAAGGCTCTCTGTGGCGTCTGCTGACGTGACTTTGGTTGTTTGTCAATAACGTTCTGCATCAACAGGGATTTGTCATCGCCACTGTCTGGGCAAATTGTCACCCATCTGCCAGCGACAAAGTGATACCAAGTGTGTCATGTGGCCAAATCTGAGCTTCATGAGGGAGAATAATGCATAAAAAGAAATTTCAGGGGTGTATCTTGTCTCCTCATAACATTAAGTCTGTCTGCGTAAGAGCCCGTCATCTCGTTGACAGCGTGATTATTACCTGAAAAATTATTAAACAGTACCTACGGGCCTTGTTCAAGACAAAGAACTCACATGGGTGCGCATCAATCAAATATATCCCCTTTAGGTTTTACACTTATTCCCCCCAGTTTAGGCAAATTGCCTTGTTCGCGTGGCTTTGTGTAGCGGAGAGTGACTATAAGGTAGCGAGGGAGCCTGGGGAGCAAAGGATGTTCACTCTGTAGAAGAGAGACAGGGGTGTGACATGTTTTCACACAATGCCAATTTAGAGGGATTTCTCATAGATCACTTGTCATGTGCTCTCTTAGACCATATAAATGAGAGAGAATGGGAGATCACTAATTGAATTTTCATGACTGAGTACATGTATATACTAGAAGAATGTCACCCCCTCTTGATAACGAGACTATTGTTCCTCCGTCTTGTTCTTCGTGCTTTAAAAAAAAAAGTGTTGTTCACTCACAACACAAGCTCAGTGCATCAACGTCCCGAGGTTTTTGAGATGCTTCAAATAGTTTTTTCCTCCCTTTTTCTTCAGAGCTGCACAGACACGCCGCTCAGCCAGTCAGTCAGTCAGTCGGCGCCTGGTAATCCTGAAAAAAAAAGATACTGCTACTGCTAAAGTGCTAATGAAATCAAAGCCGTTAATGTGGTCGGTTAAGCTGTGGATGATTTGAAGAATTCCGCCATTTAAGTGAAGATGATATAATGAATCTACTCTGAATAGAAAGCAATTAAAAGGACAAATTGGTCTGATTAACCTCAAAGTCATCCCGCTGCCACAAATGGTATGCAACATTCAAATTATTATTATTAAAAATCTGGAGCAGATTTGCAGTCTTTTTGGCCTCTCTTAATCCTTTTAAATGAAGGAGCGAACTTTTTTAATTTTAGCTGTGACCTTTCAAAGCATAACCTAGATTTTTCTGCCGGAGAAATAATTTTCTCCCATTCGCCTCTGTAGCATGTTGATACTAGTTCTGAGGTCAAATTGAGGGACTTCTCTGTATTTAGTTGTCTAATGAGTATTGTAGGAGAAAAGAAGGAGTTGTGCAGGGCCGTTTTGAGGGAGAACTGGACTCTGTAACTTAATAAAAACTGTGAAGTCGATCTAACTTGAGTAAATACCAAGGTTGTTTTAAGCTGTTGTGTTTTTGTCATCATCTTCAGTCAGCTGTCTGTTTGATTGATTAAATAAGGAACTCTCTCTTCCTCTGTTCTCTCCTTCTGTCTCTCACCTGCTTCCTCTCCGTCCATTTGTGTGGCGGAAAAAAAAAGACTCCTTCACCAGCCACGTGCTGCGCGTACTTCTGAGGGACGTGAAGTTGGGAGAGACGGTGTCGTACAAACGCCTAGCTGAGATGGCGGGAAACCCCAGAGCGGTGCGGGCGGTGGGAGGAGCCATGAGGAGGAACCCGGTGAGTGTGGCTGACATTGATTGACAGGTTTCTCTCTTACTTACTGCACTTAGTCAGGTAGTGGAAGTCATTGCTTTTTATTGAATGTGTTGGAGTCGCGTTACGATATCTGTACACTCACAGAAGGAAGTTACCTTAAGAACGAATGACCCCTGATGAGCCAGAGTCTTGGGTAGGGGGCCTCTTGGTCATAACAAAGTTCAAACACATGATACCATCCCTCAACTTTGGAGCAACCAACCCAACAAGATGAACAAATAAAATAAGTGATATTTAACCAGGTTTTTTTTTTAGGCTTGCTTTCATGTGATGTTGACTCCTTCTTATTTCTTTATTAATTTCTCTTTTAGTTTCCTTTTCTGATGTCTGTTATCTTTTTTTAATTCCTCTTATACTTTCATTTCCTTGTTTTTTTTGGTGCATTGTTGGCTTTTGTTTAATTCTATTTTATACTGTATTTCGCTTTATTTAATTGTGTCTTTATTGCGTTTATTTTTTTCAATAGTTTTATTGATTTTGTACTTTTTATTTCATTTATTGATTTTTTTTTTATGTAATATACAACACTCATTTCATCCATTTTCCTCTTCTTTATTTTCATAAATCCCACTCTAACTGCCAAAGGACCAAATTCACCATTTTGGGATCCTTTAACATTGATTATGCTGCTCTTTACTTAAAAAAATGGGGGATTTTGAGCTACAGTATTTCAGAGTTTTTAGTTTTGGCTTCAAACAGCAGTAGTAATGTTTAATATAAACAGGCTAAACACAGAATTAAAGCCTATGTACGCTTATTTTCCAAAGTATTAAGCAGTCATTGAATATAATTGAGTTGCATTTTCAATTTTTCATTTTCAGTAAATGCATATATTTATCCTACATGACTCGGATTTTTTTTCTGCAATTTAGATTCACAGTGTAATTTCAAAAGAGTAAAAAACATGGACAAGTATTTAAAGATTGTTGTTCATTAAAAAATCTCAATTTAGGATGTTTTAAAGAAGATTTATCATGTTTAATGCATTTGTACTTTGTGCGTGGTCCAAATGTAAAAACTCCATTGAAAACCTTCATGGCAGATTTCTACCCTTACTTCTTTATGCTTTGTTTATATATATATATATATTTTTTTTTTTTTTTTTTGTATAAGTGATGCTGACTGGGGGGCCACTTTGATGGAGTTGGAACGGTCCCCGGGCCGGCAGATGCCCATCCCTGCTTTATAGCTTTTTCTTTCTCATTATTGCTGATTTATCTTAATTTTTGAAAGTGTTAAAAGTTGATTTGATTCAGCAAAATTAAATCTTTTAAAAAGCTTTTGATAGTCTGAGGGGAAAATCACAATTTTGTTCATTTTTATATAGCCATTTTTCATTTTTTTATTTTCATCAAAAGAGGTTATAGGCAATAACTTATCGTAGTTCATCCTCTACTTTGGGAAACATTACTTTTTAAAATGAGGATGAAAGGATTAGTTAACATTGCGAGATAGGACAGTTATCCATATTTCCAATAATTACCTTTACTTTCCTTACACATGTATTGTTAATGTTGCTTGTAAAAGTGTTTGCTTGAACTAGTACACAGACATGCATGTGTGTTCACTAAAGAAGGAGAGCACCACCATCTCTTTGTGAGCCAGGAATTACCCTGTAAAGTAAATAGGTTTTTAGTAGATGTGAGCGTTAGTTTAAAAAGAAGGTTATAACACTTGATCAACAATCACATCTCTGTCAATATGATGTATTAAGTTAATAAGACCTTAAGCTAATAAGAAGTTTATAGAAACATAATTTGCAGCTATTTTTTAAAGGTTTAATCATTTAAGTCACTTTCTAGGTTTTGCAGCTTCCCTTTCCTTTATTCACTGCACACAGAAGATCATTTTGATTGTTGGACTGTTTGTAGTAGAAAGACAACGCTTGAAACTGTCACCTAGGAAACTGTGAAGGATATTTTTTACACTTCTGTGATATTGTGAAGGAGAAGAGCTTCACTAAAAACAATCACCAGCAGTTCCTCATGTTACATATTCGTAAATGCCATATCAGTCACATCTTTACATTTGAATTTCAGTCTGTTTTTAGGTGAAAATGGCTAGGTTGACTTCAGATAGATTAATATGTTGTTACATGATTAATATTGTAAAAAGCAAAAAAACAAATGGTTGAATAAGTGAAAGTGTGTCTCAGACACAGCATTGTAAAATTGTAAAAACCTTTCAAATATGTAGTTTATTGATTTTTGGAGGTAATTTTGAATGTACTTAACTTGACTATTCCTCTACAACAATATTCAAACATCTTCCTGATGGAGGATGTGCAGTCTAAATCGTAGGTGTGTTGGAATACTTTCTACGTGTGAAACAAACGCCTCCCTCTGAGAGCGGCTGAGACGTTGAAAGTCTACCTACAGCACAATTTTAAGCCCACACCTTTTGTTCCCCGTCCTCTCAAGTCTTTACTGTAGATGTTCTCTGCAAATCTCCACTTCTTGTCGGAAACCTGGCCTGCATTGCTTTTTTTTTTTGCCCATGAATCCACTGTGTACAAAATGGAGGGCTAGAGGGCAAGTGGTGTGTCTTCTTTTGATCAAACCCTTTGATCAAAGCCCGTTTAGCTCTGCCCATGTAGTGCTGTGGGCACCACCGGTGTGCTCTGTGAGGCAGAGAGCACTTCTTGTGAAGCCAGTGAGATCTTCTTTTTCTTATGTGCTGTGCTTGTTTAGCTTGTGTACATCCTTATATCAGTACTTTTTTTCTGAAATACATTTTTTTTGGTAATTATTAAATGATGGAATTTAGTGCATAGACATTAGAGATGTGTGATATTGGATTTCTGCCGGTATCAGATGTTTCTGTTACAGATATGCTATACCGCAGATATGACCAATATTGATAATCATGTATGCATGCTTCTTTTCACTGTATAGAAAACCAAAGCTCTTTTTTCACTTACCTGTTATGTTTCTGTCTGTGTTTGTCTGTTAGCAAAATCACTCAAAAAGTTATGAACAAATTTTGATGAAATTTTCAGGGATTGTTGATCATGACACAAGAGAGAAGTGATTTGATTTTGATGGTGATCTGAATACGGATGCAGATACTGGATTTTTTTAAGGATTTGTTTTCAAGCTACCGCAGTTTTTCTACATTTTTGCAAGCAACTAAATGAGTTCTCAACATTTTCACGAAGTGTTGATCATGGCACAAGGAGAAGTGTAAGACTTTGGTGGTGATCCGAATCCGGATGTGGATCCAGGAATTATGTTAATGATTTGTTAACACAGCGAGATAGGGAAGTTTGCCACATTGTTGACAATAAGTTGCCCGACAATGTTGGAGTTGCCTTGGCGAAGGTTTGTGCTCTCAGAGCACTTCTAGTTCTCATTGCTACAGTTTGTTCTTCACCTTCTTAAAACAACAGCAACAAAAAATATTTAGGTCTAAAGTAAGTTACTGATTTTTTCCCCAAAAATGGGCATGCAGTATAAGAGACTTTGTAATTTTTTTAGAGCCAAGATACATGATGTGCAAAATGTATTTTTGGCAGTAAAACAAGCTTCATCTGCACTTTTTGAGCTCTTCAGGCTGCACTGTAAAAACCCCCTGACGGCTATGTAAAGCACTACATTAAAGTGTGCTCCATTTGTGAAAGTCTTTTACCTTAAATTATAATGAAATGCCTTAATTTTGGTTATGGAAAAGGCCATATTGATTTTATTCACACCACCAGAGTTGCAAATTGTTTTCAGCTATAGCATCACGTATCATAGCAATACGTAATTTAACTAAAAGAGCAAATATAAATCTTTCATCATAATTTGTCATAAAAATTTAGGAATTTTAGACGAACATACAAACAAAAGTGCTTAAATTTTTCAGTTCATTGTTATGTAATTAAAACAATATTTAGGGTTGTTGAAGTATATTTTAGTTACATCTTCAGGCTGGTTCATATGATGATGACTCGTACAAGTTTTTTTTAAGATATATATGGTTCTTTTCTCATGTGTTTATGTGATTAACCTAAGTATTTTTTCTGACTTACTTCATAGCCAGACTTAGAGATCAGGAAGGCTGCATGTTGTTCACTGTCCTAATAAACAAATGGTTTAAAAGGGGATCCACTCTTGAGATAATCCCAGGAGTGTGCTTGAAATAACACAAAAACACATTTCTTAAGTGCAAAAAAGAAACCAGCATCAGTTTAAACCTAAAACACAGTTTACTGTTGTTCACTGAAAAGTCTTCAATGGTCTTACATTTGTTTTTAAAAATCAATCCCATGAAATGTCTTGAAAGATTTTGTTTATACTCGTTGTAAGTCTCAAATTTGAGAAAGCACGTTGACTAAGACTGTGTGTCAAATCACTTTTGCATTACTTTAAAGGCTGCTTCAGAAAACAGCAACTTGTCACTTGTATACTAAGCATTGAGAAGTTCTCTGATCATATGCATGTACCATTCTCTCACGTCTGTGCCACCTTCCCTCTCTCTGGAGGGCAATGTAACTTGATATCCTGTTCTTGATTCACAATTTGCACCAGAGCTTGATATGTTATGGTAAAATGACATTCTCTATTTAAGCCTTTACAACAAACACATGGTGATGGTGTGAATTCATCGTTATAAGGTACAAATACCTTTTTTAATTTGGTGAAGCAGAGTTTCTTGGTATAACAGTCCTGCTTTCACACTTTATGAATGCAGTCAGATGAGGCTAAAACTGGCTATAAGCTACTTTTACATTTATCTGTGCCCATTTAGTGGAGAAAAGGTTGTTGGATTTCTTTTAGATGTAGAAAAGCTAAAAGAAATCCAAGAAGATGTAAGTGTTGTACAAAATAGGGCAGAAAGCAAAGACCAGGACTCTAGGTTATAGCTCATGTGCTCTCTGTCCTTTGATAAGTTTTCACGTATCAGTATTATTAACCAATGTTTTTGTACATAGCACGTTTTCCTCATACTCTACATGCCTGGTTCTCACTTGTAATCTGTTTTATTTTTCACAGTTGGTGTCTCAAAAAGGTCTAAAAGAGTCTTGAATTTGATTTTACTGGAATACAATTTAAAGCTTAAGGACTGAAATTGAAGAAAATAAAAACTTAAGCTGAGTCAGGTGTGTTGGTTCTGTTCCCCAAACTTACTGAGATGCACTCATACATCCTGGATATGTTGAAATATTTGCAGAAATGGCCATATGTTCAGATACCAATAACCATTTTTTTTTTTTTTAGCTATCATCAGCTGATGCTGATTTTAAGCCTGTAATTTCATGCATCCCTGATGAAAATATCACATCTGTGTTTTAAAACCGTGGACTTCTTCCTTTTTTCCCAACACATATGTAACATTAGCCAATGGCATTGCTCCTGGATGGCTGTATAATTCCTCTCAGTCTCATGTTTTACAGACATCTCTCCCCTTTCGTCAGGCAGGCTGGGAGCCTGAGCCCTCAGCTCCTCATACAGATCCAGAGTCAGATTGTCAGTGTCAATTACTTGTCAGTAGCGCTGCTCCACTCAGGCTTCAGCTGCAAAAAAGCTCAGTGTGCTCAATCGATCCTCGCCTTCTCTGTGGCACTTCTTCTTCACCAGGATTTGAGTATTGATAAGCCTGGTGTAGTGCTCTTTTCCCCCCAAGTGAAGAGGCAGATCCGAAGGCCTTGAGGGTACCCTGCTCTCCCTCCAAACCCGGGGAACAGTATTGATCCGAATACTCGAGCAGTATTTCTCTCTCTGCAAGGTTAATCTGGGGCTCGGAAAGTTTTATTGCTGTTGATATGGGAGCGGGTTTAATGATGGATTTGAACTGAACACACACTGCATGTCCAAGTTTTATATAAAAGGCTGGAGGTGTCAGGATAATTCGGTTAAATTGGAGAAAAAATAGTCACAGTGCAGCAGCTGGGTTGTTTTTTCTATTTAGTGCAGCAAGAAAAGAACAAGTTCAACACTGAGAATATTCTAAAGGAAATAATTGCTGTGATTCACTCCAACCATCACCACTCTTCTTGTTCTGAATTCACAATGATCGAAGTGTTTTAGGCTTGCTTGTTTAATCTTTCTCCAGCCATTTAGTTTACAAAGAACTCGGGACCCCCCTGGCAGTCGTCTGCAACAAGAGTAAACGCTCCACCGACTTCCTCTTTTTAATGATCACAGGGTTATCAGATCTTAATGTTGACACCCTCTCGATTGAATATTCATCCTGCTGGTGTTTTTGCCCATTAATTTTTGATTGCTTCTTTGCTTTACACTATTAAAGAGTAAAAAACATTTATACCCAAAGACTGAGCCATCACCCTGAATGTGGATTTGTGCAGGATCAAACCAGACACTTCTGCTGTGGCACTTTGTTTTTCCATGCAGTGCACGAACATAAAAGATTTTTTTTTTAAAAAGGAAAGTGCAGTTTCACATTTTCTGCACGTTGGTTACTTTTAAGTCACATCGTTTATGTAGTAAATCAGAGATTCTTTAATACATAATACATAGCAGATATCAACACCTCTGACTGTGTGTAGCTATGACAATAAACGTCAACCTCAGAATAAAAAAAACAGGAATATCTGTTTTTCTCCTGTTTGTTCTTTTAATTTGCACATTTTATTTTTGTGGTGGAAATAAGGCTGGGTGATATGGACCAAAAATCGTGTCTTTTTTACCCAAATGGTAAAACACAATTTATATAGGAGTATTTATGTTATATAAAGAAGCTGCTGTCAAGATTCCATAATTATAAACTCTGATATCAGTCTACTGAAAAAAAAATGTGTTGATTGCTTTTTGACACTTTGCTTCCAGAACTCTCAAAATTTGGCTGTCTTTTGTTTTGTTACTACTGATCAAAAACTGAAAAAAAGTTCCTACACACTGTTGGAACAGTAAATTGGAGAAATCAAAAATAAATTGTATTTATTTTTGGACAAAATGTCATCTTACTTGCACAAAATGCTAGAACATATTAAAAAAGAGGGTGAAACTTTACAGTTATATTTGCAATAATTATCAAAAGTAACAGACAAGCTCTTCAACACCGTCTAAATTTACCAAATACATCATCAATCTTTCTTGGTTGTGTGAAAAAAATGCAGTGTTAGGATATTCAGTCACAATTTAACCAAAATAGAGAGAGGGGTGTGGTTGAGGGGCAGAGTGTGTTGTTTTACTTGCACAAATATGTTGGTAACCTTTAGAGAAATGTGTAAAACTAGCTAGTGGATTAGTAGAAGTTAAATTAAAGTGCAGACTAATTCCTAAACACTTATAAAATTGCACAAGTATGTTGGCAACCTTTGGACTGTGAGTGAAAACACCACTTGTGTTTGCACTGAGAGAAAATCGTGTAAGCTATTTAAATTACACAAATACATTAGAAACATTAGACTGGCATATAAAAAGATGGAAACTTAATTTGTCTCCAGTCATATTTATAACCAGAGGAGAGACAGCAGTGTCTGCTGGAGTCCCTCCAAATCTTGTCTGCGGTGATTATCAGAAGAAATAGCAGACAAACCCTCACAATGTCTAAATTGCACAAATACATTGGCAACTTTGCATTGGTGTATCAAAAACACAAAGATATAAGTATCTTCTGTCATAAACAGAGGAAGGGAGCACTGATTAGGACATATTCCTAATCATGGTCTTAATTACACAAATAAGTTGGCAACATTGTATTAAATTAAATTAATCAGTAATTTTGTGTCATGTTTTTGACTTAAAGAGAAGGAGAGCACCGTCTAAACTGCACAGACAACATTTGGTAAATATGGTTGAAAGTTGCCAACATATTTGTGCAGTTTAGACGGTATGCAGGTGGTGGACCGCAACTTTTAAGAAATGAAAATAATTAATGAACTAATATTGCTTTTAAGGCAGCTGATTTTGCTCCTGTGGTTTTAGACAGGCAACAGTATTTGATTTTTAATAATCTATTCAGACCTATGGATGCCTTTATAACACCCTCTAAACCCCAAGATTTAGCTGATTAACTGTGCAGAAGTATTTATATTTTTCTTTCTTAGCCTCAGTAGTAAATGGATACATGATATAAAAAGTAAAACTCAGGCTTTTGTCCTCAAATTCATCATAATTTTAATCAAAATTAACACCCTCTTTCATGCTGCACTGATGTTGCTCCAGGTCTTTAAGGCATAAGCATGCAAATAAAAATATACTTAAAACAGAATAAAATGTTTTTTTAATGATGATTCCATATTTAGACTTACCATTTCACTAGATTATCTGGTGTTTAGTAATTACTGTTAAATGTTCTTACTGCAGATAATGTTATAAGGCAACACATGTAGGCATAATAGACATTAACCTAAATTATATTAACATTGTCTTACCCTTTGTTAAGTTTAAAATTAATGTACATTCCTCAGTTCATTTTTTAGAGTTGAAACCTGTGCAAAAAGAGATCCTTTCATTTCCTTTTAGGGAAATGAATTGAAAGTTAAGTGAGGAAGAAAAGTTCATATCAAAAATGTTCTCGTGATATTTTTCAAAAGTTGAACATGTTCATTTCCTCCCAGCATAATATTTTTTGTCTCTGTGTGTGTGTCTGCGTGTGCCAGGTTCCTATCCTCATCGCCTGCCACCGAGTCATCTCGAGCAGTGGACAGAGTGGGCCGTACATGAGCGGCAAGGGCGACCATCTCAAACAATGGCTGCTCACCCATGAGAGGCAGAGAGGGGAAGGCTAAAGCATGACAGAGGCCAACTGTCCTTCATTCAGTCCACACACACACACACACACACACATTTATACTCTCACAGACAAGGACAGTATTCCTAAAAACAACAAAAAAACAGGGCCATAAAGTTGAGCGAGCTTGGCACACCCAGTGGAACAACTGGAGGTTTTGTCGAGATTCAATTTAAACTCCTTTTTTAATATATCTAAGAATAGAGATGCTGCATAGTTAATGTGATACAGAGTTCTTGCAGAATTAGAATGTACAAAAATAACTTAAACAGAGAACAGTAGGAATTACAAACATATGCTCCCGTGGGTCTCCGTTGCGTTTGCCAGATAGTGCTGGAATGGTTTTTCTAAAGAATTATTATTCCCTTAAAAATATGTCTCTCGCATTGTTGTTGTTGTTGTTTTTTTTTCCTAAGCAGAATTAGTCTTTGTACCTCTCGTTGGTTTTTTAATTTCCTGCCAAGTGAATGCTTTGTTCAACATCCAGTGATAAAGGCTCTGAATTTTACTGCTACAAAGCTTTGTAGTGAGCATTTGTTTTGTCTTCATTTAGATCTCATTGTTTGCTTTCGCCTTACAATCCACCTAGAGCCGACATGTCTTATGCATTATATACTGCACTTTTGTTACGTTCGACATGTTTAAATAAATACATCTCAAACTGACAAATCCAGCCTTTTCATCATTTTAATTGTATTTAATTTAAAAATTGATTTCATGTAGCGTTCACTCAGTTCAGCTCATAATTAATTATGCTGTGTGTCTTCTCTCCTCGCTGCAGCTCTCTCTGCATGTCAGAGCTGCTTTTTTATTTCTGAGGAGCGTTTTCCATTAGAGGGCAGTACAGAACGGGAAACAGGAATCAACATTTCAACCTTGAATTCATCCTGCACATTTAATCTGTAACTTAAATGTTTATGTGTTGTTGTATTTTCATCGCAGCCCTGTTTAATCCCTCTGGGATAAATTACTCTGTCTTTAAAAAGACCATATGGAGAGGGCAGCAGTAGTGGCGTGTGTTTAGAAGAATAACTTGTTTTAATTGAATGTGTCCTGTACTTTTATTTCACACTTTTCTCCACAGTGATCTGCAGGTCCTCTGACAGTTTGGTCTTTTTTTCTAACTGCTAAATTCTTCATTCTCCTAACAGTCTAGTGCGGCTCCAGAGTGACCCTCACTGGCCCGTAGTTATTCCTCTTCTGTGCAGCACAGGTAGCCTAATCATCCACCCTCCAAAAATAACCTCAGCTATAACCTTTCCACAACCAATTCAAGTGGCCCGCTCGCTGAATACATTTGAACTTTGCTGCATTTTTGAATTTCTGATCCATCCAGGCTCGGCGCTGCTGTCTCTCCCTGCTGCTGCTGGACTCACTTCCTCTGCCGTTTGGAGGAGCACGGTGGCAGGCGAGATGTTGAGGCAGCAGACAGGCAGATGAAGAATGAGACTCAGTCTGTGGTTTCACAGAGGGCTAATGATGCCTGTGGTGACTACAGGCTACAGTCAGCCCCCTAACGAAGGGAGCTGTGACACAGCCACAAGGGGTCCCATTTAAGCCAGGCGCACTCTGAAGTGCACTGTAAGCACCCTCCTTTTTTTGCTTGTGGCTAAGTAAATTCTAAGGAATGCTATGAATTTAGCAACCAGAGATACTGATGTCTGCAGACTTCTGCGGTTGATGTTAAAAACAAGTCCGGCATCAAAGCTGCAAACACGCTGCCTGTAATTGGCCGTGTAATTGCTAAGGTACCAGAGGAACTTCTTTAAAATAGTTCACACCTTTCATTTCTCAGTCTTTTTGGAACATTTTTACAAGAACAGCACAATAATTGCAACTTACAGGTGTCATATCATAGCTTAAATTGTTTATTATTTGTATTGGCATATATGAACACTGGTAATATTTTATTTTAACTACAATGAGGTGTTAACTGTTAAAGGTGAATAAACCGAATGAGAAAATTCACAAAGTCCTAAAGGCAAAATTACAAGGTATTTAATTTTATGGCTTGTTTTCAGTATATTAAGTCGTCAAAAAAGGTTATAGGCCACATTTGTTTTTCAATCTTCATCCTCAACTACTTTATCTGCAGAGAGCAAATAATAACAAAAGTCACACTGCTAATGTTCAAAACTCAGATCAAGCACCTAAATGTATATATTTTAGGTGTTTAACTTTTACAGTGTTTTGTTTATTGGTTGTTAACTGCTTTCTAAAGGTTCTGGTTAAGATAATCTTCTCATGAAGTTATTTACTCAACTGTTAGCGTGTTCATTCTTCCTATCTGAGAATCTAAAATACCCAATAACACTCAGGAGTTCACAGAATTTTTCAGCCTTACTATTACTGTCAAACATGCAGTATACATGTGATGCTTTTGGCTTTTGTGTCTTCAAATGTATGGAGAGGGTCATGAAAAGGGTCTTATAATGTGTCCAATGTAACCTCAGATTTTCTGTATACTTCCTTTACAGCTGTTGAGCATGAGTAAGTACTTGTCTGCCATTAATACAGCATGTGTGATGATTTATCAGTCACTTATAAACAGTGATAGATGCTTGATTAATGATTTTTAAGCATTAGTTAAGCTTTACTATGTGCCCAACTTATAATGTATAATTTGTTTGTAGTATATTTATTTAAGAAAAGCAGTGATTGAATTCATTACCTATGTAGATGTAAGGTGCAGTAGTAAATACTAAAGTCATCGTCATAAATAAAGCTTGAATCATTTAAGCATTTCAATTACAAACACAGTTAGTCATGCTTTTCTACCGAGTGAAACTCATATTACCTGAAGAATAACATTGTGCCACTCATGTGAAACCAAAATCACCAGTTGTCTTAGTGCCTTGACTTTCTATAAGAAGTTTGTCTGATATCCCCGTCAGTGGGTTAGCTCAGTCTGAACATGTTGAATGGAGGGTTTAATATGTTCAGTCTAATTTTTTCTTTCCTTAGACGTATTTTAATCATATTTAATACATACATAGTAGTTATAGGCATGTTCATTGGACATCTTAACAGAAACTGAAGCTTCCATCGAGATCTCACCAAAAGCATCATCAGAAATGATTTTCATTGTCAGCTTTACGTGTTGCTATTGCAAGCTGTATGTTTATTTTTAAAGTTCATGAAGAAACACAACTAGACACTCCCTCTTCTGTGTGAATGTTTGAGTTCTTGTCACTCGAGAGGGCCGCAGTGTGTGAGATAAGAATGCATGGGCTTATTGGAAAAAAATTAAATATCCAGTTTATTTACTTTGATTTTTTTTTCTTTAAAACACAATATATATAGCAGGAAGTAAGAATATAATTATTATACTTTATATACAAGTGTTGCTGAAATTTCTGTCTATATTTACATCTCATATAATTTTGCCATATATATTTTGCATATTGTCACTGTTTGGCAAAGACCTCATATCTTCAAAATCATCACTTCCAGGGAAATGGGGAAAGCTGTATTTTTAAGTAAGTAAGTTTTACGTAAATACTGTACTGTCCTGATTGCCTGCTGGTTTTGATACTTTTAATTGGATTAAAATCTATAAAACTCTCACAGATTTGAAGAGTGTAATAAAATCTGTTTAATAACAAAAAATCATGTGAAATGTAGGTACAAGGTTTTTGCCCTTTATCCAGAGTAATTAGTTATTTTATTTTCATTCAGGAATATCTAGTATTAGAAACAATCTCCTACAGAGTTCCTGCATGTCCTTAAAAAGTCTTCAGAAGTCTTGAATTTATTTTTTTTTTTTAAATAAAACACCATAAAAAGTTTTTAAAATGATCACTGGATTTTAAATGGCACATCAACTAAAACTGTTCTCATCAAATCTACATGATGGCAACTTGCACATCAAGCATTTCTGTGTCCTTTTCCCAACCCCAATGTCCTCTTAACAAATCAATAATTAGCACCCTGGCTTGTTTTGTTTCAGTAAAATGATAACCTCACTATTACAAATCAGCATTTTTGCACATAACAAAATAATACTTGTGTCTGCAGTGCAAACTTTGTAAAATTTCCCCCAGTTCCAGCCTCACACAGGTGTTAGAAAGTCATGAATTTGATTTTAAGGAAACTTGTATTTTAATTTATGGTTGAGTCAAATGTTCTTTTTCTGTTGAGTCTGTTCTCACAACAGTTCAACTCTCCAATGAGAGGGACAGTTGAATTTTAGTATCAAAGAAACTTGCTGTACTTAACAAAAACATGTATTTACATTGACAAAAAGAGTTTCAAAATATCAGCACATCATCAAAAATCCAACATCCCTCATTTGCACACCTTTGTCAGTTATCAGCAGCATCATTGTTATGTCCCCATTTATTTTGAGGTTCATGTGTCCCACCTCTCTTTCATGCTGGCTCCGAGATAAAAAAAAATAAATTAAAAAAAAAAGAATTAGACAGAAAAACAGGCTGAGGTGATCTCATCATCCGCACTGTTAATCTCTGTGAAACCTTTAATTTTAGCCCAATATCTGCCTCCATTTGTGAGAGCGAGAGAGGCAGAGAGAAGCTGCATGAGTGCATGTGCTGCATGCTCGTGTGTTTGCCTGTGTGTGCGCGTGTGAGCATGTGGCCATGCGTGTTGGTGTGTGCACATGTGTATGTCCATATGTGTGTGGGTGAAGTGGATGATATTGAGTCTGACTTCATAAATCACCCAGACACTGATAAACTCCCCATGCACCCACACACCGCTAATGGGCAACCCTTAAGGAGTGTGAGTGTCTCGTGCGGCGTTTGATTCAACATTTATTAACCCCCTCACACACACACACACACACACACACACACACTCCCCTCACAGACGACACACACTCATTTGAGCCCCCAGAAAGAGCGAGGATGTACTTACTTGGTGGCATTGGCAGTGTTAGTGCGAGGGGTTTTGACCTGGCCAGGTTGAATTAATCTTAACACAGTTCTAAGATACATTTTAGCTTATACAACAACAACCACCTCTACATTAGCTCCCCTCTCATAACTTACATCCAACTCCCCACTCCCCATCTCATATGCTGGCACCCCTCCTCATTATAGAACAATTTTCTTCCCCCACATCAAATCCAAACACACCCTGCGCTTCCATCTCTTACTCTTCATACATGTCGGCTCATAATTCAAATGTTATCACAACCTGCGACCCCTTGGTACGAGCCCCGAGCTTGGGGAGGGGGACTTAATCCTGCAGCCACATCAGTCAGTCATAAATATCTGCTTTTATTCTCCCTAAAAAGTTTCTGCGCTTAAAAAGAAATAAAGAAACTTTTTGGAAGATATTAAGTGCAAGCTGCTGCTGGGAAGCCAGAGGAGTATCCGGCATGCAGATAGGCAGCGTCCAGCAGTCAGTCAGTCCGACAGATAGGCAGAGGGATAGATAGCTGGATAGACAGACATTAGACCGGGGCTTGGCTGCACTATCAGGTTTCCTCCCCCTCTGTCTGTCTGCCGGGACAGCCGGGGCCTCGGAGGCCCTGACACCGAGGCACCGCGCAGCCAGCCACGACAGCTGCCACAGCAGCATCTAATACCAACACACTCCACGCTACGCCGCGACTACAAAGACCAGCATCATCTCAAACATGGCACACTTTGATGCTCTTGTAATGATCTTTGTGTTTTGAGAGAGAACGAGGGAGGATGGAGGATTCATATGGTGCCTTTTTGTTTTGTTTTTTAAGAACAAAGAGACCCCAGCTCCCCCCCTCCACACGAGCGAGGTTTAGGACAGTGATGATGAGACGGAGCAGGATTAAATGAGAAAGTCAAAGAAAACCCTGAGAGGTATCAGCCTGCGAGCATGCACATGTTTGTTACCTTGTATCAGTGTGTCATTGTAACCTCCTGAACCCCGGTGCTGGTCTGGGGGTCTCTAATTAGGACCGGCTGATGAACGGCCATGCATAACGTGAGAGCGCTGACAAGCCGCGCCTGCGTGTATCAATCTGTGACTGTGCGGCGCGGCTTGTCAGCGTGGTAAGGAGAGTGTCTCAGCCCTGGAGAAAGTGCAGGTCTCAGCCTTGGTCATGTTGACGGAGGGGCGGCACTTCAGAGGCTCCAGGACCCCATGGCACCAGTCTCCCCAGTCCCCCCAGACAGACTGGGAGCATCTGGGCTCTGTCAGCGCCTCTGGCCCCCGCAGACTCCGATCTATATGACAGGGGAGAGGAGTGGATTGGATCAGGGCGAGGGAAAATATGAGCCAGATTCCTGCGCCTTGTGCAAAACGCACGCTTTGCCAGTTACCATGTTGTGTGTGTGTGTGTGTGTGTGTGTGTGTGTGTGTGTGTGAGTGAGTGTGGTTGCATTAAGGCCTGATAACAGGTCCTACTGATTAATTTTGTATGATGTGAGATGGCAGTTATTGATTAGAGGCTAATGTTGGAAAATTCCTCTCTAAAGATTGTCCAATTAAGCATTAATTAAAAGTGTGCAGCTAAAAACATGTAAAGCTCGGTTCTAAGGGAAAAAACTCCAGATTAGACTGACAGATTTCTTTCCAGAGCTTTCTCTATGAACCCCAGCAGGGATGCCGCACAGGGCAGCGGGGATGTTTGGATGTTTCTCAGAGTCTTGAAAATATTACAGAATTAGTTATTATATTTCATATCAAATTGTTGACCTCTCACCACAAGGAAAGGATTTCTTCAAACTATATGTGTTAATATAATTTTCTTTTCTTGTCTTGGTTTTTTCCTAATCAAATAAAATTAAACTCAGACAGCCTCAGTATGGAGTTCTAATTGCAAACCAATGTAATCAAAGAGTGGCTCAGTTTTACTGGTAATGATTCATTAAAGTACGTGGAGCATTTAAATGAAAAATCTGAGCAATTAGACATTTCGTCCTTAAACAGGATGTTTTTCCTGCTTAAAGATTCGACTAGGCTGTGCATTCACCTGCCACTTTATAAAATGAACCTAGTACCAGGTTGGACCCCTTTTGTCTTCAGAAGTGCATTAATTCTTTTTGGCATAAAATGAACAAGGTGTTGGAAACACTCCTCAGAGATTTTGGTCCATATTGACTCTGTAGCATCACGTAGTTGCTGGAGATGTTGACTGCACATCCCTGATGTGAATCTCCCAGGTGACTACATCCCAAAGGTGCTCTATTGGATTGAGATCATATGACTGTGCACGCCACTGGAGTAGAGAATGAACTCACTCTCATGTTCAAGAAACCAGTTTGAGGTGATTTGAGCTTTGGGACATGGTGTGCTGTCCTGCAGGGAGTAGCCATCAAAAGATGGTTATACTGTGGTCAGGGAGGGATGGACATGGTCAGTAACAATACTCAGGTAGCCTGTGGTGTAAATGATGCTCAGTTGGTATTAAAGTGTGCCAAGACAAGGTCTTCTGCACTAATATCTTCAGTATCTTCTCTGGTCTTACATGGTCTTAAAACTGTTTTAAATGAGTTATTAGTTAATAGTTATTTAGTTCATTATTATATTATACTTAAAGGCCAATGTGATCCCCAAAGTCATAGTTAATATATGAAATTGACATGTTTCATCACTTTATTTTATAGGCTATTAAATGGATGATAAACAGTGTTTGTCATATATTTGCAGAGGTGATTTAGGTTGTTTTAAAATTTTTCAGGAATTCTGCTTAAATTAAAATATCATGGAAAACAAACATGGATCTAACTGACATACAGGCATAAAAAACCTGCAGGCAAAGAAAGACAGACCGGGAGTGAAGAGGGACATATCTAATGAAACACTACCACTAGTTTATTATTTTGAGTAGTTTAAACATTGTTTGGCCTTTGTGATTCAAACTTGTGTTATGAAGTGAGCGGAGTTTGTAAGAGATGTTGGGAAAGCACTAGATGACTTTGTGGATACATCAATAACTGATAAACTGAATAATAACATTGTAAAAACGAATATTCTTTATCATTGAATACAACAGACCAGGCTTTGCTTTACTCTAAGCACAGATACTCGTTTACTGTATTTACAGTGAACCAGGCTCACGGCTTATCCGTGACTCAAACACCGAACTGTTTTATCCTCCGTTCATCAAATATGAGCGCATTTATTCAGTATGTTCAGGCTCAATTATGTGGAGCAAACAAGCAAAAAGAGGAGCACTTCATCCAAACGGCAAGCTCAGTGTGCAGGGTTGTGATCACCTGATGATGATTAGTCTGTTTTTGTGATCATGGGTGACCGCAATCGAAATCAAAGACTGTTAATTGTCCAGCACAATACCATCAGAATAAGGCAGCAGTAATCAAGACTTATCAGACCAGTGAATTGTTGCCTCAGTTTTCTTTTCTTAGCTGACAGTAGTGGCACCCGGTTTGGTCTTCTGCTGCTGGAGCCCATCTGCTTCAAGATTCTATGTTGTGTGCTTTCAGAAATGTCTGCTGCACAGCTTGGTTGTAACAAGTAGCCTTAGCTTTTCTTGAGATCTCATTCTGACCTCTGTAAACCCCAGAGGTGGTTGTGCCTGAAAATCCCAGTAGATCAGCAGTTTCTGAAAAACTTAGACCACCCTGTTTGGCACCACCAACTACGCCATGTTCAAATTCACTTAAAATGCCGCTCTTCCTCACTCTGATGCTCGGTTTAAGGATCAGCAGGTCGTCTTGACCTTGTCTCCACACCAAACTGTTTCTACTATCTGACTGTCTAATTAGATATTTTGTGTTAATGAACGGTTGAACGGGTTTACCTAATTAACTCAGAACTTTTGAGATAAGGCTGAATATATGAGAACATCTAAAAGGACAATTTTGGTTAGTTTTTTAAGTCTTGAATTTAAACATTGAAGACATCAAATTTTGTTTTTCATCTGCTCAGTGTGCTGTAGCTCTTGATGAACAAAGGATATCAATTTGTCCAAATCAGTGTTATTTCCTCCTCAATACCTTGGAGTTATGGCAATGTCTCTTCAAAGTCTGGATGCTTAAGGTAATATGATGATCCTGGACTAAAACCACAAGTTCCTTAGTACTCAGTCCATGAAAAGTTTGATTTGATCAAGCTCTCAACTGTAGGCAGGATACAGGGCAAATCTCAAATTGACATTATTGCAATAGGCTGTTTCATGCCTCCTAATCTCAAAGTTTTCAAGTTTTGATTCAACTACTTAACCCTAAAACATTTATTTTTTTCATAATATTCCCCCCTCATTATTTTTATCTTGTCTCACAGTTATTCTCACCTGCTGTGGCAGTGCAGCCCTAAGTGTCATTTTATCTTGGGGCCTGCTGTATCTGGTAATGCCCCTAAACACGATCAATGATTTGATCAAGTGGTCGACAACACAATTAATATTTAAAACCTGCTGTTGTTTGTCTGCAATCTTCGATAATTAAACCCTTAGGTTTTAGGTGAGAGTTTCTTTTTTTTTTTCACTGATTACCCATATGACATGAAATTTGGCAGAAATGTTTATTTATTTAGAAATTTGGACTGTTGTAATTGGTCTACAGGGTTCTGAGCATTCAAAATCAATAAATCAAGTTTTGGCCAAAATGACTGTTAAAAATTATATAATGTGCTTTTGATCATGTGACCCCCAAAGCATCAAACGTGATGTCTGATCAAATGCTTTTAATTAACAGGCTATGCTTCAAACTTGTAGTTTTTACATTCTTCCAGCAGATGGCCCCACTTTGTTATTGTAGTACACCAAGAAAAAAACATGCAACTCTCTCAGTGACCACAAGGGGATTTTCTTAAAGATGGAACAGCACAAATAAGAATCTATCAAAATCACTTTGTTGAAAATCATTGGCCCTTCTTACACACATACAGGGCTGTTATCCCCCACTGAGTCAACGTGCTCCCCTCTCACAGATGCTACCTTTCGGACAGTACCTCTGGGGATAGAGCAAAAGGGAGTTTAACTATTTTATATCCGTGACTTTTCTCTTAAGCTTACACCATCAATCAATCAATCACTCAATCTTTATTTGTATAGGGCCAATTCATAACAAGTGTTATCTCAAGACACTTTACAGTAGAACAGGCTGAAGACAAACTCTTCATTTTATGGATACACATATATTCGTAGATACATATAAAATGCACATGACATACTGTGTATATACAAATACATACATACAACACAAATCATGAATCCCTC
The DNA here is from genome assembly GCA_037902135.1 of Cetoscarus ocellatus. NCBI lineage: Eukaryota > Metazoa > Chordata > Actinopteri > Labriformes > Labridae > Cetoscarus > Cetoscarus ocellatus. The sequence goes on along the minus strand of JBAMNC010000028.1, from coordinate 507,390 downwards.
CATCATGGCACAACACAAAAAGCTTAAATTGATAAGTTTTGATGACAGTCATTTACATTTTTGAAAAAATAAACAAACTAACTACATATTTCCATCTAGCATTATGTTAATGGGAAATAATGCATAATTTGAGTGTGTTTGTTTTTCCTCCTATTAATGAATGTGCACTCAAGATTCAAATGGCGACATGAGGGGTTAAGTGTTAAATTGTAGATATGTTTTTCTTATTCATGGTTAGGACTTAAGTTGGTGAGAATATTTGATGCTATTAAAATAGAAATTGTATATATATTTACTGGCATTTTTTGGTGTTTCCAATTTTGGGGCCAAAAGTGCTTTGTGTAACCATTTTTAAATTTGACATGAGGGTTAAGAAAAAAAAAATATTGTCTCATATAGAGTGTCTAAGACTTTTTTGCTTTCGCAGTAGCATCATTTAGAGGGCTCTCTCTCCTGTGGTTACAAAAAATTATCAACCCTTCTGATGTTATTGTTTTAAAGCACGTTACTTAAGAGTATGGAGATTAATCAACAACCTTAGGTTAAAGAAAAGTTGCCAGTGTTTTTGTACAATTTAGCCAGCATATAGGAGTTTGTCTGCAATTGAAGGGTACTTATGTGTGGCGGTTTTAAGGTCTGATAGCAGGTCCTGTTGATTAATTTTGTATGATGTGAGATTGTGGTTATTGATCAGCAACTAATGTTAGAAAAGTCGCCTCTTAAGATTGTCCAATTAAACATTAATTAAAAGTGTGCTGCTAAAAACATGCGACGCTTGGTTCTGAGAGAAAAAACTCCAGATTAGACTGACAGATTTCCTTCCAGAGCTTTCTTTATAAACGAAAGCGATGATTTGATCAAGTGGAAACAGCCCTGGAAAACTGATACACACACAAGACTAATTAATCCATACACTAAATTAGGAATATAAATTGTGGTCCTTTTTAACAAGGTCAGCTTTAACTTATCCCTTTACACTTTATTTAACAGGAACAGGAGAGGGAGAGGAACAAAAAGCAAGAGAGAGGGAGCCCTATCAATGTGCTTCGCTTATTATGATTGACGATTGATGATTAAGTCCTCCAGCTGACACACACCAGCAAAGCCGGTGAGTTGGAATTGGATGTGACACATACACAGTTCTGCGTGTTAGGTAATTCGTTGACGAGGGGCCAAATTCATTTATGGAACAGCGGTATTGGCAGGCATGGACACTCTCTGCAAAAACAACGATAATCACAGAGGTTTGGCGCGGCGTGACAAGGACTCTTCAGGGAAAGGCCCTTACACGCTGCTTTGTTGGCCGATTCCTCCCTAAGATGGAGGGAAACATCCGCCACTGTTCTTAAGATGAGAGCGGCTCACAGAGAGCTTTGTGTAAGGTGTGGATGCTGTTTAAAGAGCTTGATTAGCACTTGTTGGCTCTGTTTGGATGAAGGAGATCACAGTTTATTTCCAGGGCTGGGAAGTAACTAATTACATTGACCCACATGATTTTTATTTTGCAGCTTTTTTGTGAACCTGAACTTTTTTGAGAAGAATTTATAATCAGTTTGTTTTTTTTAAGGATTTGCAATTTTGGATTTTTCCCAGAAACCTAATATGCTTTTATTCCCAAACTTACTTTAGCCAATACCAGATACAGATACCAATACCAATATGGAGATAAACTTTTTTTTCAGTATTATATCTATGTTTTATGCACAATGTTTTATGAACAGAAACAGTAGATTTACCAACCTGTGGTAAGGAGGTGTGCCTTATTTTTATGAAGCTTTTACTGTAAATTCAAATTATTTCACCCTGTTTCCAAAAACAACAGGCTTGAAAAAGCCCCACAAACCTGATGTTGATCTGTAAAGCTTTGTAATTGGCAGTTGATTTTGGCACCTGCATACATTTTCAAATCTGTCAAAGCAAGAAAGACCTTTTGAAGCAATTATTTGTCAATACCAATACTCTTCTGATTCTACCATCTTACCAATAGTTTTGAGAATCTTTAGTAGCTTTACTTGAGTAAATACTATGGGCTCTATTGTGCTTTGTTACATTTCACAGAGTAATAAGAATAAAGAAGGATATAAAGCTGAACCAGTTGAGGCTTGTTATTTACTAGCACTGTCAAGATACCAACATTTTAACACAATATAATTGGTAATAGGCAGATAGTCACTATAATGTTGATCATCTGCTTGGCAGAAATGAACATTTCTGCTGATATTTACTGATAAACACAAAAAAATTGTAACTGTTGCCTCCTATCTCCTTCTTTATTTAAATATTTTTTCTGAAATCAGTGCTAACAGTCGCTTTTCATTTGTAAGTTGATTTTATCATTTTTAAACCAAACTAGAAGTGCTCCAAGACCAGAAACCTCAGCTAAGGCATTTCCAACATTTTTGACCGGGTTATTTAAAAAAACAAAGTGGAAACTACCCTGTTTACGTTGTTAGCAAATTCTTTAAAATTCATGGGTTCACAGTTGGATTTGGATCATCACTAAAAAGAGGCAGGAAATTCCCTGAAGTGGTTGCCTGCTGATCACAGGGCTGACATGTAGAGAAAGATAACCATTCACACACACATTTGCATCCAAGGACAATTTAGAGATACCAAATAACCTTGAAATTATTTTTTGGTCTGTGGGAGGAGACCAGAGTACCTTAAGAAAACCCATGCATGCACAGGGAGAGCATGAAAATTTCACATGGACCCTGATCTTTTGTTGTTTGCTATACTGTTATATTCTTGAACAAATAAGTGGTTGACTTATTGTGTTCAAGCTGTTTTTCTGTTTTTGCATGACACAGGAAAGTTTAATCAATACACTCAGTGCTTTAAATACATTTTTGATTTAATTAAGATGATGGATGTTCACTCATATCAAGTGTGCCTTCATGTCTTCTGAACCGAAACCGACGTCAATATTGTAACGTGCAGTTTTTTGTCTCGAACACCAAGTCTACGCTATACCAGAGCTTTCCTGTTCCTCACATATTAACTGTCTAATTCTTTAGAAACAAATGTGAAGCAAGAAAAACAAAATGTCTCAGAGAGCACAAACCTCTGCCAAGACATTTCCAATACTGCTGGTCAATTATCTGCAAAAATGAGGAAAACTGCTCAATCTCGCACTGTTAACAAACCCTTTAAAAAAATTTCTGGATCCACATCCAGATTCAGATCACCACCAAAATACAATCACTTCTCCCTTGTGCCGTGACCAGCATTCCTTGAAAATAATATTAAAATTCATGGAGAACTTATTGGGTTATTGTCAAAAATGTGGAAAACTGCCCTATCTCACAATTTTAACAAATCCTTTAAAAATTCCTGGATCCATACGTCTGTATTCAGACCACCAGCAAAATGCAATCACTTTGTTCTTGTGCCATGAACAACATTCCCTGAAGATTTCATCAAAGTCCGTTACTTACTTTTTGAGTTACTTCGCCAACAGACCGACAAACAAATTCTGGCATGAACATAAACGCCTTGGTGGATGTGTACTTATAGTATATTCTTAAATTAATGATGCTGCATTGTCTTGAATATAGACATATTTGTGCATCTTGCCAATATGGCAGGAGTATGCAATATTTGTACCAATGAGTAGCAGTTATCTCAGCAGTAAACATTGGCAGAGGTTTTCACATCTGCTTTTCCCACTTTAAACTTTTCCGGTATAATCTGTTGCAACCGCTATATAGAAGAGTTGTGCATCCCCATGCATTCGGAATAAATTGCTTTCACTTGTATACGTATTTGAGAGGATACCGAGTGCTACTTTTACTTGAACTTGAGTAAAATGTGATTTGACCATGTACCTTAGCACTAGTGCAGTATTTCTGTACAAGTTTCATGCCTGTTTTCACTCAGCCTGGCAATATCTGGATTAAATAAAGATGGATCTTTACTTTCAGGATAATGCAGTGGATATTTTTTCTTATTTTTGTGTGGAATTGATGAAATAAAGGCGCTGATAAATCCCCTGTAATGAAACATGAGGGGGACCCAGTCTCAAGCCATTTAATCTCTTTTCGCATTCTCCATTTTTTCTGCTAATGAGCCTTATTGACAATCAAACAGAAGCTGTCATCCCCCAGGATGCAACACTCCCAGCCCCTGCGTGTTTGTCATAGTGTCCTGGCAATCAGAGCCGCCTGCAAGACCAGGCTGGCAGTTAGCGGTTCTCACAGCAGCACTGCCTGAAAATGGCACACTTCCTGTAGAGTTGCAGCTGCCACCTCTGCTACTTCCATTACTTTCTATAGCATGCAGATGTTGTATCAACATTCCCTGCCAAGGGGACTGCAATAACTGTGAGATTCATGCCATGTTTCAGAGGCACGTCAATTTCTCAAGTGGCACAATTAAAGAGGGAAATACAGTACCAGGTTTTTCACAGGCGCTGAAATCGGAAAAGGGCTTTTTCACTCTTTTTTTTTTTTCCAGAGAGGAGGTGGGGGGGGTGGCTGTTTCATAAGGGGTGCAGAAATCCACCCGATTTTTTACTGCCCTTTTCCTGCGTGGAGCTGTTCTGTGAGCCTTTGTGAGGCAGACCTGTCGTGACCCACAGCGGATATGGAAATGGGGCTAAGGTTTTATGGGCCAAACGGATTGGACACAGTCAAGCTCAGGGGGCATGAATATTGGATGTTATTTCTGGTCCCTTTTTATGTAATCCATTGCCAATACATTATTAATAGATGATATCATATCCAGAACTACTGGACAAAGCACTACAGAGGGGCGCTATGAAAGGAGCTCTATGTGCCGGAGACTGTGGCAGAAAAATACACTTGAAGTGATATTATTTTATCACCGTAGCCTCACACCCCCTGACCAGGCAGTCTTCACAGGCTAATTTTTTTGGACAAATTGAAGCTCATAGCAGAAGAAATATCATGTATTTCTTCCTGCATTTGTGGATTTGAAATGGCCTGAAACATTGATGAAGTATCAAATGACACCCAAATACAAGTTTAATGGATTAAGAAGCACTGGGATACTTTGCTCATCCTTCTTGACTGTAGTGAGTGAAGTGGAAATCTTGTGCAAGGATCTTGAGGTTTTTTTTTTTTCTTTGCAAAGCTGCCTCCCTGTGTAGTAGCAGGGGAGCAGTGTCTTATCTGATGTGCCGATTCACTGACAGGAGGCTGTGCTAATGTGGGACTGTGTTAAAAAAAAAGAGAGAGAGAGAGAGAAAAGGGGTCAGATTCCCCTGTTTTTGATTCAAATGCACAATTGTTCAAAAAAGGTCAGACGCACTATTTTGATTCATTGTCCTCTCAAAGTTATGATGGGGAGCTGTGCAGATTTTATGAGTCACAGCGGCGGGAGAGCCATATCCAACTCATGTTTAAACTTCAACAGAGTTTCAGACACATTTTTTTCTTCTGTTTTGCAGTAGGGCTGGGAAATGTACTGAGCTTTTGAGATAAATCAGTGTATTTTCAGAGGAGATAAAGTGTAAGGCAATACTTTCAATGTTAATACAGGTTTGATGATGCTGATTTGGAGACTAATAGATTCAAGCCTAGTTCTCAGGGAAGCTTGTACAGTAATGTGCTCATTGACAAAGAGATTATCCAGCTCAGGGGTGTCAAACTGAACATAAGAAGGGGCAAAAATGTGAAATGCAGTCTAAGATGCAGGGCAAACAGGATCAACATTTTTGAAAAGTCTAGAACTGACTATGTTTTGATCAGAAATCTGAATTTGAACAGCGTATTTATTTTCAGACAAGCTTTTAATAGTCACTGTAAGAGCTCCAACCAATCCATTCATCTGCCGACCACTTATCAGTGTGATATTAAGGCAATGGGAGGAGGGGTTGGTGTACAGGTCCTGTTGCAGTGCATTGTGGGATTTGTAGTATGAGTGGTAGGACATATAAAATTGTCTCGTGAGCTGTTGACATTTCTGATTTAGTTAGCAGTTTCATCTAAATGAGGGATCATAATTTTGTTAATTTGTTGGGTTTAAAAGAAACATTTTTATCACTACTAAAATTCAAACGATATTGAAACCAGTTTAATACCACGGCAAAAACAAAGTGTCTGATACAGCTACTTCCAGCCTCTTTTTTCAACAAAATTCCTCTCTTGTGCTATCTTTTTGTTAATTTAATGCTGAAAACTCTGTGCCGCATTTGAATAGTGTTGGTCTTTCTTAGTATTTTTCCCTTTCATTACCTCCACTCAAGATTTAAACTTTCCATGCCCCACACCCAATATTCACATTCAATTCAATTACAGGTAGAAGTTAAGACTTAAAAAACACTATCAGGCATATAAAGTACAACTTTAGTTTAATGTGTAAACACAGGAATTAATATGTATTTGCCCTTTATATATCAACACATTACATCAGCTTCAAAAGTCACAAATTATTGTTTATATCCTAATATTAATCCTTTCTTGAAAGATTAAAAACCATACTAGCATCTTGCAGATTTTTCTTTAAGGACTTAAAGAGAGGATGTTGGCCCAGAGTCATAGTTTAAAGTTCTAGAAAAAGAGGAAGTTTCACATTAAAGCAAAAAGGAAGAAAACGACAGCTTTTTAATACAAAGCCCACGCAGATTTTGACACGTAACCTACCTCTGACCTGGCCAATAGCCAATTACCCTTCAGAATTTTGATTAATGGCTGGGGTGGCCAATCAGAGTACGAGGGTCCCAGATCCCCAGTTGACCACGGCCCTGTCCAAACAAGCCACACCCATTCACATATTGCCACACCCCCCTGAGGGTCATGCCCCACCACACAGTGCTAAGGTGTTTGTGCATTTTAAACAGAGTTTAAGAGTTTGTCCATCTTTTTGATAAGCACTGGAAACTGTCAATTTTTACTTTCAAAGCAGTTCAGACAGTTTTCTCTCTTTGAGTTCAAAAAGACTGACTGAAAATCATCAAGATTTTGTACTTTTGGTACCACCAATAATCAAAATACAGGAGATGTAAAAGTGTTGAGCCTTAATGACAGTCTTGATACATGAAAATGTAGCTGATGTTTTTGTGTAGTCATGTCAGTTTGTTGAAGTTGCCTGCATTTTTTTTTTTTTAATTTCACAAACTTAAGTGTGAAGAACTGGGGCTGGGAAACGAGAGGGTTCTCCTAATATGATATGTGATACATTGTCCATGACATTGATAATATTCCAATACAGCAATGCTGCAATAATCAATTTACTGCAAAAATATGATGCTGTGCAGAGGAATATTAAATGGCTTTCATGAGGAAAATTGTTGGATAAATGTGTTTAGTTAAAAAAAAATTAGTGACAGAGTTTGACATAAACTGAAGAAAAGCAATATTATGTTTTTCATTTCTAAAACTGAATTAACAAAATTATAAAAGTGTAAAGAAAAGAGTTTAAACTCATCTCTCACAAATAAGACAAAAACAGTGACAAGGGGAGAAGAAAAACAAAACAAAGCATTAAAATTGAACATACTGCACTGAATTTACTCATGATCAGCTTTAGAGGACAATCTCTGATTATTTAAGTATAGGAATAACAGTCCAATGCTGGATCTCCACATTTCTTTGTCATTTAGTTTTCTCTGGCAGTGAGCTCTCTTTTGGTCAAACATGACTGAAGTCTTTGTACTTTTTAAAAATATCATTGTTTTGTTAAAATGTTGGAGATTTTATTGTTTTTAAAGACTTGGTTTTCAAGAGTGGAGGACCTTCTTAACCTCAGTGTACAGGGTTGGTGTCACTGTTATTGTATGTTTTAGACATTGTGAAAAAGTTTACCTGCAGTTTTTCAAATACAACTTCACAAACAAATGAGGAATATATATAAACATAAGTCTCAAGAACTGAAACATGTCAATACAAAGTTTAGAATCGTGGGTGGAGGTGACCGAAAAGGTAAAAGAACAGTTACTTTTACTTTGTACAAGTAAAAGCATCATCCTCTGAACCCTCTCAAGTATTAGCAAAAAGTACTTCATTTGAAATGTAGTTAAAGAGAGTTTTTGTGTCCCTGTCTTTGAGTAAAAAAGCCGGAGTGTGATGAGTCAACCTGTTATTTGTTTTAGTGTGATTTTATTTGATCTTAATGATATAGAATAACCACAGATTAGTAATATGCTTAAATTCATACGAAATTAGAAAGACATGAACCAGAAACACCATGAGTCACATTTTTGCATAAGCACACTGTATTTGACCAAACAAATATTAATGACAAACATTTTGACAGAGATTGACAGTTTGCCTTAAGATAAACTTCCTGATCCAATGACATTTAGAATCTAATTGCTTAAGTATGGAGTATCTTGATACTTAACTTTTTATTGGTCAATCAGATGTGTCAAAGTACTTCATTAAGAAATTATTTTAGTATTAAAAGAAAACAAAAAAGCCACTCAATTACAGCAACCAAAGTAAATGTAACGAGTCCCTTCCGATGCTTGAGAAAAAAAACTAATTAATAAAACAAAAGCAAAAGACAGACAAAAAACAAACACAGATAGACTCCATTTGTCCATGTAAATCATGCAGCATCAATTTCTTTGTTTAAGTTTGCTTGTCCAAAATCTTGTAACTTCATTTGAGCTTAATTTTGGTAAGATTTTAATAATCTAATCTTACTTAATGAAGAGGCATAATGACAATTATTGCAATACAGTGTTTATTCATTTAAAAATATGGCTGTTTTGGGTTTTTTGGGGGTTTTTTTTAGGAGTAGTGATTCTGGAACCTTGACTTGCACAAGACTTGCCAGCACTGGGTTGGACCCCCTTTTGCTTTCAGAACTGCCTTAATTTTTCATAAAGATTCACCAAAGTGCTTGAAACACTCCTCTGAGATTTTGGTCCATATTGACATGATAGTGTCACATACAGTAGTTGTTGCAGATTTATTGTCTACACATCCATGATGCAAACCTCCTATCCCACCACATCCCCAAGGGCACTCTAATGGAGTGAGATCTTGTGACTGTGGAGGCCACTGGAGTACAGTCAACTTATTGTCATGTTCAAGTAAGCAGTTTAATATAGTCTGACCTTAGTGACATGACATGGATGGATACACTGTGATTATAAGGGGATGGACACGGTCAGCAACATCACTCAGGTAGGCTGTGACATGTAAACAATGTTCAAATGGCACTAAGGGGCCTAAAGTGTGCCGATAAATACCTGAACATTGATACAAGGCAGGATGGATCCATTCTTTCCTGTTGTTTTTGCTGTGTTCAAGATGGCATTTTCACACAGAGAACTGACACTCAGTGATATTTTCTCTTTTGGGCCATTCTCTGTAAACTCTAGAGATGGTCGTGCGTGAAAATCCCATCTAGCACAAACAACAATGCCACATAAAAAGTCACTTAAATCCTTTTTCTTCTCCATTCTGGTGCTCTTTGTAGACTTCAGCATGTCATCTTGACCATGTCTAATGCATTGAGTTGCAGCCATGTGATTGTCTGATCTTTTACATGCATGAACAAGCCGTTGAACTGGTGTACTTAATAAAATGGCCGGTGAGTGCATTTTGTTTAATGGCATCGTGATATTTTTGGCCTAAATTGCCCAGCCCTGCTCTGCACACACAAAACACAACTCAGCGATACACAAATCCCCTTCGTCCAAGAGCAAATCCTTAAAACAGACCTCTCAGCACTGCCGATAAACTGTGTCCACCTTTTATTTTTATGGCCTGCCTCCATATTTGCACGCAGGCATTATCACAACCCCCTCCATTAAAAGTGAGCATATAAGCCCCTCAATAAGAGTTACATAGGGAGTGTATGCGTAAGGTAATATTCTCCTTTTAAGGTCAGTTTCAATTGTTTTTTCTCATGGGAAACGGCAGATTGATAAAGAGCAAACAAAAAACCTCCTCTTTTCTCAATGCTTGTCCTCCATGGCCTCAATGAAGGTTTCATTCCTTTATATCATCCAGCCCCAATTCCCAGCATGCACGGCCATTGTGGCTCTTTCAACTGGGAGCTCTCCATTGACTGGCTCATTGTCCGGCCGCTCTTTTGTGCAGCGCTATCACCCGAGCACAATCTTTCACCTGAACAGCACAGGAGCGCGGCCCCCCGGATATCGTCACGTAGAGCGCTCGCCGAGTCACCCACGCAGATGCCAGGCTGCACAAATTAACCCGGCGCTAATTAAGAAATACTCATATATCAGCTTAAAAAAATAAAAAATCTCCAGCGATTGCTTGCTAATAAGTCTGTTATGCGTCACACAGAGATGTTCAATATTACCGCTCAGGCTGATATTATTGAAAGGAGTTTTTTCCTTTTTTTTTTCTAAATCCAACAATGCACGAGCAGATGTTTGAAGCGTGGCCCTCGGCAACACAAGGCTAGTTAAGATCGATATTGCTTTCAATATTTCTTTCCTTTGACAGATAACCAGTACTGAGGAAAGTCTTGATAAGAGTGGCAACATATGGATGTGGCGAGGCTCGCTCTCTTTTGATTGCGTGACCCTGTGACCTCTCCCTGCGTTTGAGAGGGGAGGGTGGGTGGAGGGGATGGGGAGGGGGCTGAGGCAGCCACATGGTACGGTGGGGGTCTGTCAGGCTCTGGTTATGGGGCATTATTGACCCAGGATTTATAAATATTTAATGCACACATTAAGATCATGGTGGAGGGTGGCCATTAGAGTTCTCCAATAAAAGAGGCTCTCACGATGATTGAGTGGTGTGGCAGAGCTGGGAGCTGCTGGTTGGGTACAGGGAAACCTGCTGAGACAATCTAGTGTTCCTCCAGCCTGCCTGCCAGGCCTCCGAGCTCTAAAAACTGGCAACGACTGAGCAAACTTCATCCGTCATTTCTGATTGTACTTTTACCCTCTGAGTTGTTCTTTTTGGGTCTTTTTTCCTTTCTTTGTTGTTTACCGTTTTGGAAGTTAGACAGTTTTCTTGGTTTTATTTTGAGGCAGTTAGGGTTTAAATATGTGTTGTAGAAAATATTGCTTTTGAGACTGAAGATATGCTGTTTTCTTTGTGGTTGCAGACATGTTGACTACTTTAGCAGGGTGGCTGTGAGGTACAGTATGCTGTACACATGATCAATAGGATCAGTGTAAACACTTAAGGGACGTAACAAAAAAACACAGAAAAAGATGAAAAATTAGAGGAGATTTACAGAATAAAATACTAATGAATCCACAATCCTCCAGATCAAATCACTGCATTATAAAGATGGCAGAGAAGTGGAAATAAGCTTAGTGTATTGGTTCAGTCTCTGACTGCGTGAACTGTATTTGCTTTATTTCACGTTTTCTTTCTCACTATATTTTCTTAAATACATAGTACTTATTAGCATGTATTAATATAATGATATAAAACTTCACAAAGAAAACATTCTGGGGTTTTTTGTGCTTTAAAGTTGACGTCTGTTAATGCAGTACACAGAAAGTATCTAATTACAATGGTCACTTATTAAATTGTAACACCAAGACAGTTACATCGGTGCATGGGGATGTTGTTGTTAACGTTAGTCTGATCACTAGTTCTAATGATAATATTGATTATTGTTGTTTAGTTTGTCAGAGCTACTCCCAGGATTAGTGTAGTGGTTTCCATGTTTGTAGTTCACTCAGCTAAAGTTTTCTGAAGGAATCCTCCAGTGACATGCATCGTTGGTATGTGTTACCAAAAGAGCTTAAGAGAACTGAGGATGAGCAGTACATTGTATGTCTTTGCTGATACTTGTCCAATTCTCCTCCCGCATTCTCCAGAGAATCAAACATTTAAGGAGGGAAATGATTTTTTAATATTCGAACAGTTATTAATTCATAAGAAGTTGAGGATTTCACGCAACTGTTAGCTCATTTTTTTAAAATCTTTTTTGGGGAATTTTTTGCCTTCCTCAGATAGCATGGTCAGTGGATAGTGCTGGAATCTGGGGAGGGAGAGTAGGGGGATGACATGCAGGCAAGAAGCCGAAGGCCAGACTAAGGCCCTGTCCACAAAAGTTTTTGTTTTTAAAACGTTCTCTGTAAAGACGCCATCATTTCAAATAATGTGTCCGTCCACATGAAAACACTGAAAAAGCTGTTGTACATATGCCAGGCCTGTAAGTGGCGCTGTAACGCTGCTGCAGTCGTGCTCCAAAACCAGAGAAGAAGACAAGGAGCATTTGGGAAATGTGAACAAACACTGGCGTCTGCTGTTCTCCATGTCATTTTGCTGCTCACAGTGGTTGAAGAGGAGAAGAAGATTTTTCTGTAAAAGCTCAGTAGCTTCTGCAGCATAAACGTGACACTGTATTCCGCCATTGAGTCTGTCGTTGTCGGGGTTTACATATGCAGTGTAAGGGAGAGCTGGGGCTCTGGTGTCATCTTTACTTAAATATTCATGTTCATTGCATATGGAAATGCAAGGCCAGTGTTTTCAGATTTATTACTCAGGGACCAGTTTTCAAATATATGCATTTTCTGGCTCCCAAAACATCGTGTCTGTTTGGACAAAACGCCTCTTAGATCAAAAACTTGTGCAGTTACGCCTTAATTCACCTCTATGAAAATGACCCCTAAAACCTGGACTGCTTACATCGATGGTGGCTGTAGCACAGTTCAAAGCATATAGCTTCTTGATAATAAATAAGAAAAGAGGAAAAAAGATGTGTTGTTGTATCTGAGAGGCTAAGAAAGTAACTTTGCTTCCTCCTTTACACCTAACATGTTTGGTCAGGACTCTGGTCAACTTTTTTTGAAAGTTTGATTTGAGGTGGTGTGAAGCTCAAACCAACTCAAGTGCGCACCAAAATGAGGTGCATTGTGGATTGAATCTGGTCAAAAACAATAACAGTAGGCAAGCTAAAGTAGACGGTAGACATAGTCAGCATCAAGCGTGTGTGACTAACATTAGCATTGATAGCACCACCACCCTCCAGTCCTCCTAACAGATTAACATCTAGAGTTTGTGTAGAATATAGTTAAACATCACACCACTCAATATACCATTGTTGTGTGACACAACTTAATCTTCATTTTAAAGCTGAAAACACTGCTGAACTGCTTCCAATTACGCAATGTTGTTCCTCAATGCCTGGCTGTAATTCTAAAACATAGTGAACAATAGGCAGCATGGCAGGAAAAAAGCTGCAGCTACAGCCCAAACTAGTCACAGGTGGCCATGTTACAAAACATTTGACAGGCTTTTGTCTGCTTTTCAAAGTGCAGCGTGAAAGTGAACTGAACTAAATGATACATCCAACAATGCTGCAACTTCATACCCAAACTGAACAAAGTCTGATTAATTTTATGTGAAAGTGACCACCATTTTGTTAAGGGATACCTTTTTTCTCTTAAATGAAAATTAGTATGGAGCAGTGTTAAATCTTTAAGCACATCAAAGAAGATTTCCGTAATGAGTTACCATCAAACTAACAAACTCAAATATATGGTCCTGTCCATCTCTCAGCCCGATTTGTACCTCTGTGTCAAAGCTCTGCTGTACTTATGCTATAATGCTTGTTTTCTCAACTAAAAAGCCAATTGGGTTTTCCAGTGTGGTCTGGGATCATTGTTGATAGTAAGGTCTGAAACAAACAAAGTATTATGAAACTTACAGGTTTTGTTCTAATAATCTTGACGAATAAATCTGACTTTTCATGATTTTTTTTAAGCTCAAATGTAATTGGCGAGAGAAAAAGCAATTATTAAGCAACTATGGCACTACAACATGGTGGTTTAACTTAGAAACAGTTACCATATTTCTAATGTTGAACTGGTCATGTTGGTCCTTTTGGCTGTGGCAATGGTTTGTGAATTATTGGTTATTAAATACAATCAGAAACGCTTACATCAGTGTCCCTAGCCACTAATTGTAGTCCGTATTAGCAGTTTGTTAGCAACTGTCTTTTTTAAGTCACAACAACCTTTAAAATTCAAAAGCTGGCAATGTCAGATGCATTTTATTATTTCAGATCTAACCATAAAATCTCATGTAAGTGTGATCATTACAACCCCTATTTCAGGCATTCATCCATTACGCTATTCTAAAAATCCCATAAACTTTCAGCTTTGGGAACCAGGACATGCTAAATGTTAACTCACTTTTGCATTGTAGGACTCATTCCTGCACCATTCTAAAATGCTAACAATTATTGAGCAGCAGTTGAATTAGTTGATGCAGAGAAATGGGAATATTTTGGTCCTCTTTTGGCCCCCAAATCAAATATTAATTGGTAAATGCTAAATGGACTTGAGCTTATATAGCACTTTTCTAGTCTCTGCTGAGAGACTCAAAGCTGCTTTACACCACAGGTCACATCTGTCCATTCACACTCATTCGCTCTCACATTCATTCACTGATGGTTCAGAGTTTCTGTGTAAGACGCCCATCAGTATCAGCTAACACTTTCACGCCCTTTCATACCAATTTACACACCACTGACAGTGCAGTGGGATAAACTTGGGGTAGAGTGTCTTGCCCAAGGACACATCGCCATGTGATAGCTAGAGCTGGGCTTGAACCTGCAACGTACCAATTACCGGCAGAGGGCACCATCAGATGAACCGATAAATTGGCATGTAAGGTTATTTGTCTACTGAAACTATTCTGTTGCGTTATAGAACACAAAATCATGCCAGAGACGGTTCACAGACTGGTGCTGTGCAGAAGACCAATGACAGGGCTTGTGGTCGGCATTGCCCCAAAGTGAGGTTACGTTTTTGAGGAGGTGCACGTCAGGTTTTTTGCTAAGGCTTTTGCATAAAGCCTTTAAGTCAGGCTTTAGAATCTTAGATTTTTTCTTAAAATTATTGCCTTTAAGAAGTAATTTTCCTTGAGCTACACATCCCTATCAGACATATTTTCTGCCCTGCCATTGTAAATGTGAACAAAGGCCTTTTGTCAGTTTATCACTTTGACACTGGCCCCATGCAGCTGTTTGAGGCATCAAGAATTACTCTTTAGAAATGCTCAGTCTTGTTGTTGGTGGATTGATTTGCTTTCATAGGGCATACTGAGGGATTGATATTATTTCCAGTGTATTTTAAAAGCAAATAAAATCTCCTTACAGGAGCTTTAAATGGTCATAAAAATATCAGGGCTATAGATCCGGCCGTGTATCTGAAGCAGATAGTGCAGTGTCAGGACAGCAGCAGATGTGTGTCCATTGTTATCAGACAGGTTGGATTATCGAGGGAACGATTTGAAGCACAAGGCGATCGCTGCTGAAAATTAAATCTCTCTTTTTTTGAGTCTATCTGTCCTTTGCGCTATCAGCAGCTCCTGGACTATCTCTCCTGCACCGTCAGATCCTCTAGCCGCGCATGCCGGCTGACATAATAAGCTGTGATATGCTGATTGCCACTTGGGTCTTCGTCGTCGTTTAATTGTGCATTAGAGGGAAAGGTGGCCTCGGACAATGTTGCCTTGATGAGAAATTGACATTTTGTGACCCGCTCTGGGCGACCACTCTGGAAGCCAGATAAGATGCTCCGTTGTTTTTAAGGAGAGCTGCTATTCTTCCCTCAAACACTTCTATCCTCCTGTTTGACCCACTTGATGAGTATAGATTTCACAGCGGCCCCCCTCTTTCAGCGCTCAAACTATGAGAGGTTCAAAACGATACCAGCCCTTATAGACAAAGGATAACCTTGCTCTTTCAATGTATTGATTCTTTATTAACTAGGTGGCTTAATGCAATGAAATGAGGGATTTGAATGAGCCCCATTTGGGCTGCTTTGAATAAAAAGCTTGCACTGTTTATGAATGACTACAATGAAGCTTTGAAGCACCACAGATGCAGGGTACGCCGATACAGAGACCAGCAGGAATGTGTCACAAAGTCAGTGCCAGAGAGAAGGAAAAGTTTTCATCTTTTTTTTTTTTCTTTATCCACAGGTTTCAAACAGTTATCGCTATGGCAACGTCTAAACACTACAACTTACAGACTTGGTATCACAGGTGTCGCTGCCCTGATTGTCAGTTTGTCTGCCAGCCAAACTGCACTTTGAAACCCAAGGAAGTCCACAGCTGAGGATGCTAGTGTGTTTTTACTGAAAATTTTAATAAAACATCACTTATTCATTTCTGTTTCCATTCCAAATGTTGACATTTTTAAATTTTTCTTCCCTGTAAACACATGTAAGCTATGTGGCAGAGTCATAAGTGGTGAGTAAAAATGACTTCTATACATTCTACAAAACAGAAAAAAATACAACCACAAATGGAGTGATTTCTTTTTTTCAGCTCCAAGGTTGTCCCTCATGCACATTAGTCTCTATTGGATCTTAACAACTATCATATGGGTCACAAACAATTTATTTGACAATACAACCAACAAAGTTTTCTCCAAAAATGGTCTGTATAGATAATTTAAAATCAATATAAAAATAAACAATGAAGTTTGACTTCCCCTTTAAAAAATGGACAGAGAGTCTTGACGGAGTAACACAAAGTTTTTGAGGATACACATGAAATATATGCACATTGCATTTCATCAAATACAAAAAGAAAACAAATGAAGGCAACAGTTCTTGGCTGAATTATCTGTGCTGCATCACTATATTAAGGGCATGACGATTAATACATACAGAATGAAAAGCAATATACAAAATTTCAGAGATAAATACATTATTTATAGTTGATATGTTACAAAATTTCCCTCAGTGAGCGCAAGTGTGTGTTTGAACAGAAAGATGACAATGAACTACTATACTCCTACATTCTCAATGGGTTTTAATTTTTTTCAATGTTTTTTGTTGATCTAAAAGAACATGAAAAAGACAGATGTATAAATATTTAGCACAAGTTTGGCAATATCACAATAGTCTACAATTTTTTTAACCACATAGAAAACACAGAAGGGAGTTGGAGCGAGAAGGGGGAGACTGCTCCTCATCAACAAGAAACAGACTTCACAGTAGCCTAGGAATGCATTAATATACAGTGCTAGCAAAAAAGTTGAAAACATGGCAAAACACACTTGCTTAAAAGGAAGCTCTAGACATGGAAGTACATCATATTCAACAGAGCAGTGTTTTTGTACACGTCAGTGTGCTTGTTGAGTCAAAGAGGATTTTTTTTCACTTTTGAGGATGATTTCTAGCTACAATAAATTACAAAATTTTAAGTTAAAATGCAGGAATGAAACATGATACAACCTTCCCCACCCAGCCCCCACCCCTTTTTACTTGTTGCACTTTTATGATCGATTTTTCTACATTTATATATCTCATATATTTTCCAGTTGAAATTGTCTTGGCCCCTGTGTCGTTTTTCTCACACATAAAAATACAAAAAAGTCACATTATAAAGACACACAACTGTTGTGAATCTATTAAAAGAGAGTTGAAACAGAAAAAAAAAAATCTGAAGTTCGTTGGCAAATGTACTGTACATCAGTGTTTTTTTTTTTACTTTACAACCAGATGGTGAGTCCACAGAGTCCACAGAGTCCCCTTCCAGTATTGAATGTGTGGTGGATTGGACGAAGCCAAAGGCCAGAGCACAACCTGACAGGTATACAAAATAAACCCTTCATCCTTCATCCTCTTCAAAGGTGGTCAAATGTGTGTGTGTGTTGGGGGAGAGAGGGTGCAAAAAAAAAAAAAAAAAAAAAAAATCCCGCAGAAAAAGTATTGTCCCTTGTGAAATCCTTTTTTCTGCAGGTTTTTTAAAAGTCATTTTAAAGAAAAAATCTTTTTCTTCATGTTGAAAAACAACAAGCTGTACTATACATTACACCAGCGTTTGGCTTTGCGCTGGGATATGGGTGAGGGGGTGGGGTTGGGAGGGTTGGGGGGGGGTCCTGTGAAGTGGTAGAAGTAGTGTGTAGACGGGTGCTTGAGATGATGAAAGTGCATTTACATTGGAGGGACGACCAGGCCGGACATGGCTGCAGAAAAAAAAAAGCAGAAGAAGAAGAGAAAGGGGAGGTTAGTTTGTTTGTGTGACACAGGGGATGGATATTAATCTGCAAAGCTAGAGTTTAATGTGTTCATGCATGTGTTTGGGTGCTGGTGTGTGCGTCAGTGTGAGTCAAGCCATCTGACACTGCACAAGTGCGTGAACGTAAGCCCTAATGTGCCTGTTTGCGTATGTGCCTGTGAGTGTTTGCCGTGTCCGCTCGGCCTGCTGGCTGCCTGCTGCTGCTGCTGCTGCACGTCCTTCCTCTCTAACACGGGAGAGGAGAGAGAGTTTGAAAACCTCCCTCCTGCTCTGACATTTCAGCCCCCAGCATGCCAGTCTCGCTATGTGTGATATTTCTCCTGGCGTTGGGGTAATG
Source organism: Cetoscarus ocellatus (assembly GCA_037902135.1). NCBI lineage: Eukaryota > Metazoa > Chordata > Actinopteri > Labriformes > Labridae > Cetoscarus > Cetoscarus ocellatus. The sequence goes on along the minus strand of JBAMNC010000028.1, from coordinate 489,162 downwards.
GCAAACAGCGGCCCCCAGACTCCCCGGAGACGCGGCCGTGGTGACGGCGGAGCAACAACACGGTCACTTCCCACAATGCCACAATGCTACAGTGCGAGACTCTCCTCTCCTCTCCTTAGACTCTCCTCCTTTTCCTCCCCAACTCCTCTCGTGCCTCTTGTGTCATTATCTAAGAGAGATTAGCTCCAGATCAAAGGTAGCTTCCCTTATTTTACCAAGACCATCTGCTTAGGATATCATTAGCAAGTGTACCTCACCCAGAGAGTTTATATATTCAGTATTTTCACACGTTTTAACAATTAGGCGACTAGTGAAGTGCTGGGATGATATATTATTATATTGCTCTGAGTATATTTGTAGAGTCATGCTTGAAATGCTTTTAAGTTTGCCAGCGCAGATGATGGCAAGGCATTGCTCATTAATTTCTGCACAACATGTATTAATAAGTATGAACGTGTAGCAAGATGAACTTTAATTTCCCACTTCATTAAGCCCAATGTTATTAATCTTGGGGCACACACTACGGCTAAGCTTGTTTTCAAAGCAATCATGTTGGTCATGACACACGCACAAAACCTAATAAACATAATTACTGAAACAATTCAGGGAAGGGTCTTTTTCCTGCGACATCGGAGGGGATCATTTGTACAAAAGGGCAACAAGGATGTGCATGATCCTGTACTGTACTGGTGTGATGATGTGATTTGTGTGTGCGTGTAGTGAAAGGTGTAAATTGGCCTGTCAAAATGCATATATTTGTAATGATTAATCCCTCACCAAACCGGACAGAGGCCTGAGCAGCGGTATCTGACCAGTAGTCCGTAGGGAAGGGATGAGGGGGTGAGGGGGGCTCACCTTGCAGTCCGTTGCCGTTAGCGCTGGTGCAGGAGGGGGGTGGGGAGGCCTGGGGTCGGACCACAGGGGCGAAGGCGCTCTTTTGTTTAACTGCGGAGACGATAGGGAGGCAGAAGGGGAAAGGGAAAGAAGGAGGGAGGGAGAGAGTGAGAAACGTGCTGTGAGTAGTGCTCGAGAAGGAGAGGGCAGTTAAGGTAAGGCCAGGATAGTATTACTGCCAGGGGGGATACACGATCAGCACTCACAGGCCCCTACCATCAACATCTTGTCCGGTTGAACAAATACAGGTGGCATACGGTGAAAAATACACATTAAAGAAAGAGTACTCCTCCCCCTCTGAGCTTCATGTGTGTGTTCTCCAAAGTACTAAAACCCAAACAAGCTCCCCGTGAATGAATAGTAATATATTATCACCATCAATAATGTTATAACCCTGTCAGAGGTGATTCATAGAAGTGAAAACGAATGTGGGAGCTGGAATTAAATCAGCAGCAGCTTAGTGCTAGTACGGCGGTGCAGCGATAGTGGCGAGCTACTCACTTCCATATGGGGAGTTGGCAGAGGATCCGTTGAGGAACCCAGGGGAGCTTGGCACTCCCAGGTTCATACCGGCGTTGCCATAGCCATTCATGCTGTTGCTGACGGTGTTGTAGCTCGACTGCTGCGGGGTGCTGCTGGAGATGTAACCCCGGGGGGACACGCTGCTGGTGTTCCGGCTGTAACCCACTGAAAAATACAGGTGGGAAAAAAGGAAAGGGAGACTCATTCATTTCTTTCGTTTAGCACAGTGTTGACTGGTGTTTTCTTATTACAATAAATCAGAGGGAAAGTGTTTTTTTTTTCTTTTTTCTGTAGTGATCGGACTTTCTCAAACCAGCTAATACTGCAGATTCCACTTTATTAATATAATTAAGCATAAGGCAGTCCTAATTTTTGACACTTTTTTTGATACCCCAGCAAGGCAGACCATAAGGAGGGACAAAGAGGACAGCTTTCTTGGATTCAACAGCATAGAGCGGGGGTTCCCAAATTGTCAGCCTGTGACCCTCAAATAAGAAGCTCCATGGACTGAGGACCCCTACTATCCCTGGAGCAGACCCCTGCTATCTTACTGTAGCTGCAAACTTTCATTTTTAGTTTTTTTTTTTAGGGATGCACAATTTTGGATTTTTGAAATATTGCTATCAATATTTTTGGTTAAGAGCCCAGAGCTTACACTTTATCAAAATGGACCTGTCTCTTTCATGGTGACAGTCCTTTGTGCTGCAAACAGATATAAAGCTAGAAAAATAACTTTTAATTATTTAATAAGTTATACTTTTGATTTAAAAAAGGGGCACTCAGTGATGAGGTACACTTGGACAGTCTGCCAATACAGCAAATATGTGGGATAGTTATGGCCTATTTGTATGGCCAAAATATTGGCTTTAAATACCAGGAAAAAAATCAGTATCTGCTGATACTGATTATCAACTTTTTTGTCAATCAATACCTGCAACTGGCTTTATTCAGTACAGCCCAAAATAGGCTTAGGAGACAAATGTTAGCCAAGAGGCTAGCACAATCACTCCTGTGTCAACATGGACAAGTTGATATCATCAAATGCCATCAGTGTAAGGCCTGTTTTCTGGGACCTTTAGGGGATATGCCACTCCTGTGGACATGCCTACACCGTAGTTTTTTAAATGACTCAACTGGCTCATTTGTTATGGTTGATGTTATTGTGAAGTACCAAGACATAAATAACTGTGTCCCACTATTAGACTGGTGCAATAGCAGAGGCATAAATCTATGACAATATTGCAGTCAAACTCCTGCGTTCTGTGTCAGGTGCAGAAAAGTATTGGAAGTATTTTGGCAATGTTTCTGTACAACTGGGACAATGTGCATGAGTTTCCCTGCTGAATTTGGGACATTAAAACTCAGAAATTACTTGTAATAATCCAAAAAGATTCGTCCTGTCACCACAAAGAATTGTTGATATTTTTTTCTTATTGACAAAAAAGTAAAACTTCAAGAAACAGTGTGTCAAAGCAAAATATTTGACTATTCTCGTTGATTTTAGGTGTCAAAATATGTCATGGTTAAAAAAAAACAGTAAAAATACATGTCTGATAAGATGAAAAAAAGTATAAAAATTGCCCGCACTGGGTGCCTAGGACCTCTTTGTTCTAGCACTACTCAAATCTGATGCAGCAGTGGTTAATTTTTACTGGTATCAAGACAAGTTAAAGATTGTGGTACTGTTACAACCCTAAATTAGTGCTTACTTAGCACTATTACTTCCTGTATTGTGCATTTAATATAGTCAGTTTAACAGTAGAAGAAACACAATGCACTCTGTTTCTTGATTCCTGTGATTCAGCAAAAGAAATTTAACTTGTTCTCATGGTGCTGCAACCCCCTCAAAGCCCCCCCTTAACACCCCTGGACCCCACTTTTTTAAGCACACCCCTGACTTCTGGAGCCATGCCCTAAACTACATACCTTGGTCATTCCCTTGTGACTCAGACACATTGACTGCTAGCTGGCTGCTGAAGGAGTTGACTCCCATCATGCCGTGGGAGGCTGTGTTAGCGAGCGAGGGGATCTGGTTGTGGTTGCGGGGAACGCTGTACAGGGCCTCGGCGATGTCAGCTGCCCTCTTCAGAATGATCTCCTGAGAAGCGCGGAGAAGGCAGAGGTTTTGTTATTTATGGAGCTGTGTTTTTTCCTCTCTTTTTTCTTGCTTTGATGCATAGTTCATGGCTATATGGTGAACACATGTAGCCTACGTAGCTCCAGATATAGTGGTTGAAAATACCCTTTGGTGATCCTATCAGTAAATTTGCAATGTTTTTTTTTTTTTTCTTATTTAGCGAAGGTTTTAGCTCACCGAAGCGGCTGTTTGCATACAGACCTGATTGTTGTGGGGCATTCCATACAGGGCTTCAACGAGATCAGCCGCCCTCTTCAGTAACACCTCCTGATGAAGAAAACAACAAGAGTAAATGTTAAGACCCAAACAGATTATGTTGGAGACCCCAGTGGTCCGGGATGTAACAAACAATATCCAAAACAACATTACCCAGCAGGCCTGCGCTGAGCTTTGGAAATGTTTACATATTCAAGCGCTAAATAAAAAGCCGGCCTGATTTAAGAGGCACCAACGCTGCTTTTATACAGCACCACCACTTTGCTCCCTCCAACCATGCAGAGCAGTGAATAATGTTCCCTATCTTAATTAAACTGGCATAGTCCTTTAAAAACAACACCTCACCCCTGATTCTGGGCTCCACGTTTGCTCTGGAGTTCAGCGCTGCGTCCCCTCTCTTCAGAACAATAAAGTGAATTAGCTCTGGGTTAATCTAGTTCTGTTGTAATGACATTAAGGAATTTTTCAATTAACCTCTTTGACTGGCTGTTGCAAAGGACTTCACAAATGACTTCCCATCCAGCAAGAGCTGGGTGCTTGTGCCTTGGGGACACGGATGCTCAGGATGTGGTCTTATCCATGTCTGCATGCTTGCCCCCGCTTGACAATGCGGATTAGCTGTGTTGCTTTGGCTCTTAACACTGAAAATGAGTTGGCCCCAGATCCTGTTTCCCCCCACTCTGTTTCAGGCTTTGAGCAAGGTGGGGTTTGGCCCGTTTGTGTGTCTTTATCTGCTCTTTGAATTCAGCACTTACAATTAAATCCCTCTCAAGCAAGCAGGCTGCTCTCTTTGTTTTCTATAATACAGAAGGCAATATGCTCAATGAAAACCTCTCCTCCTTTTAGAGTGCATCTAATCTGACAAAGGCAAGTTGCAGACATGGCTGCTGCGTGTGTTTTTAAAATGCTCGCTTGTTGTCACCTGCTGTAGAGCAGAGATTTGTCGACTGTGCTGTTAGAACCCTGGTTAAAAGCAATGCAAATCTGTCACCAGAAACATCTCAGATGGCGCTTGTTTTCTTCCCACATTCGCTGTGTTTTCTTTTGCGGGCCGCGGTAATTTGTCTGAAGTGTTCCATCACTTGGCAATAGCAGTGTGGGATTAAGACGGCAGCTGCCGTAAATGAATGTAAACACAGCCTTCGCGCCTTCAAACAGCGGCCTCCAAGACTTGGCCTGCATTTCCAAGGCACGGCGTATGTAGTGTGTACGGAGTGTGTGTATGGGCCCTTTCATCCAGAGGAGCATATCTCGCACACTCCTTGATTTATCAAGATGAATCACTGTAGAAGCCACTTCCAGCGTGTGCCATGCTCTCTTATAGAAACATATCGCTTAATCCACCCCAAGTTACCGGATGGGTGGCTCTTAGAATGGGCATTTACCTCTGAAATTGGTGTGTATGCTCAACGTTGCATGCATCTAGTTTGCATACAAATAAAGAATTATGGTTGTCGTGAGGCAGGTAGACTAAATGAGAGGACCAGCTGTCTTGATGTGTTCTCATCAGGCAGAACAGATTTCTCTCTCTCTCGCTGAGTGAGATAAAGTGGTTTTCTTTCTTTTTGTCTGCAGTTAATAATTACCAATAATCTATTCTATCATATTTCAAGATCTTCTACATGGCTCTCAATTTTAAACAACAATTAAAGCAATTAAGACTGTCGCGTTCACAAGCCATGTTTCATTCTCTGTAAAACGTCCTCTCCCTCCTTGTCCATATGGTACTTTGCAGCAGTGACATAAGGACAGCTTGGAAAAAGGAGGAGAGGAAACGATATTGCCTCTCATCCTTAATCTGTCGTTTACCGCGTGGTGTCTTAACTAACCGAGCCGACTCGCGAGGCTATGCTTAAGTGGCAACCTAGTCATATCGGTGGATGATGAGAAGTGCTGCACCCAATCAAGGAAGAAGTTTGTTTTCTTGTGACGAGATGCTTTCATGTGTATCAGCTCACGCTGTGAATACGATTAACAGGGAATAGTGTTCCGAGGGCATTTCCATGTAAATCTCAATACTACTCCAGCATAAGTGTAATTGGCTTTCTTGTCATGGAGACATATCAGAACACACCATGTTAAATTGAAACAATTAAAGACCTCAAATGATTTCTGTTGTTCTGTGACAAAAGCGTGACAGATTTCTGCTATTGTTCGCCTCGCTTTGCATAAAGGTCTCGTGTTCAACAACTGTTTAAACGGGGGGCCACTCCTGATGACAGATCATCCCAGATTTAGAGGCTGTTTTGCGTTATTGCCGAGAAAAATGAGGGGAAGCCATAACAAATGATGTGTTATAAAAAATATCTAACAATGAGCAGACGTGCTCGGAAACGGCCGGGATGTGATTCTTCAAGCACTAGATTAGCATGGATGTTGTATTTATATTATCACAGTTAATAAAAGAGGGCCTAGGTTATGTAGCTTGGAGTGCTAATGCCATTATAAAACTGTAAGGCAATTACTCTGTTAGCTCTAGCCTGAGGTAATGAATGCATTTAGAAGCATAGGGCCATTAGATGAAGGTACTTCAAAGAGCACAGGAAGAGAGATTCATTTAAATACATGGGTAATTGCTTGACATGAACACATTTGTAATATTTTCTCCTTGTGGATTACACAAAGAATTGGAAAAGAATGGGCTTATGCTCATTTTGGGAGGAAAGAAAAGAATCAAAAGCAATCAGCTTAATAATAAAACAATATTGAGTTTCCACTTTTAATTTCATAATGAATCTAATTTGTTACAGAAGAGAGAAATTGAGTGTGATATAATGTGATATCCAGTCTATTTGTCCATTACTGCCAGAGGGCACAAAATGGTATTATAAATTGTCTTTTTTATATTATGAATAGAAAATTGTTTTATAACAAGATCTTAAAAAGGAGGGTGAATTCCAAAGTCTCTGTTCACTTAACGCGATGCCCGCAAACCAATCTCCTTTCTCATCACTTGACTGCTCACACTTATTACTTTCATATTCACCCTGGACTTTGCATTGAATTTTTATATCTCCACTCCTCCCACAGGGTCAGACTGTCATCTACGATGTTGTCTTAGAATTACGAGGTAAACTTCAATCAGAGGCAGCTTCCCCCCTTTTTTCTCTGTGTAGCAACAATATTAGCGTGCATCCCTTGCTATCCATGAGCACTCCCATATTGGCTTTCTGTCTCCTTACAATTACCACGTGTCTTACTGGTCCCAGGGAGAAGGCTGGTGGAAATCAATATAGCGCAGTAATATTATCAACTGGAGGGTGAAGTCATGGGAGGGGGGAGTGTTGGGGGGTATAGAGGCGGTGAGTGGGCCCGGTGTCGATTTGCCTTTCTGCTAATGCACACCGCACGTCCTCCAGCTTTATCTTCTTTTTATAGAGTCTCCCTACCCTCACCTGCACCCTGTAATGGCTGTTTCTCTATACGCCGTTTTCTGTTCTCATTCCAAATGTACATGCCAGCCGCTCGCCCGCCGCCACCACCGCTGCCGCCGCCGCCGGCTGTTTTATTGGGAATGTGCTTTTGACCCCGAGAGCTGACCCTCAGATGGCAGGCTTAACAATGACGAATCACTCGGTGGGATCATTTACATGCCCCCTGAACCCCATATTTGGGTCCATTAGAGAGCAAATCAAATATTTATGTTGTTTATTGGAAGTGCAGGGTTTCATCTCACTCTGTGATTGTTTCATGCAAAAAGGGGGGCTGGGAGAGCGTGCTATATTAAGTATATGCACAGCCAGGAAACTAATCTTGGGTTCAGTGTCAAAATCTGTCTCCCCACAAAAAAAGAAACAGCGACTTTGTATTCAAGGAAAGAGGTGAGGTTTCTGTGTAATAAAGCTGTGTTCGACATTGTTGTTGAAAAGATGTGTGCTCTCACAAAGACACTGTGACTTTATAAAATTGAAACAGTGCAGCCACTTTGGCCAGGGAAGCCTGCGGAGATAGAAACAGCCATGTGGATATTAAAGGTAAGTGTACTTTACCTTTTGGACCACATTTACAGTTGAAATTAGAGCAACATTTCATGTCTAGGTGTTGTTTCCCATCTCCACAGGGACCAGGTCTAATTGAAACACTTCATATACTGAAGCTGGGACTAGCTGTGATGTTCCATTTCTGCACATTGCCTTGGTCAAACGTTTGTAGCCACCACACAGTCTGTTCTTTATTAAATTGTCCGTTGGACGTTAATGATATTGCTGTGTTGCATGCTGGGATTTAATAGATAAGGTCTTTAAAGGTTTTACAGTATTATTAAAACTCTGAGGTGGCCGGCAGTTTACTGCATGCCGAGGGCCTTTGAATGGACTAATCAGTCATATTATTACACTTGACACATCTGGAACGTCACTCACCAAAATTGTTACTGGCAGGGTAGCAATTAGTGAAAACACACGGATAGATTTTATCAATAGGAAGTGGGAAGAATAAAAGAATCAAAGTGAGTAAAAAGAGTAAAAGAATCAAAGAGTTTCTGCAGGGGGAGGGACATATAAAAAGAGGTCTTTCAATATGGCTGCCTATTCATCTGTCACACCAGTGTGACTAAAACTGATGTGGCTTTCAACTCCTTCACCCAGGTTCAAAAGAAAACAATAAGAAAGCCAAAGCATAATAACATGCAGTCTTTGTCTATTAGCTGCAGTAAGACTAGGGGGTTTACGGCACAGGGTTCTGTAAACAAAAGATTAAACCAAATCGAGCTGCAGAAAATGAAAGGAAAACATGAGTGGGGTAATGAGGGTGCAGACGTCGTTTCTGACCAGATTACCATCTCCACAGACTACTGGAGAGGAAAACGCCTGATTGAGCTATTTTACCACACAGAGAGTTTACGCCTCCTTCCACACACAAAACCAATACCATTACCACGCTGGTTAGAGGGTAAGCCACATATGTGAAGCAAAGCTGTCACGGTTTTGGGGTCACAGCGCGCCGCCTTGATGCTAATGTTTTGTTTATTCGTCACATTCGGAGCATTAAAGGCATTAAAGCGCAGACAGCTCTGTCTCATCCACGTTCTGTCTGTTTTTTACTTCGCTGCAAAGACTTTTTCTCTCACCTTTGGTAACCTCTCAGGGTCGCCGGGGTGTCTGGGGATGACCTTCTGCAGCCTCTGGAAACCGTAGTCGATGGTTGGCTCGTTCAGGGCTGCAATAAAAACACACAGAGAGGAGGAAGTTTGAGCTATCCAAAGTTAATTTTGCCAAATGCAGGAGGAGACTAATTGAGAAATCTGTTGGAATTTACAGAAGAAAAGTCATTTCAGAATGCCTAATTTCAGAGAATCCTCATGGGTGAGAGGATGCTTTATGAAACATCATCGACTCAAGATGGAAAATGACACAGGCTCCTCTGACACTTGTGTCACCGAGTGTTATTCCATTAACAGCCCTGATGACCTAGAATCCTTCACAGGGACCCTCCCCCTTTTTATCAGCCTGAGAATATTGACTACAGCAAACTACATAGCAGGGGTCTTTTAATCTAACACAGCCTTAATAATCTGTGAAAGGCTGTCCACACATTGATCTAGTGTAAGTTGCTGTCATTTCACCCCTTCTGCACCGACAGTACTGCAACACTGGGCCCATGAAATACGGCGGCGGATTCCGTGGAGCCATTAATCTCTCCCACCCCTCAAATAGTAATCTGGGGCATGAGGCATATTGGGCGATGAATCAGAGGCACAAAGTAAATGAATCATAACCCCAGACTTTGGTGAGAGCAGGGCCGTTTTATGTCTGACAGTCCTAATGGGTAATTGAAGGCTTCCTTACAGCTCGGGCTGATTCTAAACAATCATGTGTACACTCAGAGGCAGGACAAGGAAAGAGGAGAGAGAGGGGAGGGCAGAGGAGGAGGAGGAAGGGTGGAGAGCGGTGTAAAGGGGGAAGGAACGACTTAATAGAGAACATCACTTCTCAATGTAGATATCATTTTCAGGAGAGTAACTCCGGCGAGCAAGGCGCTTCATAAATCAATGGCTTTCTATGGAGACTAATAAGAGCTGCCTGCCTCTATTCATTGTTCAGCCTGTAATTTGGCCCATCACTCATTACTCAGCATGTAATTTCAGCATTAACACCGCACAGCTCGCTGAACCTGCCGAACACTACAGAATGTGAATGCAAGTGAACGTCACCCCCCCACCCCAACCTTAGAAACACACACACACACAGGCAAACACACACACACAGGCAAGGCAGGCAGGCGGTGGGCTCACTGAAGCACAAACTCTGTAGTCCTGAACATTTATGTTTCTCACTGGTTTCTTTTGTTCTTCTTATCTTTGATACACATGCAAGCATTCCCACACACATACTAGGACTTGGCAACATAGACAAAAACTCACATCTCAACAGGCTGAATGTTGATTTATATTTATATCAATTTTTTTTCTCTAAAAATTACTAGAATTTTGCATTTTGATATGATTCTATTTAAAATCAAACAATATTGGAACCTGTTTTATACCACTTCAGGAAAAATAAAAGTCATTGGCACCTATTATGGGACAATATTTACTTTTTAATGATTGCATGTAGAGATTTTTTCAGGTACATGTTTTCATGTTTGGTTAATCACAGTTGAAATCGCTATCAACCAACTAGTCTTAAATCAATAGAGCACTCTGAAAACTGGCAAAATCAAGCACTCCTTATTTTACAGGATCACACTGCCACCAGGTAACTGATGTCAAGTTTGTTTGCAGTGGAGTGTGGCTAATGCTATTATTAGTAGTGTAAGCACTGCTAGCCTTTGGTTAATTTTAATTCTTTAAATCAGAATATTGTCAAACCGCACTATTACTATGAGACCCTATCAGTTAGTGCTATAGTGTTCACTAAACATCCATCCAGGTCAGAGGGCATTTCAGCAGCAAGGCTGCAGACGTCACATGGAAGTATAATGGTTACTAAAGGCTGACGGCTGTTTTACAGTCAAGACAGAGTACCTGACCAAGATTTAGGGACTTTGTTGATAAAGATATATAAAAAATGAGTTTAACTGACTTGTACATCTGGTGCTGGCTGTTTAGTAATCTGAATTTGCCTCTTTAGCAGTCTAATCACAGATATCCCTAATCCCATGTAAGTGGTACTGATGACAGTCTCAGGATCGAAACATTTGCTGCTAGTTTTATTTATTTATTTATTTTTGGCCATGAGCACTAATTGACCACAAATTTATCAGTAAAAAGAGAAAATATTTACCCTAATCTCAGATAGATGGGCTTGTGGAAAGTAGCCCAGATGACATGGTGTGTGGGTTGAAGAGTTTGTATCTTTTTTCCCTCTAATACTGGTGCTAAATCACTGCTTTTAAAACTGTGCCATTACCTGAACGGTTTTTGATTTATACCTTTTAGATAAAAAAGACCATAAATAATGTTTTCTCTTGTTGTAGCTCATATGAAAATGCTTATGTTGTATGTAATGTCTGTTTTATTTAGCTGGAGGGAAATATTGGACAGCTCACTGAGTAGAGAACGCTCAGCATCCTCGACTTTTTCATTTAGTGAATGGTACCGAGATGAAGAACCTAAGTTTATGTAGTGACTCAGTTTGGTAGGTATTAGATGTGTTGGCACCACATCGGTGCTGGGTTTCAGTACCCATCCCTGGTGGGTACCCCCTTTGCTTTTAGATTTTCTTCAATGCCAATGCAACTAAGATTCACTTTTTTGATACCCCAAATAGTACAGCCTCACAGTGGCTGTCAAAATTATACGCACTTTTAAATACCATCTGTTTGAAAGGTATGATGTCTACATCATAGTTATCAGTGGTATCAAATACCCCAAAATCATAAGTTAGATTTTTAGCCAAAAAAGAGAGAGCTTTTTCTGAACTGCCCAAATATTTTGGTAACTATTTTGGTAAATAAAGCACCACTGGGTGTAATCCACTGCTATTTTTGTTAGATATTATCAAATATGTGACATATGTTTTTACTAATAATATGCATGCTACTTATTAGTACAAAATAAATTGAATAATAATAATATGATTAGACCAAACATGAAAGACTTATCTTGTGGTCAATACACACATAAGTGTTGGTGTTCCTATCCACAAATAATCTCTCTACTTAGCATTAGGCCATCAAACAGTGTCAGTATAGTTGCACCCTATACCTCCCTCAACAGTAAATTGATACGTCTTTAAAACTTGACATGTTACCCTCCCCTAACACACACATGCACTCTCTTGCATACTGTACTCACTCACGCATACACGCACAGCCATGTAGTGACACATGCACCACTTCTGCCAAAACCTGAATACAGTAATTGCCAGCTCGAGCGTGATCCAATGGAGCAATTATGTGTTCAAGCATGGACAATGCAGGGTGCTAATCGATAGCAAGGATCTAGCTTGCAAATCCTGAGGCAAATGGGCACACCTGAATAAACCTCAACGCCACACAAACATACACTGCTGGAAATCTGATTTGACATGTCATCATGCGTCCCCCTAAACGACAAAGGTCTGCTCGGCTATGTGGGGGGACGCCATCTTCTCCTTAATAAAGGATTGATCTGCCGTATTGATCGTACATGACAAGGCTGTTGGAGGAATTTGCCCCCTTTCTTTTGTTATTTCCACCCCCTTTCTTATCTATGCACTGTGGCAGTCCCATACATGTATACACACAGGAGCATGCATATGCGTTAGTGTCTGCGTGAGTGCACGTGCCCGGCTGAGGAGAGGAGTGTGTGTGCACGGCAGCCCTGCCAGACCCTGCTGCTCAGTGTGATGTAAATTGTGTATGTGTAAAAAGCACTCCATAATCAGGCCATCCATCATCAGAGGCTGTCAGTGGGCTCTCTCAGGGTGATACATCACGCTCTCCTGTCCTCTGCCTCAGCTGGGGCCTGCACAACCCGCCAGGCATGCTGGGAACACAGCCGGAGAGACGTACAGTACAGGATGAGACCTCTAAGGTTGGAGGAGGTGTTTTTTTTGATGTGGCTTCCCAATGATAATGATGCCCTACTGCAAGTGCAAACCCAAGAAATTTAAAGAAAGTTATCTGGAGGGCAGGGTATCCTGAACTAGGCTTGTCATGTCAGAATTTTAAACTATGAAATGATTCTATATAACTTAAGCCATTTCTGTTTTGATAAGTTTGAGGCTTCCAATATTTGGTAAGTTTTGTTCTCAGTTGCAAAAAAACACTGGCAACACTTAAATGTCACAAATGTTTTGAACAGTTTTTACTTAAGTAAGAGTTATCCTAAAACTGAGCCTTTGTTGGCTCAGGGATTGGTCCACTGACCCACCAAAGAGAGAACCTCTCATAAAGAAAATTCTGCTTAGAGAAGCTTTTGCTCAGGCCAAGTCTTATTAGTACTTCATGGCTTAGATGTGACCTTAGTATAATTTAACAAGACTTAATGTATATTTGAGATGTCTCCATGAGTAGCTCAAGATATTCACACTGCATTACAGTAGTATTTGTTTATCTAGTGCCATAAACCAAAAGCTTATTGTAAGAAATACATCTTTAGATAGCAATTCAGCCCATCAGCTTATATATGATAACAAAAAGTATTTTTTTTTACCCTACAATATGCAAGGTGGCTGTAAGATGCCCTCCAATAATAAATATATACAAAAAAAGTTCAAACAAAACTAAAAACATTGTCATGAAGTGAGTGTTTTGGCTAAATCAGGGTAAAGTTTAAAACAATCCTTAATGAGTAAGAATGTAAGTAAAGTTATTTAGCACCTTTCACAGACTTGAGTCACAAAGTGCAATAATAAGTCTTAATAGCATACTTACCAACATTATATTGCTAGTTCTGTAGAATGATGGAATGCTGACATTGCTCCTCTGTAACATTAGCTAACATGAATTAACAACATAAAACTTTATGTTATACAGATATAGTAAGTCAGATCAAAAAGTATAACTCTCATCTGCTCGTCTTGCAGAACAAGCACTTTGTTGATGTGCTGCAGAAGAACAGCAAGCATTAGCCAACACTATCGGTATCAGACACTGGTAATATTTGAAATATTAGATATGATTTGACCAAGTATTTTAAAAATTTGAGCTGGCATCAGTGGAAGAATCGAGGCAAACATAATTTAGGGTGTCTGAAGATAATTTAAGGAGAGGATCAAATCAGTGAAATGTTTGCCAAAACTCTGTATATTTTCAAGTACTTCAAATTGGAAGGTGCATGTGACTTTGTCTTACCTACTGTAATCTAGGATGGCTGAGTTGACAGGTTGTTAGTTAACCTTTTGACATGCACTTCCCTCTTTACCTCCTCGAACAAGGTTTAAAAAAAAAATACCTTTTTGCAGGGCTCCTTCACACACAAAATGACTGAAAAAGCAATTTGACCTAGATTTATCCAAATACTCTATTCAGTTCTTGTATAAAGAATCATTCGTATCTCTGGTATCTGATGCTGCTGATGTTGGCTTACAGATGCCGTCCTACAGTGGTAACAAAGTGGCTGCTGTGCAAAATTAGATGAACAGGACGTGTTGTACTAGTTGATCTGCCCTCCAAGACCAGTGTAAAGGGAAACTGTATGTCAGTGTTAACACTATTTAGCAACATCAACCTGACACTATGCTACCATTCCCTGAAATATAATGTCAGTAAGTTTTCTTCTAAGTATCACTATCATGCTGAAGTAACAGAATAAAGCTAACTTAAACTCCGGAAAGACTTGGCTGGTGCAAAAGTTTGTCTAACTAGGAGAACCCCGGCAATTGGAGGGGATGGGAGTAGACCAGTCAGAGATCCAAAAGGGAGTTTGTTTGAAATGATCCTTCTCTAAACGCTTGTCCAAGGGGACTTGTGTAGTTTTTTTTACCCTTTAAAATAATCAAAACAACAATTTAAACTATGTGGTATTAAAACATGTTGTGTATTTTGACAACCTTACCATTAACCCTCAAACAACAACAAATAAATGCTTAGGTGAGGATAATATTAATGTGTCAAAGTGTACGAAACTTCCATTTAATCTAGGTATAGTTTTAACACATGGCTCCATGTTGTGCAGCAGCAGTCCGAGGCACCATGCAGGCATGATCTCGGCATGTCGACATGTCGCCATCTCATCTATCATGGAGATGATCTTTGTAACAACCCCGGCGTAATGAAATTGGTGACACAGACCGCCATCTGCTATTGATTTCATGCAAATGCTTTTGACAGCTGATGGAGACTTGCATTAGCGCTAAACGGTGCTGTCAGTTGATGAGTTGACAGTTTTGTAGTCGTAGCATGTACACCGGGGTGCAGACAGACACAGACAATGTCAATAATCCTGTAAGAGCCGCTGATGATATATACTGAGCACTTATATTCAATCTGGACAATAAATGCGTTATGTATGCGAGTGTGTGTGTGTGTGTTTGTGTGCTCAGCAACACATTTTTCCTCCACACCAAAGATTTCCTTTCATCTGCTGAGCTTTTACAAGAATCATTGAGGCTGCTCTTCCTACTTTTTCTTAAACCACACACATTGACAACAGCTTTATCCCCCTTCTGCATCCTCTTTTTTTATTTTCAACTCCCATGTCTTCACCCTAAGTCATTTTTAATCCTTTGTACATCATTATGTTCCAACTTCACACTCTGTCATAAACTTAGCGCTCTCCCAAAGCGAGTGAATCTGCAGTGCCCTTGCATGACTCCATGCATGCCAGAATTAGTTTGGCTTTCCGACATAATATGGTGAAAGAGATGGAGGGGTGGGGGGTTAGGGCGTGGAAGGACCCCCCTCCTGTACTGAATCTGCAAGGGAAACATGAAACCCTCCACACACATCCCATAAATCCTGCTCTGGGTGGGGAGTCTAGCCGAGGGGAGGAGTGACCGAGGAAGGTGGCGGGGGGACTCAGGAGGGGAGGTATGATAGGGGCTAGTGTGTGTATGTGTGTGAGGTGGGGTTGGGGGTGGAGGTGGGGTGTTCGCTGGCACGTTCCAGTCACGCCCGCTTCCCGGCTCGCGGCCAATCAATACCACTTTCCTGTTTTAGAGGCGGGTAATTATGAGGTGGAGAGATTGTGTGACCCCTCACCCCTGCTGCATTACTCGCCTGATATTAAGATAAATTGCCTGATTTTGGGTAAACATATGCTGCAATTCAAACTGTCAGCACTGGTTTGCTCAGGGATAATTTGTATTGATCTCCTGGCTTCTTCCCCATTTTGCTTACTGACCTCATGGATAATTAGAGAAAAAGAGACACGGGGAGGTAAGGCAGGGCCTGCATTTGAATACTTTGCAGGAGAGATGAAGAGCACATGGAGGGGGGAGGAGGGGCGGGGGACATTATGGACTAATAGAATTTTAATTTTCTCTCATTTTCTGTCCAGATTTAGACAAGCTGCAGCTTTTGTTCAATTACATCACTTATATCTTTTTCCTTGTGTGTGCTGTTCAAACCAGTGTAGAGTTTGTTCACAAAAATATAGAAAAAAGCCTCAAGGACCTTTTTTCAATGACAAAGACGAAACAATGACAAGATAAAAATAGAGTTTTGATGAAAAAAAATCTGACAAAATACATGCTAGTTTTTGTTTACTAGACAAGATATGACTTAAATGTCTAAGGCTGGCTGCAGATATTTATGTGCTTTATGTATTGTCATAGTTTTTTTTTAAATATAAATGTTGTGGATCTTCATTTTTTATGCCTGATTTTCAAATGATGTATTTTAGCTGTGTTGTCTCTGCGGTCAATTCCCTTAAAAATAGCTTGACCCAAGCAAGGGTAGAAACACCAGCAACAAGCTTGTTGACTTAGCACAGCATTAAATATCAGCGTTGCCATGAGTTTGACATGGTTGACATAAAAACCTGTAGGCTGTGTAAATCCATACAGAAAATCCACAGGATTTGAAGAGGGGATCCACAAAGAGTATTGTAATCCTCTATCCTTGTTAGAATCAGCAGATCTGGAAATTTGTGCCAACATTTACAGAGCATTATTTGGCCATGTAATTGAGATTATTATATATTCTATTCTTGCTGATATACTGTAGAATTGGATGGATGTGTAGAATCTATAAAAGCATTGTTACCAATAAAGCCTTGTCATTTCCCATCCCTAGTTGCATGTCTATGTATATTCAAAGTGGCAACACGTGACATTTGCATGTTTACAGCCAGTTCTGTCGTAATAGGAGCATAAATGATAAAAATTGCTATGGCCAATCTTTCAGTCTATCGATGTGAACCTCATACAATCCCACTTCATAAACACTGAGTTATCACTTTAAGTCTATAGTCATCATTTAGTGTTTTAAGCCTTGAGTAGATGAACAGCATTCTATATTCATCCCCCTCTTACCCTTGGTTGAAGTTATTTGAACTTAATTTTAAAAGATTCTGGTAATTTTCAATTCATAACTTTGCTCGAGACCACCATTCCTGGTTCATAGATTTATAGTGCATTAATATGGATAAATACGATCACATTAATATTATGATTTTGCATAACGAGTTGGTCTGAGGATAGAAAATGTTTGACCAAAAGTAATGACTAAAACATTAGTAATTTTTGATTTAACCAAAGTTAAATATACATATATATTATTATTGTTTGACTTAATCTAGACTTAATGGCATAGTGTAAAAATGATCCACATTTCTGTCTAAACACTGACACTCAATCTAAAGAAGCTGCCAAAATCAACACTGGCACAGACACAAATATAACTGTTCAATTTGTTTCCTCAGTTTCATTCAAAGATAATTAGAATTCAACCACAGCAGCTATCAAATGCAACTGCTAATAACTACAATAACTGTTGCCAAATTTGGCTGAAGAAAGAGCAGATTTCTCTTATTCTTCTTCATGGAGGATTCTTACAGATATTCAGTTATTTTTTTCTCACTCTCGAGACCGAATGATCATGTTTCAGAATATGAACAAATGGAATGCATGACTCGGTGTGCAGCTGTGACCATATCATTTCCAATTTTGAATATCACGCATGCGCACGAGCAAACATGGCAGGGCTTCAGTGGAATTTCCTCAAGCCTGGAATGTGTACTTCCCCAATCTCATTTTGATCTGACGCCTTAATCTCGCCTCCTCTGTCCTTTTCAAGCTCACAGACACATTTTCCCCGAGAGCTCTTTTTAGCCGCCTTGGCTAGCCACTTCACTTAAAATGTAGAGTGGATGGCGCGTTACATGGCATCTGAGTGTGGTCTGCTGCTCTTTCTCCATGTTCCTTGGAAATAGGACACGAGTAAACGCTCTGCAGGAACAGTGTAACATGGCCGACGTTGGCAGCCAGAAGTGCTTACATGGCAATACGGCGCGCTGTGCCCTCGGCCTATATGGGAGTGGATTGAACACATGTACTGACTTACAGTATGGGGAGTATAAACATGGGGAAATGTTTGAGCAAAGCAGTAAATTTAAGGGAAATTGTTCCTTGTTAAGTCTGCGAGCCTGAATGGAAGCTCGCACAGAATACTAGCATTCCTGCCAGCCATTACAGCTTATTACGATAACTCTATCTTTCCAGGAGATAAAAACCTAGCCTTGTTGCCATTTGCCAGCTATTACTTTCGCTAATTATACTTAACTGCTTCGAGCTTATCTCCACTCCTCCTACACCATTGAGCAGTTATTTTTTTCTTTCCCCTTAACACAAATTAGAGGTGGAGTGGGAGTTGGAAAAGGGGGGAGACAGATAAACAGTGCAGGCAGAAGTTCATTCAAGTGTTATTGCATTTGTGACTTGTCAAAGTGAAGCCTTGGAGGCACCTGGAGTCTGTTAGATGGATGCAGTCAGAGCAGCTTTAAACACGTAATGACCTTGTCTCGCTGACTCCACACGAGAAGGAGAGGAGACCTTCTCAGAGTTATTGTAAGGAGTTAAAACTGAGCACTAGGGCTGGGCAACATGAATCAAAAATCATATCAAGATTTATTGTCAGTGAATAGCAATGCAAGATATATATCAGGATAATTTGGAAGGAGCAAATAGTTGTCACAATACCAGAATTAGATACTTTGATATGACTCTAGTCTAAGACACCTAGTATTAGGTGACTGTCCATCTTCAGTTACCAAACATTTTAGGGAAAGTCCCCCACACTGTAGAAATCATACAGAAGCACTGGCAACTCCGTGTTAGTTTGTAAGTTTAAGAAGATTTTCAATAACCTTGAATACAATGCTTTAAAAAATAATATTCACTCCATTATTTCATTGATTGGTGGGATCAAAAAAGATAGAAATAATACAATCATTACTCAATATCTTACCTAGAACTTTAAGAGCACAGTCTAAAAGGTACAAAATAATTTGCAACATATAAGTGTATTTAAGTTGTCTGGATTTTTTACATACACATCTGAAGAATAAAGTGTCTCCCACTCATAGACAGCCACCCATGAACATTAACAGCCCCGACCCACAGTAGGTGCTTCCTATGAAAATTTTCCTGCAGTCAAGCGTTAAGTAGTGGAACTTATTGACTATTATGGTTGACATAATATGGTGTTATTATGACATGTCAACACACATATACTGTCCTTTCAGCATCTTTGTAAAACACACTGCTTATGAATCCTGCAAAATAGTAGAAACAAAACCCTACTTCAATGAACCTGGTGCCCACATAACATTTCTGTGGTAAACACTAGACATGCTTTAAAATGATAAAATGTACATTATTTGTGTGATGAGTTGCAGACAGATTCCTACAGACTGTTTGAATTGAGCCAAGACAGTGGTGCTATTTGGGAAAGTGTGTGGATCTGGTAGGCATTGGCCCAAGTTTTCCATCCACTCCATCCATTTTATCAGTGTTGTCAACATATATGTGCAGTTAAGACATGTGAAGGAGTTTGCTACCGCCACTTGTAGAAATTTTCATTAAGACATGACTTAATATTAAGAGTTTAGGACCTCTTTTTTGTTTCTGAGGTGTCTAGCAGGTATAAATATCACTTATTTTTTACTTATAATAATCAAAGCATTCTCACGCAGGCTCTTCGAAATTTGTGATTAATTCATAAATTGAAGAAGTAAATCTGTAGAACTGATTATTGATATTTTTTTAGTTGAGAGGAGATATATAATCTATGTCCCAAAATCTTTTCCAAATGCTGCCAGAATTTTTGCACAAATATAGCCTTCAACTTTCAATATTCATAACAGTAAATCACTTAACACTCTCTGTTCTTGACTAGTAGTTTTGTTGCTGTGGAATCAAGCAAGACCTATTCTCATTTGAGTTTTACTAGTATAAGTTATTTAGAGGTTACATTTGAAATATCATTAAGTCAAAGAAGCCCATTGAAATCATGAGTTATTACTGTTATAAAGCATTTTACCTGGCACTACGCCTTGCATTAGGGATGCACAGTTTTATCAGCACAATATTATTTTCAGCAGATGTGTGAATTTCTGATGGTATCCACGGCTGATTTTTCAGACACATTTATTGGATGTACTGAATGCAGTACTGGCAAAATGAAAAAATGTACCATAATGGTCCACCTTATAGATTGCTGTCAAAACATTTTTTCTTGTAACAATAGCGTAATTTTTTTTATTTTCATCCCTGAATTCCTTCTATTAAAAAAGGGAAATTGCAATTTAGGGCAGAATAAAATGTTTTATGCAATTTTATATCTGTTTCTATAACAAGACTCTCACAATAGGAGGAACACGTTAATGATTAAGTGGGAGAGACTTGGTGCTCTTTGCAAAAAACAAACAAACAAAGTGTACGTATTAATTTCAGTATCAACATTGGCTAGAATAAGTTTGGAAATAATGGCATATTGGCAAATATCAGATTTCATACATCCCTAATTGGCATGATTTTTTTTCCAAATCCATCAACAAGTACTTAATTAATGTAAGGGATGTTGTTTTCCTCTTTATCTCCTAAAAAAATGTATCAATGTATCTTAAAAAGCTCATGATTTGGCCCAGCCCTAGTGCATACTTAGAAAGGAAGATTTGAAAAGGTCATGCTCCTGCTCCAGAGTAAGGATTTGGTCCAGTTTAAAAAGAGAAGAAAACACACATGCAGATGTGAAGACCATTTCTTAAAAAACAAACCAAGCCAAATTGGAACTTTCACAGCAAACCCACGCAAAGCAAACCTCATCTGTTTTACCACTGACCATATCATCTCCATCCACTGCAGCCAGTTATCACTGAGTGATTCCATCTCCAGCAGTCTCAAGATGAACAGGAAATTAAAATTTCAAAGATCTGCAGTTAGGATAAATCAATGGAGACAGATCAATGTTCATTGAAATTTCATGAACTTTGAGCCAATACAGATGGAAAAAAAAGCCTCGACAGTTACAGTCTCCAGCAGATATTGCTCCTGCAACAGATAAAATGTAATTAACACGGTTAAAAGGGGAGCAATGTTACAGATTGCACATCCATAATTTCTGACTGCCTTCATATCGGGCTGTATTATTAGAAAGGGCCACAGACACCTGTTCAATCCTCTTAGATGACATCTAAAGTATGTGTGCCACTTCTCTGAGGACGCCGGTGGACTTTCACACATTACCGGCCAACAGAAATCAAATGGGTTCCCTTCACAGCTGATTGCAAGCGCAAATTAATATTGTAAAATGAAGATCAATACATGGACGGGGCACAGATCGATGACGGCTAAATTACGGCCGCGTTTTCCCCCTCATTCAAGATGAGTTGTGTTTTCCTCTCAAAGTCAATACCACGCTGCCTCCCTCATTCATTTCTCAATAAACTTGCCGATGAATTTCAATCAAAATGCAGCAGCAGAGGAGGAGGGAGAGAGGGCGGGTGGAGTTCTTTTAAAGCCCGTTGGGTGTGGATCGTACTGAAAATGGGGCAAGAAGAGGAGGTAGAGGGAAGAGGAGAAGGAGGAGGAGGAGGGGAAAGATCCTCGTCTATCAAGAGCCCCCCTCCTTGCCTGCCTGCGTCTATCTTTCCTGTGGCAGAGGACTGATGCTGTGACTTAGTGAGGACAATCCATTTTAATAGCCATTACAAAACAGACCTCTAACGATACTGTGGGACAAAAAGAGGGTCCAATTAAAATTAAATCAATGAATACCATCCTTACTGGGAGGAAGAAAAAAACACAGCCTATACTTTCATTTTTCTCTTGAAAGATACCCACAATGCATTTCACGGAGCGATGTAATGGGGGGAAAATACATGCTCAACTGCAAGTACTCATTTCAATCAATTTCCCGGAGCTGGATTTCACAGGTCACTTGCTGATAACACGCTGCGGAATAATGCCACCGTGTGCCTCTCAAAGCCTACCTGACAAGCTGCCTGACAGTGGGGGAGTGCGAGCACGTGTCACGTCAGCCCTCTAATTGGACACAAGGACCTTCCTCCGTGGAACCTTGTCGTGCTCCACATAAAGCTCACAAGGCCTTCAAACCGGGGCCCGTCTAACTTGGCAACCAGTGTCGGCTCCGTTCCTGCCGAGCTCCTGTAAGTGCTAAATACCAGGGATGTAATGAGACAGGCAGGTATGGGGATATGGCGAGTGGATAACACACTATGACACATGCTAAAACTGTTGTGCCAACTGGGTACAGCCCGCTCCGCTGTGGCAGTGACATTTACAAATGCCTGATTCATCCAAACCCACAGTGTCTTGTACTTTGAAGAGTGTTTTTTCAATAAGCAGGAAAATTATATATCATTTGAAATCATCCTAACTATAAAAATGTTAACACTGAAATAGATTTTTTCATTCAGAAGTTAAAGTTTGGCATAATAAGAGGTTAGTTGAAGGCTCTATACAAACAGCTAATAGTTTGCAATAGTTCACATAGCAATAGGAGACCTTAGAAAAGATGTAGGCCAGGAATTCCAAAGTTTAAGAGTGATTAAAAACGCTTTTGGGCTTGTATTTCACTATAGTTGCCATTTCATTGTCCTATTTTTTCTCAGTGATGTTGATGCTCTAATGCTTTTTGATTTGGAGTCATAAGTTGCTGTTTCTTAATAGTGCACTATAAATATACTTGACCTGCTCATTGTTTTGTGGTTTTGTCCTAAGC
Source organism: Cetoscarus ocellatus (assembly GCA_037902135.1). Lineage (NCBI taxonomy): Eukaryota > Metazoa > Chordata > Actinopteri > Labriformes > Labridae > Cetoscarus > Cetoscarus ocellatus. The sequence goes on along the minus strand of JBAMNC010000028.1, from coordinate 466,343 downwards.
AAGGTTTGGCAATCAGTAAAATTGTACAAAATAATGAGAAACTAATTTTAAATGAACAAAAAATACCTAAACAAAACAGTAAAGTGTGTTTACAAAATTAACTTAAATGTAAAACAACAGAGAAAATATCTTTACTAATAAAAACTGCCCCATTGCTGTTGTTGTCCATCCATTATCTACACTGCTTTACCACTTTCATGGTTGCAGGGAGCTGAGGTCCATCACAGACGACGGTAGGCAAAAGGCAGGGTACAGCCTGTACAGAGTGCCAGCCAATCACAAGGCTGACATGTATAAACAGATGATCAGACTTTACCTAAGGGGACTTTAGAGTCACCAGTTTACCCAGTGATTATGTTTTGGGTCTGTGGGAGGAAACTGGAGAACCCTGACAAAAACCAAATATGCACAGGGTGATCATGACCCGTCTGACTTGCTATTAGGCACTCACGCTACCTGCAGCACCACCTTGCAGCCTGCTATTAGTGTATTCTTTTTTTTTCTGGTTAAAGCTCCTATGGAGAGTTTTTATGTGGCTACAAAACAATCTAAAACGTATGCCTTTTTATGATCAATTAAAGCAAACAAGCAAGCAAACAAATTAACAGCAACAGTAAATACAGTTCCTTTCTTTAGTTTCTCTGTTGTCATTTATTAATTGCATTTACTATGACTTAAATTGTGTGATTTATTTTAACTAAATGATTTTCTGGCATATAACAGCAACTTTGGTACACAGAGATTATAAACATATAATAATTATTTATAATAAAATATTGTCATACCTCAAATGACACTGCCCTGTGATAAATGTAACCTTTAAAATAACAAAAACTGAATTCCACTGAAGCCATTGCCAAAAAATTAGAGCTCAACTATTAATCAGCATTAAAAAAAAAATTTATGAAAATTATAAGAAAGTAAGTTTGAAAACCAACAAAAATTCAGAACTATGATAGCATTTTTTCTCTAAGCCATCCTCCATATCCGATCTGTTTACATACCTCCTCTAATGCCTTTGATTATAGCCTATCTTTTCTGTTGGCCACACCCCGTCACTGACCAACAGAATACCAAACCCAACCCTGCAGGACAGGAAACTGAAAGGAAGCACTCCATCTGATCAACTTCTGAGTCTGCGACTTCAAAGCGACTGCAGGGCGGAGGAGAAGAGACGTAAGGATAGGACCAAGTCACGAGCTGAACAGCACGGGGTCCAGTTTGATGTGGTCAGATAAAGATGTCTGTGTTTGTTTATTTAATGTTTTTTTTTAGAAGGAGGGTCCAAGGCTGCATGACATTTTGTTCTTCTTGAGGCAGACGCAAGTTTAATTTTGGATTTGAGGAGGGGGTATGACTATGTATATATATGCTTACTTGGTTTGTAATGGCTTCAATGGTATCAAACAAACATATTAAAATCTATACAGTATGTATGTTTTAAATTCTTTCAGTATGAATATATGTATATATGAAGCTTAGCTAACAGCCTCTTCCCTTTATGCCATGAACATCTTCCTTCTCCATCCCTTACAGGCCTGACATTTCTTGATCTCCACCGGTATTGAGTGAAGCACACATGACCCCTTTGTCCTTATGTTGATGAATGACTGCCTCATACCCATTTTGTCAGATTTTGGTGCAGTGGAGTCGATAGCGTCACCTTGACGAGGAAAGTTTGTGATCCATCAGCCCTCAAGGCTGTCTGGCCCCTCAACTAAAGCCTGGCAAGAGCGGCTACACTGTATGGGGCATCCAGCCAGTCCAAAATCCTTCAAGCCAGAGCGCTGCGATCTTGTGAGGTCGAACGGATGGCTCTTATTACTGCCGCTTTACAGTGAGGAGTGGGCGGAAAAAAAAAAGAAAAAACACTTGACTTGTACTAATAGCTGTGAAGCCATGCCGGTCACCAAAGGTCTGAAGACGAAGCACCCTGTCAGTGCCCAGCTTGGGAAATTAGCAAATAATGTTCCCTTCCCCCTGACAAATGTGTGACAGCTCGCCTTCGCCAATCATTCTCTCCTAACGTTATGATGCATGTCCTGGATCCCCACTGGAGGATACAGGCGAAGTTTACTGACCCTCAATTTACCCATGACAAATGGGGTCCCGGTAAATGTGCGTTTTCTGGGGCGCGGAAGGGGTTCATTTTAAGCAATCCTGGTTATGTGGATGTCACTGATTAGGATAAATAGTGGCGGAGTGTGTTAGGACTGCTTGCAGAACCATATTACCAAGGGCCTGCATGGCTGCCCCTGGAGGCAAGCTCTCGTGGAAACTTGGCCAAGATAGAAAAGCAAAAGCTCTGATGCAATTAGGAGCTTAAATTGGATAAATTGTACGCTCAAAGTTTTTATTTATGATTTACTCTTTCATAGAGCAGTGAAAAACGTGCTTTAAAAGGGTTAAGGTGCTGCAAATGAGGCTGAAAATTGAGATTTTTCTGTTTAAGAAATATCTGATTAAGCCAGAATGTACTGTTTGCAGCACTAAATAAAGTAGGAAGTATAATAAAGTATTGACCTCAGGTACAGCCAGGACTTTCTCCTTTTGATTTTCTACAACCTTGCTGACAGTTGGACCAATGGATAACCAATACATGGATTAGACAGAGGACAAGCCGGCCAGCACCAAGGGACATTTTGTTAAAAGGGAAAAGTATGGACCAAAAAAAAGATGTCAGTTAAAAATGTGCCAATTAAAACACAAATATAAGCTCCTTGAGGCAGTCAGTAAATACAGCCCTCTAAAGTTTTATATAGCATGTCTGTTTGACTCATTAGTGTTTTAAACATTCGATTGTCAATGCCAACAGGATTATTTGACATCTACTACAGGGTCTCTCTCTCTCTCTGAGAATGGATTGTGAGTTTTGGAGCCGTTCCAGGGTACTAACCCAAGTGAGGACGTGTCCCCTCTGCTGTTCGACTTGGCTGCAGTCTCCTCTGTGTTGACTCTCAGTAATTTGTGATAATTTCTTAAATTGAGCGAGTTAAATCTCCACAATTAGGGTGGCGGTGTAAGAAGAGTCAACATGAAAAAATAAGTCTTAAAAAGGCACTTCTCTCAAGCCGCGGCACACTCAAGTCACGCTTGAAGCTGTTCGCTTTGATAACTAGACCTTTGATATGCACATGTTGCTCTCCAATATAACCCCAGAATGTTCTGCACCTTTTTCAGACAGCCCTGTGCCTCTTTATGTGAGTGTGAATGTTATGGTAACTTCAGGGTAGGGCTGGGCAGTGGACTCAAATTCATATCTCTGTATTTCCAAAATATCCTCTTTATGTCTGTAATTTGTGCAAAAACATTGGTGATACATTTACATAGTTTGTTGTCATTATCCACACGCTAAATAATCTTGTTTTTGAAAATATCTGTTTCGCATGTATAGACTGGCAACATTTGGAAATATGTGGAACAAATGAGATCATGAGCAATTCCAACCTAATTTTCCAAATGTTGCCAACACAGTTGTGCAATTAGGAAGTTTAAAAAAGAAATCCTTGAATATAGTAAGTTAAATCCAATATTAATCAGAACTATTTTGAGTTTGATTTTGCTTAATAGCAGTACACAATAAATATTTAAATATCTGAACTGCACTAAACATCTGCAATTTTTTACAAGTTGAGGATATTGAATTCTGCTATATCATAAACAAAATGTGTTTAAAATAACAATGTGCTATTTGAGTTCTTGAAACAACAAATGTTTCGTAATATCAAGAATGCAGATAAACTCTTACAAATTGTACAAATGATGCAACAACACTGACTAAATTACAGATCATTTAGGTTGTCAAAATATTCCATACTTACAAAAACATGTCAGTGGTATCAAAAGTGTATACATTAAATGATCTCCCATGACATTCCTTAATAAAGGAGAGAGAGAGTACTATCTAAATTGCAAAAATGCATTGGCAACATTTGGAAAAGCAGGGAGAGCAAGCATGGACCTTGACTTTCCATCCACTTTCTAATGTTGTCACTATGTGTGTGCAATTTAGAGGGTAAACATGAGTTTAAATGCTGTCTTTCATATTTCATAACAATATATTGGCCAGTATGAGTTGTCTAGAACTTTACTTTTGGTTGCCCTGATATAAGACAAGTATTAATATAACTTAATATTTACCAATGATTACAAAATTCTCTTTGAATCAAATAACATAAGTAAAATATTGATTTCCCATCCTGACTGACTAATAGGTGAACTTGTGGTCAATGAACTATCACTGCTGGTGGTTCTTACCTTAAACAGACATTTTAACTGAATGTTTTCTCATCTACAGATTTGGATGAAATTTTCAGGAAATGTTGGTTATGGCACTAGCAAAGAGGTGATTTGATTTTGGTGGTGATCAATACACAGATGCATAACCAGGAATTTGTAAACATTGGGAGATAGGGCAGTTTTCATGTTTTCACTAATAAATCAAAAAGTTCTCAATGGATGTTCATAACATTTTCAAGGGAAGTTAGTCATCGCACAAGGGAGATGTGACTTAATTTTGGTGGTTATTTCAATCAGGTTGTGGATCCAGGAATTTTTGAAAGGACTTGTTAACATTGCACAAAAGGATAGTTTTCCAAAGTTTTGGCAATATCTCGCCCGACAATGTTGTAAATGCCTTGCCGGAAGTTTGTGTTCTTGTTGTGATTCTAGTTTAACATTGCAATCACCAATGGTGAGATAAAGCCAAATGAACAGTTTGATACAACACAAACAACCAATTTTTCCCAAACCTATACCTTGCTTGAAAAATCCCAATATATCTTTAAAAGCTTATTATGCTGCCCAATCCTACTCCAGGTCATCTCAAACCTCCTGTTGTTCAATTTTTTTCAAGTGGAGGAAAAAGCCGGGTCTGGAATGAGCTGTTCCACACTTAAATACATGATCCACTCTCTTGCACTCGATGCATCAGCCTCATTCGCTTCTTAATGTCTCAGAGAAGTAGCTAACATCCTTTCACCTGGCAATTACAGTACATATGGAGCTCGGTGATACCTCATTCTGGCGTTATGCATTCTGCTCCCTCATTCTCTGGAGCGTCAACCCCTCGCACAATCAAGGGTGGGCCACACGGGGAATAGGCGAGCAGGAGAGAGAGGAGCTGGACTTGTCTATTGGTGACTTTCTCTTTTAATTCAGCGCACTAATCAATTGTACCACCGTTGCCTCTAGGGGTAATTGTATCTTTATACTAACTGGAAGTGAGTAGGAACTGAGGGGAGACGGAGAGGAAGAATAGGGGGGAGGAAATCAACAAAGATAGAGAGAGTAGGGGGACACATTTCCCCAGTAAAACCTGATGGTAATCATCCCAATCCGCTTAGCCTCTGTGACTAATGGGGTCTGTTCTTAAGGGACCTGGCACTTTCACCAGGGTGCTATAGAAGCCATTAATGTCTTAACTTATACACCTTCTCAGGGCTGTGCGGTAACACGTGTACACACACACATTTTCCCCCTAACAAACACACACATTTAAGCAGTAACACACACACCACACTCTTGTTTCATTATCCCAGTGCCTTGTTGGCCTCTGCTCCGCTCCTGCTAGGGAGGTTAAACGCAGGAGAGCCGGGCCAGACTGCACGGTTGGAGGAGAAGGGGACGGATGGCTGGGGGGGGGGCGGTGGTAGAGGTAGTGTTGGTGGTGGTTTGGGGGGAGAAAAAGAGGGAGGAAGGAGGGATGGAGGGGGTTTGATGAGAAACAGCTGCCCCAGGATGGAGGGGTCTGGATGGGAGTAGGAAGGGGGGGCCCACTTTGCAATTCTGCTGCGCTCAAGGCCAGGGCTGTGCTGCTGGAGGCCTCAGGGTGCTGGGTTGAGGGGTTGAGGGGGGGAGAGTGAGAGTGCTCTGACACCCTTTTCCCCCCACCTCCTCGTTTTATTCTGCCCATCAGAGTTAGAACAGACAGAGGCTTCCAGGTCAGACAGGCTCTAACCCCCGCAACCTCTGTCTCCTCGCCAATGATGACAGATAAGACCACCACTTCCTTCTGTTAGCCAAGATAATCAGATCCTTTACTTATAGTGTCACACACACCCGTTCTTCCTCTCTTTCCCCCTCACACACTCTTCCCTAGTGTCTCTTTGTTCACTTTCTCCCTCATGAATTCACATACCAAGCACACACGAGAATAACTTCGGATAGGCCTGTGCACTTAACCCGGGTATTGCCTTTCTAATCTGATTCATGAAAAAATGAAACCGCATTTTGCCAGACAAAATCAGCAAATTAGCAGAAAGCATTATCCGTCTCACAACAGGGCGGCTATAAAGAGGACTGGCAGCATGAGTTACCCGACAGCTTGAGTTTAACACACCTTGGCAGCGCCCTTGTAGGATGGCAGGTCAGAGGCGGGGGGGATCTAGTTGCACTCATAGGTGCACCCCTCCACAAAAACACCTTTTCTCGCCTAGCTAGTGCAGGTCTCACACGTTTTAACATTCAGCAAGCAGGGCCCTGGTTAGTTCTTTATTAGCGCTTGGACTTGGGGTTGAGAGCTCCATCCAGACAGAGGGAGGAGAGAGGAGGGAGGGGGTCAGAGGAGATGCCTATAGAAGGAGAAGGAGTTTGGACTCACCAGTGTAGACAAATCTCCCAGGGGCACCTTTGCAGAATTGCTTGGACTTGTAGGACAGCGTGACTTCCACAACGCCTGGGATGTGTCGAGGTGGAGTCTGGACGCGGATGGCGTGAGGCGTTATCAGCTATAATACAAAGGGGGGGAAAAATAAAGAAATAATTAGCCACCTGTTAAAAGCGAAAAAAAGCTGTCCTTACTTTGTGATTTAAAGTCTTTCTTAGGCTTGACGCCCTCATAGCAACACCCTTAAGGTGAAAAGTACCTCTCCGAAAACAAGGTGATATAGTTCACTGGGTTATCACTGATATGAAATCTACAGAAAGCTAAAATGCAGATAACGATGCAATACCAAAACTAATATACCAGTACTGATATGATTTAGATACAGATAATCTCTTTTGGTTACTAAGACTGGTGCTAGTACTGAGTCAGATACTGATGAAGCAAGCAGTGTTGTTGGGGAAAAACACAAATACTGAGATAATACCAGTATCATAATGGTCTACAGATAATGGTAACTGTATTAGGGGGATAGAATATATAATGAGTGATAAGACTACCAGCATGATATTGCCCAAGAAAACAGTAACTGTATTAGAGCTGGAATTCATACCATACCAGTACCATACCGATACAATTACTGTTAATTCAGATTTCATATCAGTGATAACCCAGTGAACTATATCACTTTGTTTTCGGAGAGGTACTTTTCACCTTAAGGGCGTTGCAATGAGGGCATCAATGTATTTGGATTGGTAATGGTACCAACACAGATGCATTACCACTACCGAAAACAGTAAGTGTATGGGACAATTTCCAATACTGATACCATTACTGATACCAAGAAAAAGAAAACAGTAACTATATCAGAGAAAAGATCCAATACTGAGGCATTAGCAGTAAAAGCACATAAACAATGCAGATCCCACTGTTGGTAAATTGGTGACTTTATTTGGACTGATACCTAAACTGTTAAATATACTTATAAGATACAAATGCGGGAAACACTAAGTGTACATACTGACACCATTACTGTTGATAATGGGAAACTGGACCGGGGTTGGTTAAGGTGCTGATACCAAAATTGTTAGGGTAATCATACAGCAATCAATAACTGCATTGGGAGCATCAAAGCCATCATGGGTTTAAAGATTATGGTAACTGTACAATACACAGCATTTGGAGATTAATTTCTGAACCATTCAGAGCCAAAGATGCTGAACCCTCTCCCATGAAGACATTTAGTATTGCCCTTGAGCCAAAGATGTTAACATCACAGGTATCAGAGGAATTATCACAGATGCAGCAACAAAAGTAACCATACTCTTTTTCTTCTAAAAGCACATTCTCTGTTTATATCAATTTGGCACCTGTATTTGGAAAAAAAAAAAACAATATCCAACCCTAGTTGAAAATGGTAATGCTATTGATATGATACCAGTCCCATTAAGGGTATACAGATATTGGTAACTGTATTGAGGTTGGTACTGATACTGATACAAAACACATAATGAAACCAGTACTGATATAAATATAATGGTAATGACAATGACACTGGTTCTGTTTCAATAACATTGTTGGTATAGAGACAGCATTGACTGTTCTGATGCTGGTACAAAGACTAGTCAATACTTATATTTAAATTCCTGTTAAGATATAACAGAAACAATATTGGACTGTGGTGGTTACTACTACTGCTATCATTACTATTAGCCAAATAAATTACAGTAATAGAGTGCTGAAAATACCAATACAATATTGACATGCAAATACAACACCATTACTGAGACCACATAAAAACTGTGGCTTTATTATGATTGGTGTTGTTAGAAATTTTGGCTTTAAATGAGGAATAAGAAATTTCTCAATGATTACAGATCACACCCACAGATTACACCAAAAAAATCTGTGCTACTTTTAGCATATATTATAATGTGATACTGAAAAAGCAAAGCAAAGTTACAGTGGAGTTTTATGTAATTGAAATCAGACAAGTGTCAGAATAAAGTACTTTACCACCAACAATGTAATTTTACTGCACACATCATCAAAATATTTGACTATTAGTTGGAATTGGTGAAAAAAAAATAGGTTTAAACTCAAACAATTTCTGAAGTTTTAAGTGATTTTAAACAGCTTTAAATCACTATCATACCTCACTCCATACGAGCATGGTGCCAAACACGACTTGTAGGCCATCAAAGAAGTTGTCTCCTATGATGATGACAGTGGCTCCTCCAGTGGTCCATCCCTCGCTGGGGCTGATAGCCTTGATGCACGGGGTGGCTGCTTATCCAAGACAAAGAGAAGAGCAAATTCAGCACCTGTGCTTCAACATTGGGGCCCATGTCTGTTTCTCCCACAAAGACACATCACTGCTTCCCCTCCATGTTCAGCCCTGCATGTCTCTCTCTCTCACAAAGACATATCATGGAAATTGCCCCCTGGAAAAAAAAATGATGGATTTGTCCTTTAAGGCATGAGAATCAAAATCATTTATCAGCGCCCCAGAGTGGTGTAGTTAAGCAGACCCTTCAAATGGTCCACTTCACAAAGGCTAAATGCTGGGCTCGCCAGGAAAATGATTTGATGGAGCAAATTATGTGTCAGGGCAAATGTAGCTATCAGAATTGATTAAGCATGCAGCCGGCATGTACAGTAAAATTTCAAAGTTGAACACATCTTAAATGAGTCAAGAATACGGGCTGTTAAAGTGGAAATGACAAGCGAAAGCTTTGCTGGTTCATGTTATTTCATTACCTTTGTTCTGCATATGCAGTACAGTGCAGCCACACTGAGTGTAGTATCAGGTTTCATAACACCAAATGCACTCATGAATTATTCAGATTGTGTTTTTTCTTGCATTTTGTGATCGATTCAATCCATTTCATATTGTTTATTACAATGCTTTTCATCTGGCATGACTTCTGCGACGTCGTTGTGCCATTCATCAACAGTCTGGGTTGTTATTATAATCTAATTTGAGTGATCTGGTGCCTCACATCCGCTGTCATTTGATGCATTACCTTAATATGGTTTTCAGCACAACACCGTGTTTACAACAGAAATAGCATGACAGCTCGCCATAAAGTAGCAATATCAAATTTAATCTATTTCCATCAATATCTTTTAATACACTATGAATCGTGCATGTTTTTCCTACTCCACAAAAACGTGTGCAACTATTTCTCTCCCCAAGTTCCCTTTTTTCCCTCTACAACCTGCACCTCCATTATCCTTTCCATCCAGTAAGTAAATCACAGGCGGCCATTGTTGTATGGATCACCTCCGACAAGACATCTCCCTTTGTTTGCTTTGCTGTTGGGTCTGTTCAGGTCATGTTTGCTCTCTCTCGCTGCCCATAAAGTGCACACACACACACATACACACACAGCGGTACTACAGGGAATCTGACTTTAACAGGCGCTGTTGACTTCATGCTAATCACCTCGTACAGATTTTCATTTGTGAGGCCTGGAGGAGTGACATTTGCTTTCCTTAATTGCGAAGCAGAGCGTCTGAAAGAGGACCAACCCTCCATGGGCATGCTGGGCCCCCTCTAAGGGCCTGACCTTCATCAGTGCGGACGATTACAGCAAATAATTCACCCTTCAAAATTACTGTAAACAAATTGACTTTGGGGATGAGAGAGAGGGGGATGAGGAGGAGGGGGAGGAGGAAGGAGGAGGCAAGAAGAGGGCCTGATGGTGACGGCAACTGTTGGGGGGCAGCTGCAGCCTGAAACTACGACAACACACACACACACACATCGGAAATCCCAGCGCCCCCCTCCCACGAGCAGAAGGACCCATGGAGAGGCAGCGACTGAGGCCCTAAGCCGTCCACCTCTCTGCCTTAAAAAAATTTGCATATGTCTCAATGCGCAGACAGAGAGGGGAGCATGTGCTGAATGGGGACCGTGGCGAAGTGGATTACACAGTCAGCGCAGGCGATCTGATGACAGACACGCACAATGCCCCCCTCAGCAGATGATCGGCATCATGAGGAGTGGACGGATGAGGATGCGAGGAGTGTTGCATCACTAAGCCTTTGCAAACTTTGGCCTAGTGGAGGAAATTTGAGCTGAATTCAAGCGTCGCGGCTTGAAATTTTTGTTTTGAATGTTCACGTTGTGTGCATGAGTTTATTTCAAAATCCACTTTGCTCAAAATGACCCACTGAAGCAGCCAATCTGTGATCCATTCTAATCTTTCTCTACTTTTTTTCCTCTCCTCCGTGCTTTGGGTTAGCAGCAGACGACGTCAAAACTGATCCTAGATCTGAGCGGAGGAGGTCCCGGCTCTAGTATTGTGACACTCAAACAGGTCTGATGTGGCCCTGAGAAGCCGTCCTTTGTTCTGCCTGCTGAAATGTGTTGTAATTGTGCTGTGGGATGTCCAGATGGTCGGTTGATAGTGCAGCTGATGGGATTATACCTTTTACCTCTCCCTGGGCCATCTGTTCCCTTTGACTCTCTCTCGCTTTCTCTCTCTCGTCTCTCACTCACTCTTAACCTCTCTCTCTCTCCTTCTCTCCTTTTCCTCCCCCTTTCCTTCCCTTTCTCCCTTTTTCTTCCTCTTAGGCCCAGCAGTCTGGATTCACTTGTCTTTATTGCATAAACCCTAACAGCATTACAGCCACTTGGCATGCAAATGAGGCAGGCGCTGCAGGCTCTATGCTGAGTCTCCTATATTGTCTAGGGCTCTATAATGGTGGAACTGAGCTGAGGAACGTGTGCGTATGTGTGTGTGTTTTGGTGCTCTGCTGTTTGTGTGTCTGTGTGTGGGGGGGTGAAGCTGTTGTGAGAAAGGCTGGGCTATTTGTGAGCATGTTTATGCACCTTTGAGCCTGAATCTATACATGTTTGAGTGACAGGCAGCCACAAAGCACGCCCGTGTCTGAATGCATAATATGCTTGTTGTGTGACAGTACACACAAAGTGAACAAAAATGTCACATGGTGGGATCCAGCCTGTCATCCACCGGCTATCCTGCATCTGCGCCAACAGGGGGCAGCACCTCTTGATCAATTGGAGGCAATTCGGGTGTAAGTGCAAGGAGGGATGCCTCTCGGTTTCAGGCACAATTCTGAAGCCCCAGAAGAAGAATGTGTTGCTAATCTAAAGCACGCTGTCTGTCTGCTTGCTAGTTGTCAGAGCAGGATGGAGGACATGACTTGGATTACATTTTATGACTCGCTTTCCCTTTTTCTTAACGTGTCACATCTCTGTTTGTTAGAGGGGGACTCAAACAAAGCGAGCGATTGCTGTTGATGCATGTTAAATTAGTTTGTTATGGAGCTGAGCCTGAGAGAGTGAGACAGAGAGGGAGCAATAGAGGGAGGGAGGAGGAAGGTTAAAAAAAAGATAGATCTAAACTTGTGTGTGAGCGCATGCGGTTAAGCAGAGATAAGGTGTATTAAAGTTATTAGACAAAGACATGTTCAACTGGGCGGTTGACAATAGCTTATTTTTCTTGCTTTACGGGGCGTCACTCTGCTGCTTTGAAGAGTGTGGTGAAGAGAGGAAGAAAAGGATGGGCTGGGGCAACCTGTAAAGAACACAAGCATACATACACACTAACATACATACACATACACACAACACAGAGGGTCCCAAGGGAGCTGGGGAACATGGAGGCGAGGGCTCAACCTCTTTAATTGCTCCCCTCATTAAGAAACTGGTTGCTAGGCGATCCACACCTATCGTGTCATAAACGTGAAACACACAAACAGAACGTCAGCGAACATAATGACTTTGGTGCTCCGGGCAGGACTTTAATTATTTGATTTTGTTCTCCAGTAGAGGAGTCATTAATAAAGACAAAAACAAATAGATTAGCTTTTTCCCCCACTAGGACTGGAGAGCACTGAGATATATTAATTGTCTAGTCTTTTTTTTTCTTTTTTTTATTAGTGGTTGTTGTATTAAACATTACATTTGCTTTTGGTGATAGAACCATTAATGCCCATTAATGTGTAGAGAAGCTTGTTTTAGTCAGTGGTGTATATAAACTGTTTGCCCAGCCATAATTGGCTCTTGAAATCTGAAGATAAGCAATTTGCACAATTGGCCCGAGTCAGAACTGGTCTCTTTTTTTTCTCTCAATCTTTCAGCTGTGTGTTGCTCCCATCTGCGAGAGGAGGCCACAGGGGTCAGGAGGTTATGTTTAGTGCGTTTTACTTTTTGAAATTTCCCATGGTTTGGTGGTCCTTCGTTTCTCTCTTTTTTGGCTGAGCAGGCAATCAGTCTATCATATGGAATCAGTTGGAAGAAAAACAGTAAGTTCTGTTTTTCTCATAGGCTGACCCCCCCTCTTCAACACACTCACATTCACCATCAACCCACCCTTCCCTCTCTCGCCCTCCCTCCTTTCTCTCTCTCTCTCTCCCTCATTCTCCTTCCTCCCCCTGTTTCAGCTCTCTCACAGCTAAATCTGCAGAACCCAATGACAGGAAATTGACCTCACAGCCAAATTCTTAAGCAATTTGATCATGTTTCACATTGGCTTTTAGGACAAATGTAGGTGCATTAGGAGACTGGAAGTAGTATAACATTTGGAAAAAATCATGGTTCAGTCTGTAAATCATCCTTTTTTAGGTATATCAAAATTCTAAGTGATGCATACTACTTCCAGTCAAAGTAAGAGCAGGTAGGAGCGAGGCAAAAAGAAACGAAAAAAAAAAAAAAAAGTCAAAATGGAAGTGGTGAAGGTCAAAAAGACACTAAGATAACTAAAAGCAGCTAGGTGTGTGATCTGTAAAAAATGGGAGGAAAAAAATGGGAACTAGGAAGAGGGGAAAAAAGGAGTGTAGCAAATTATAAGATGTAAAAATGTGCCTACCATTCTCCAGATAAGGAGGCGTACCTTCTGAAGGGTCGAGTCTGCGAGCCCTTCGCCCATGCTTGGAATTGTTGTGTACGAACATGTTGTCTGAGACGGCCAAGACATGACCGTCCACGTTGACGGTCGTCGATACGACAACCTGCAATAGGAGTAAAAGTGGAAACATGTTATAGAGAGGAACAGGAATTGTAGTTCAGTACATAACGACACAGATCTTTTTCCAGGAAAACACAGTATTTGATTTGTGCCCATGTGTCCAATATGCTGATCTTTCAGAGCTCATTTTAGCTGATAAAAATATACATTCAGCAAAGAGTCAAGGAAAAAAAGTTTAGAGTTGTATTGGTTTTGGATAAAACTGGACAATGCATTTTAGGGAGAATAGAGAGAAGCAGACTCCTTGAACTGCACTGATGTTGCACCTGACAGCATTTACTGGTTTATTTTCTCTGTTGTTCTGCCGGGACTGCCCTGCATAAGCGCTGTGCTCATGCTTTCATCAACAGAGATTAAGATACTATCTCATCACTTCCTGTATTTAAAATAAATCTGCAAGGCTGGAGCCTTGACACCAAACTCGATTCATTCTGCTGCAGAAGGAAATGCTTTTGAAAAACCAATATGAGTGGTTTGACTGAAATGAGTTTTGATAAGTCAGCATACTGTATAAAGGCAAAAATCCAGCACTGTACATCCATAATTATCTGGGATATTTAAATTTTCTGGTATTGTATGAGCATTTTAGTATCCACTGACATGCACTGTGCTTTCCAAATAAACAGTAAATTGTAAAGATGTGAAAGTAGACAAACAATATTTGATTCTACAATATATAATAGATCTATTTTCACTTTTTCAATATTTTTAAAATTGAATAATTTCCACAGAATTAATTTATATTAATGCAACATGTATTTTTAACAGTAAAAGTAAAGTCAAGCCTTTTATGTCTTTTTGGAGCTCCAAACAGCACTGCAACAACCTGCTGACAAACAGTGAATTCTGTACAGCACAAATAAAAATGTATTTCTTTATTACATCCGCCAAGGAAGTTATGTTTTCCGATCATTTGTCTGTCTGCCTATTAGCAAGTTAACTCAATAAGTTATAACTGGATTTCATGAAATTTTCAGGAAATGTTTCGTCATGACACAAAGAAGAATTAAAATGATTTTGGTGTCGTTTGAATCCGGATGCTGATCTGGGAATTTTTGATGGATTTGTTAACATCATGAAAAATAGGGCAGTTTCCACATTTTCGCCAATAACTTGGCTAAGAATGTCAGAAATCCTTTGGCAGAAGGTTGTACTCTATGAGCATTTCGAGGTTACAAAGATTTTACCTTCAGGTTACACTGAACTCTCAGGATTTAACGAACAGTTTGCTATGTGGTTCCCTGAGATAATGAAGTGTGGATAAAGCGCTTGAAACAACACAGGACACACGTTCTTCTTAAGGGCAAAATATTAAACTACCTGTAGTTCAGACCAAAAACTTCAATTTAAAGACTACTTTAAAGTTTAAGAACGAACATATCTTACATACATTTGTTGGTTTTGCTTAAAACTATGCGAATTTAATCATGCACTCAGCAGATCTGTCCAACCAACAGTTGAAAAAATAGGCAGAATTATCATATCAGCCATTACCTGTAATTAACTTATGCTATTACTCACCAATATAATGTTGATAAGACTGTGCATAACTTCATATCTTTTATTTTGCCAGAGTGTTTGTTGATGTTTTGTTGAGTACATAATTATGCCTGTGCGCAATTGATTTCTATTGTCAAACCCTTTGTAGCTGCTGTTCTCTTTGGACATATCACATTACAGTAACCCTGCTTCCCTGCCATTTTGCTTTTTGGCCTCTTACACTTGTGTACAGCTAATTGACTTTTCAATCACTAAAATACCATTTCCATTCACCCACCCCACTGACTGTCATCATGGCCCAATGCTCAGAATTATTGATCAGCTTGTCCATCTCTCTCTTTGAGGGTGGAAGGCCTACCCCCTTTTAAAATATTACTGGAGTCATTAGCAGCTGAACCGTGCACCATCCCATCACTCAGCAAACATTTTACCAGGATCAGATTCCAGGCCACACTCCATATTTCATAATGCTTATTTTTGTTGTTGTTTTTTCGGCGACCACATCTCCAAACAGTGAGCCGCGTGTGAATGGGCCAGAGTGTTTCTGAGCCGGAAACAGAGAGCCCCTCTCAGGTTTTGCTTCGCCGGTGAGTGACCTCGGTGTAGCATTGGAATTTAGGGGGGTGCTTTTTTCACTTTTTTGGTTGGTTTGGGAAAGGGTTGGGGGGGTGGGTGAACAGAGAGAGAGAGAGAGAGAGAGTGAGGGGGAAGTGAAAGAGCTCCATTCTTGTATGCAGGTTCAGTGCTGGGCCAAGCTGAGGATGATGGATTGGGCCCTCTCTGGCCTCCAGCTGGTTTTTGGGGGTAATAAGTGGAGTGGAAGGCATGCAGAATACACAACTTTGGCCAGAGAAACACCTATGCTGCAGCATCTGGGAAATCTATTTAGGGGAAAATGGCATGCTAACTGTTGGACTGCAGACAAGGGACGATCAGGAGCAATAAAATATCTTAAATGTACAGTACATAAAGCCAATGCCAATGGTCTCTAAATTGAAAACAAACTAGAAAATGTTATTGTTAGATGTTCAGTAAAGATGCACTGTCAGCTCTGCCCACCTCTGCTGTTCACTTGTTTTGAATTGAATAATATCTAATAAATGCCCCACAAGTTACAAACACTTAAGCAGAGCACTGTTTTGAAGTATGAAAGCATAACTTGAGGTAGGAAACTTGTTAAAAAGTGGCTTTTTTGGTTCTGGTAGCAAGTTACACAACAGGCATCCAGGGATGACTTGTGGCACGAAGCAGAAGAGCTTATTTTACAAGCTTCTCACCCTAAATATGCAAAATTGATGTAACAAAATGGTAGTGTGGTTTTGTGTATATACACCAGATGGATGATTTATGCTGAAATTTAAGTAGTATGTAAGAAATCCTTGAAGTGAAGGTACTTTCTTAAGCCATTACTGGAAAGGGCCTATGCATGATTGTGCAGTGTTACATGCTATAATCATCTCCAGTTACAGTTTGGGTCCCTTAACTCTAGCACTGCTCTTAAGGGGGTCATGAGGTGAAAAGTTTTGAAACATCTGGAATATTTTAAAATCATTGAACCACACTATGGAGGGTAGTTTCCTTGAAAACAGTCCTCAATTCAAAGCAACAAGTGAGCAGCGGAGGTTGGCAGAGTCTCTCCTTCACTTGGTTGGGCAAAACCATGATGAGGTTCCAAGGTGGAGAAAAGCATTATGGGGAAGACTTGTGCAAAAGAACGGGCAACTGATGGCAGAAAAAAAACACAGTCCATCACGAGAACGCATCCAAAAACATGAGTGTAGTCCAGAAATGAACAACAGCCTCCAGTGGCAGCTCCCACATCTTTATATAGCAGGTTTTTGATGAAACATCCACTGTTTCCATGCCAACAATTAGAGCGTCGTGTCTTCTTATGGTGGCTCTGTCATGGTGACCACCACAACAAGATACATACTGTTGCAACCACAAGAATGAGGAATTTCTCCGGCTTTAAAAACTGTTGAAATATTTTAGGGGATCTATTTACTTAGGTAAGAATTGGCCATCTTTTAATAATCTAGACATCCAGAGCAAAAAATGTACAAACTGCACCTCTAAATCTTGATGTTTTCAACTTCATGCATGCCTTTTACTTTGGAAAAACTTGCATTTCTTTTGGCACACAGGAGACCGAGGTGAAAAGCCCTCAGTGGATGTCATGCATCAGTCCACATTCACCCTGAGGGAAGATTTGAAGAGGCAGGGGAGGTCTGATGGTGGTGACATCAGGAGGGGACACCCTGTCTGCTCTGTTTCATGTCTGGGCTCCCCTCCTGCACCATGCTGGCTGCCACATGTGTGCATGTGTGTGTTTGTGTGTGTCTGTCACAAAGCAGGTCTGTCAGCGCCCTCCTGCAGTTTTGTCACCGTCCTGATAGGACAAATCACGCTAAACTCTCACTTTCACCTTGACCTAGTGGGCTTCTTATGGTGAAATTGTCGGGTTAGGATGGATGGTTGGTTGGATAAATGGATCAACAAAAGGAGGGGGGGTTGATTATTTCAAGGCTGACACGTTAGAAGCACAAAGAAGACGGTTAGGGTCAGGCATGAGGGGGGAAATATTGAGGGAGGAGGTTTCTTTCTCATTATGCACTTTACAATGTTCAGAAATATTTTTTCTCACAACACGCTGACTTGCGCTGCCATTCTAAGTTTTTCCCATCATAGGACCTTCTTCTTGTACTTGACATTTTTGACCTTGTCCCCAACATTCTTATTTTCTTTCATTTAGACATTTTAACATGATATTTTGGCTCTTTCCTCAACATTTTGACCTGTCTTCTTGTCAGTTTGCATCTCTTACTTAACATTTCACCTTTTTTCTATATTTTTATTTACTTTTCCCTCAAAATGTTCACTGCCTTTTTTGACTTTTTTACTCTCCTTCTCAACTTCTTTTTTTGCAGCATTTCAACTTGTTACTGTTTGCTTAATAGTTTTGTTTCATTTTTGTTTTATTTTCCATTTAGTCACTTATTTATCTCAAGACAATTTAACTCTGTTTTGGATATGTTGACTCTTCCATAAGCATCTTGTTGCTTTCCTAGTAATTTGGACCTTTTCCTCATTATTCTTACTTTTTTCCTCAACATTTAGATCTCTTTTTTAATGACATTTCTTCATTTTTCATCAACATTTCAAACTCATTCTTGAGTTTTTTCCTATCACACTGAAATTTTTTGTTGCAGCTTTTTACTCCAACATTTCAAGCGTTGGCTACTTTTATGAACCCTTAAAATTTCTACCTTTTCTCTTTAAATTATGTTGTTTTTTTCTGGACAGTTTGATTATTTTTCTTTTGATTCTTTTTAAAAACATATTTTTGTCAAAGTGTAAATTTCCTCTTGAAATTTTTACTTTCTGTTCAATATATTTAGAGTTTTTTTTTTTTTTTTTTAAAGACGTTACATTTATTTCTTAAAATGTTTGACATTGTCCTTGTAATTTCCACACTATTTTTTGACATGTTGTCTTTATCATTTCCTCCAGGTAAGGAGGTTATGTTTTTGCCAACATTTGTCAGTCTGTTTGTCTTTCTTTTAGTAAGATAACACGAAAAGTTATACAACATATTCTGACAAAGTTTTGGTCATGGCACAAGGAAGAAATGACTGGATTCTGGTGGTGATCGAAATCTGGATGCGGATCCAAGACTTTTAAATGAATTTATCAAATTATTATTGTGCAATAGGCCTGCTTTCTGTTGTTTCCAAAATTACTCGGCTAACAGTGTCAGAAATGTCTTGGGCGTAGGTTTGCGCTCTTGGAGCACCTCTAGTTTACCACATTTTTCTTGACACATCGACCATTTTCCGGGCTTTTTACCATATGTAATATTTTATTTGTTTTTTTTTTCTTTTTTGCATTTTAACTTGTCATGTCATGGCAGCTTTTCTCCACATTGTGACATTTTCTTTACTTTTTGTAATTCTCGAGATTTTGACTTTTTTCACTTTTTTGTCAACATTTAATGACATAACATTTTTCTCAACATCTTGACTTTTTTCTTGACTTTTTCTTTTATTCGATTTCTAAACCTTTCAGCATTCAATTCTCTGCCCTGCTTCATTGGACATTTTTCAAGCAACAACTACAGAGGACAAAAGACATCTGTCAATTTAGCACACTACTTTTACTTTCAATATTGTCTATCACAATAATCTGCAATGTACCTCATAAAAATGAAGATTATCATCATTTTACATTGTAACTTTATTTCTTGAAAAGCACAATGAAACAATATCCTCCTCCTCTCATTTTTTCTTTCCTATGCCTGACCCCCACACTGTTCCGCAGAAGCCAGAGGGTTAAAGACGCAGTAAAAAAGTGCTCAGCGGTCATGTCCTTTTAGTGTAAATCGCTGCGTTTTTGTCAGCCCACGATAATGATGGTTTTCAGATGGCTTAAGATGGTTTTCACTGGCTAAACACAGAGCTGCATATGTGTGAGTTTAAGTGTATGCATATGTGGGTAAGAACAGGAGAGGGATGTAGAGAAAGCAAATATATATGCGCTCCTAGCATTTATAGGCATGCATCCAAGTGTGTGTGTATGAATGGGTGTGTGTGTGCGTGTGTGTATAAGAAAGTATGTGTTTCCGCTGCCAGACAGATCCTGAGTTAACACTGTTGTTACATGTGGTTGGATCGTCCTCCCCTCTGCGCTGAGGCTCAGAAAGCTGTCAGGAACACAATTGATGGCACTCTTAAATCCTCTATCCTTATTTGTGTCAGATGGTATTCCCTAATAAATATTCTGTCCTGAGCGCAGGACACAAAATCCCCTCACTCTCTCTTTTTCTCTCTCTCTCTCTCTCTTTTTTGCCTCGTTCAGTGCCAATAATAGAATGTGAGAGTCTGGATGTGACTTGGTGCGGTGTAGCTGTGCTTTTGTTGCACCTGTGTGTGCACATGTGCAAAAAGAGAGAGAAAGACGAAACAGCATATGTGTAAAAAAAGATTTTCTCAGTCACCTGGAATCTGCGCATGTCTCGTGGATTCCCTGCATTCTTCAGACAGTTCTGATTGCACTTGAGGAAGAACTTTAGAAAGAATCTGAAAGACAAAGCAGAGCAAAAACAGGAGAAATTAAACTTTTGAGTTGTGGAAAATTAATGTGACATAATCAGTATGACGCTTTTATGTTTTTAGATGGGATATAGGGTAAGACAACATTACTTATACTAATATATCCATCCATTCATTCATCCATCCATCATCTATCCCTTTTGGAGTCATGGGGGGCTGGAGCCTATCCCAGCTGACATTGGGCGAGAGGAGAGGTACACCCCGAATACGTCGCCAGCCAATCACAGGACCATATAGAGAGACAAACAACCATTCATGCTCACGCTCATACCTAAGGGCAATATGGAGTCACCAATCTACCTAATGAGCCTGTTTCTGACCTCACTGTTTAAATTAGTTTTGTTATTCTCTACCCTTCACTGTCAAAGTACTTTGTAAATCTCTGTTTTAAAAGGCTCTATGTAAATAAAGTTTTAATTAGTAGTAGTAGTAGTATTAACTCTGGAGACAAAGAACAATTGTTTACTTGAATGTTAAGACTGTGACCAAGAAAACCTCTTTGTGCAGAGGCAGTTTACCCATCCTGGCATAATGTTAGGTACAATGGTACTTCCGGTGTGTTTTTCAAAGTAAGAGCCTGAACTGCTTTAATGTAGAGACTCCCTGCATGCTCACACATTGATTTTATTCTGAGTTTTTATTCAGTTTTAAGTCATTCATTTATTTTTTTACATGTTTATTCAAATTAATAAGGACAATGCACATTAATCACATAATCAACTGTTCTTGTCAATGCAAATATACAATAACAAAAATACTAGAAAGAAATTTAAAATGACAGAACATCTCACAGGACAGTACATAAGACAGTAAACAGAAGAGCTCGAAGCAAATTGACATAAGCTGTACATGACGAATAACAGATCCACATAGTATATGCACAAGGAAGTTGCTTGGCTCTTGGGATTGCCTGCTGAAATTTATTTGCCAAAAAAGAAGAAATTGTTTATTAATTAAACTTAAACTATATATTATCATTGTACAAGCTATTTCGACAGTTCTGAAACATCAGGCTATGGGCATTGTTTAAGCATTTCTAACCATTTTTTCATTCTATGCCTCCATCTTTGACTTCTCAAAATGCTGTTTTGTATGTATGTACTGTACATCAACTTTTCAATTTAAATAAGACCATTTCATAAAGGTCTAAGGACACATGCAGTAATAACATGAATCAGCATTTCTATTGAACTTAAATTTTCAAAGATATTTGGAGTAATGTCAGCACTCAACTAAAAATATTCACACAAAAGTTAAGTTTTAAAACTGGTACAGACGTTTGAGCACCAACATTTTTGTGCAATTTTAATAGCAATTCCTGATAGCTAAAAACAAAAATGCGTAATTTTAAGCGTCTAAAACTTATTTTTTGTTGTAATAATACCAAACATGGTCATTTTTGTTAAAGTGTTACATGAATCCTATCAAACTCGGGTATTGTGACCGCCATTTGTTATTTTTGGTTGGTAAAAATGCAGAGACGTATCCTGTGTTGCCACTCAGCCAAACACCTGACAATATATTTTTAGTCCATATTGCCCAACTAGAATTCTCAAACACTCCCATATCTCATCTCATTCTTCTAATCATTCACAAACAAGTGTGATGTTGAGCTGTCTTTGTTGCATTTATCATCTCTCTAAAATCAGGAGCATCAGTCTCTTTGTCATCTCCTTGCCTCACCTGAGTTCACAGGTCTTTCCCAACACCCATCTGCCACTAACATACAGGAAGTCACTTGATATTCCACCCACCTCTTTAATCCCAGGACACCCCCTGTGCAATTAAAGTTCTCCTGTTCAATAGGGAAGCAAATGAGGCCCACCTGTGACCAGGTCTTGTTTGAAGAGCATCAGGGATAAAGGACCTAACAAGGTGAGAGCGCGCCACAAAACTTATAGTCCTGTCAGGCAATTAGGCGGACACTCCTGGGACTGCCGTATGCTACGCACACACACACACACACACACACACACACACACACAGAGGAGCATAATGCACACGCACACACACACACACCCATGCACTTGTGGGTGAGGCAATTATGCCACAAATTACAACCTGGCTAATCGTCTCTGAACAAATGTCACGTCTGAGTGAGATCTGGGCTTGGTTAGCTTGTGAGCTGCCTTTCTCTCTTGTTTTCTCTTGGAAAAATCTCACAGAATTTATTAATTAAGCAGAGCATCCAGACATCACAAGACCATAAGCAGTTTCACCATTAGGCGAAGGTGGGCAACTACCTGAGGCCTCGTATTATAAGGGTCTAAAGATTCAGCAATTATAGGGGAACATCAAATATGAGGTGTATGTCTTAAATCAGGGCAGCTCAGTAGCACAGCAAGTAGTGCACATGCCTCACAGCAAGAAGGTTGCTGGTTCGATCCCAAGGTTGGTCAGGGCCTTTCTGTGTGGGGTTTGCATGTTCTCCCATGCATGTGTGGGTTCTCTCCAGGCACTCAGGCTTCCTCCCATAGACCAAAAACAATGCTCATTGATTGATGACTCCAAATTGTCCTTAAATAAGAGTTTGACAGTGCCTCACTTCAAATTATTTGTGCTTTTTTTTTTTTACTAATTTAAGCAAATTATCTTACATTACATAATCTGCATGCTGACTTGTTTGTGCTGTATCCACAGTGTAGGTGGATTGTTTGCATTTTGGAGTAAATCTTGCATAATGTCTTAATATTTTTCTTAAGAATTTTGCTTTTTACCTATTACCTTTAAAGTTAAGTTGCCAATGCGTGCAATAGTACAACTGGAGAGGAGACAGGTTCACTCCTCACTGGTTTCCCCCACTGCAGGCAAATTGCATGCATCATGGTATCTTAAAAACTAAAAAAGTTCGGCCAAATATTTGTGCAGTTTCAGTACAAGTTACCTGTATTTGTCATTGCATTACTTGTGGATGTTAAGTGTCTTAATACTAAACAATTCCAAATACAGGTTGGCAATGTTTGGGTAAGTGTATGAAGCTGGGAAAGAATAGGAGCCTCACAGTTCTTACATCACTTTGACAACATAACCAGACATGGCTGCCTGGAGACACAGAGCTATCCTTTATAATCAAGGCAGAAAGTGAGTAAATTACTCTAAGCAAAACTTATGAAAAAACAGACTTTATGAACCATAAATTGAATATAAAACAAACAAAAAATATTTTTTTTCTCATTACTAAATTCACTAAATTACAGTTTGCATGACAGTTACAGTGAGGTGATATCGCTAAGTGGTGTACACAAAAACTTAAAACAAAGTATTCATTTCTTTAAGATTTTTTGCTACTTTTGAAAGGCCTTAACATTTGCTAAAACAAATTGCACTTTTATTTTAATCTAAGACCTCTCTTACACGTCTAGCTTTATACACAGCACAAATACCCTACATTCGTAACTTGTCTGTGCGATTTCATATACAAATTATGCATTTTGATTTGACAAATATGATTTAATGAAAAAAAAAAACTTAAAAACTGCATGCAAACTCTTCACAGTGTCTAATTCCCCAAACCAAGTGAGCAATGTTGGGACATCTGGTCAGAACTGGCAGATGGGGAGGGACAGTTCTTGCCAGTTTAACTCGCTCATCCCAACATTGCCAGCATAAATGTATAATAATGCTCTCTCTTTTGACCAAACATAACTGTAGATGTGTAAGTTTTCGTTACTTTAAAGCCCCTCAAAAGAGCTAAAAAAAATGCTTCACATCAAGAAAATTATAGTGAAATAGTTAATGGTCCTTGCCTGGGGCCTTCACGTTACTTAAACTGCCTTTGCACATTATGTAAAACAGTTAAAAAAACAAGAAAGATTAACAACAAGGCCAAAGAGAAAAATTGTCTCAGATGTAGCCTATTGTGTTCAAATCTCATACAACCACACAGGATAAACAATGAAATTGACTTGTTGTTTTCGCAAATTCTCCCCACAGATTCATGACTGATTGTGCCTTTTGCTCTCCCCGATTCATTATAAACACGGCACTGTGATATTTATTTTTCATCCCATTGCACTGGCATTACTATATGCAACACTGTGGTTTCTATTGTAATACTACCTCTGCTCACAGAATCGCAGCGGCTCATCGGATTACCATAGATTGCACCATAGATTGCACAGCCTTTTCATTCAGCTAAATACAGTGGCTTGTGTGGCCTGCGAGGACGCTTTCACAACACTTAAGACTTCTCACTCGCTCGCCCAGTGGGATCCCGGCCAGGCCATAAATCAGAGTCTGAAATGACCCTCCTAACCCTGGCCACATTAACACATGCACTGGTCATTTAGAAGCGTTCTTCGATAGACTCCTGTACCTTGTGCTCCGCCGAGGGCCCAGGAGGGAGAGGAGAGGTGAGAAAATATTTTCACTCCACATCCAAGGAGCTTTGGCTCGGACATCAATAAAAGACGTTTTAACCCATGCCAGAATGCTGATTGCCTGTCGGTGTGTGGCAAGGCCATAAAAAACCTGACTTGTCATTAGTGCATTTCGCTTGATTGTGTTCGCTGTGTTTTCGGGTTGCATC
This sequence comes from Cetoscarus ocellatus, assembly GCA_037902135.1. Lineage (NCBI taxonomy): Eukaryota > Metazoa > Chordata > Actinopteri > Labriformes > Labridae > Cetoscarus > Cetoscarus ocellatus. Next base: position 441,602 of record JBAMNC010000028.1, on the reverse strand, counting down.
TGTTGGCTGATCATCAAAATGACCATTATGTACTCTAATTCCCTGACCCTGTTTTTATTTCCCCAAAGAGTCATAATGTAGAGCAGCAGACATCTGCGGAAAGCAGACCTGAAATACGACTTTTATTTGTCTGTCGCCTCTCATACAGATTGGGTAAAGCTGGTGTGTGTGTGTTTGCAGTGTGTGCTTACACTTCTACACACGCATATGTGTTTGTGCGAACCCCGTTGGTAGACAATTTATGTCTGAGAGAGAGACAGAATACATTTCCTCAGCAATGCTTTGACTTCATAAAAGAAACACATTATTTTCAGAGTAAGTCCTGTCTCTTTTCTTGGATACTGTAATGCTTTTAACATACTCTTCCTACTCTGGTGAAAGCAAAAGTTAAGAAACAATAAACACAAGAAAATGGAGTGCCCACGCTGCCATAAAGAAGCTCCTTTATGTTTACTGTTATGAAGGCAATTAAGCACAATTTCTCAGCTAAAAAGATAAGCTTAATTTTCATAGTTCGCAGCAGAAGCTGTGCTATAGCATCCATTACATTTGAGTTGGTTAAGATTCTCCGTGAGCGCAGCGCAAATTGGTCCTTGGTGAAAAGGCGAGCAATTAAGACAAGGCCCCTCTCTCTCTCTTTTACTTCTTAAATATCTACAGAAGTTTGTGCTGGTGTTTTGGCACGCACGGAGACAAAAGGAGCTTGTTTAATTGTTTTTTAATGGGATATCAAGTCGTCGCTGCCATTAGATGTTGGCAATGGAGGGCAAAGGGGGATAGAGAGAAAGAATGAACTGCAATTAGGTTTGATTAAAGCTATCCTTCTCAATAATCAGCTGTTCTGACAGGACAGGGGGACCCTGGTGGCCGCCGAGATGGAGGAAGGTGTTGAGTGATATTAAGGCCAATGAAGGGGATATTAACATGGCTAATTAAAGCTCTTCCAAAGCCGGGAGAGGAGGCTCTCAGTGGACCGCACTGGATGAAATAATCGGCCGAGGCAGCTATCAGTTGGAGGAGGGAGAGAGGGAGAGAGGGAGTGCATGTGTGGAAGGGGTGGGTTGGAGTCCATCGGAGGGGAGAACGGGGGGAGCGGAGGGAGGGATAGTGGGAGGCGTAAAGGAAAACTATGAAGTGTGAAGAAAGACAAAGAGGAAGACATCGACAGGCATATAGAGAAAGACTTCCAGGGCGGCTATGGAAGCTCATTTTGACATCAAGCCTCGAAGTCTGCCAGTATAACTAAGACCTGACATCAGCTTTTATCTCCGACAGCCAGTCATACAGGTCCACAAATCAACGTTAAAACAATCCCGCTCATGCCTCGGTCTGAGGCAATTAATACGACTCTCCTGTAGTACCTCCATGCTCGCCCACTGCCGAAGCTACTAATCATGCCATAATGATTTCTCTCCCTCTGGTCAAAGGGGAAATAGATTGTCTCTTTAGTAATGCAGCAGGCTCGGCGCCTTCCACTCCCTGGCTTCACAGACCCGGTAATTGAGGAGAAAAAGGCCGACTTTGGCACTTTGACTGATTTGAGGGCTGCTAGACCCTCTTATCTTTACTCTGATCATTTTAGGCTGACACTCAAAGGAAGACCCAGCGCCCTAATTCTAGCTCACCCTCTCCCATCATCAAACAGTGAGGGGAATAGGGAGAAAAAAAAGAGAGAGAGGGAGACGAGAGAGGGGAAAAAAACAAACAGGCGAGGTGAAGAAGGCCTTCTCTCATTTAAATGGCCAACTTAATTGCAGGGTTGATGTCACTCATGCATAAATGTCCATCCCTTTGATTTGAGTGAAGAGGGCAAATAAGGATAATGCTGTATTATTCAGACGCCTGCGTCCACAGCCGAGGATAGCCCTCATTCATTCCTTTAATCCATTCATTTTCAAGTAAGTGCTATTTATAATGGCTTTGAAGAAACCTAAAGTTTATCCTGAGGTATTTGAAATTATTTTCAAGGACTGCTCCGATCCAGCTGCTGCAAAGAGCTAAGAGTTAGTGTCAATTTTGGTGACATCTGTTAACAAATTGATTTTTTACTGTGGTTTCCTCATATATGGGTAAGCAGCTTTTTTTTTTTTAACCTTACATATCACGCAAAATTCACTACAGTGTTTTTTTTTTAATATACAAAAATATGAGTCTACAAACCCCTCTCCCACCTTTCAGAAAATAAGAGCTCAAACAGTCCATTTAAACAATCCTCCTTAATGACGTAATTAGGGGATATGCCAACCCCTTTACACGCAATAAACTCCCTAAGCCAGGTGTTTGCTCACCCCACATCTGGGTCCAGCAGAAGGAACATATTTAAGCTTGTTTGTGATATCTGTGTCAAACACTGCTCATGAGCATCTACACTAAATCAGCCTGTTCTGAGCAGGGCTGAAACAGATAGCTTTATAGGCATGCCATATTATATTATTTAAGGGGATTTTCAGGCAAGAAACGTTAAAGATATGTTCTGAGGCCATTTGGAACAGAGTAAATTTGTTGAATGGGAGTCATATATGTGACATTTAAAGCTCCTGCAAGGGGTTTTTACTGATGTCTATTTATGTCCACAAAACTTAGATCAGAATATGGTGTCAGACTAAGTGTTTAACAACAGAAACATTTTTTGTTTTTTAGGTAACACTACTTGTACAAACTCTCTTGAATATGTAAAATCATTTTCAACACAGTTTCAAAATTGACACTGTCTTTCTTAAGACAGTGTTTTTCAACTGGTGGTCCGAGGCCAAAAGGGGTCGTGGAGTTGATTTTAGGGGGTTTACAAGTGGTTGCGTTTTCTGAGATTGTAAATTTTCTAAAAATCTCAGCTGATCTTTTTTTTGCTGTATTGGACTAATAGGGCTGGTTTCAATGTGTTGATTACCTGAGATCTTTAGTAAACAACCAAAATTTTGAAATACAGTATTTTTGGCTAAATTAACAGTAAGGTCAAATCAGATTTTTTTGAAAGGCTAAACAAATTGGGTAATCTTTTCTTATGTATAGACAGTGACAAGTCCCCCTGAGGCCAGAAAAGTTCAGAAACACTGTTTATAGTTGCGAGAAGCTAATTTCAGTCCATTTTGTCCATTTTCCTTTACCAAGTTTCATCCTTTTTTGTTCAGTCTTTTTATGTAATTTCATTAAACTCTGCATTTGGGCGTTGCATCTTGATTTCACTGTAAGCAAGGGAAATATACATAATGTTGGAAACTTGGAAAGAGCTTAAGTAAACATTTACAGCTAAAATTTAACAAAGGGACAAAGGGTATTACTTTGTCCACAGTGGGTGCCAAAGTAAGCACAAACTGCACTCTGGAGTTAAAAAAAAAAAAACATATCTGGCTGTTTTAGTAAAATCAAATCACTTACTCCAACACAATGCTCTGAAAAACATAAACAAACTCTCTCAGAAAAATTTGACCACTTTGTCTAACAGCTACCCCACAGCAACACCAGAGTAAAGCTTGAAAAACAACAGAATGAGTAAAACTCCCTTATCAGCAACTGTATGGTTTAATTCAACAGATGCAGTTGACCCTGACCCTGTTTTATAGCTGCCCCCCCCCCCCCCCCCCCCCAAAAAAAAAGGTTCAAGGGAGCTTTAAATGATGTGTGAGAACTTCCTAGCTGGACAGTCATTCCTCCTCCCACATTGTTACCGTGCATGTTCAGGCAGAGTTTTATGTAAAAATATCTTTTGCCATTTTTAACATTCACAAGCATAACTCATGAGCAGCCCTTGCTGTGCCAAATGTTCAAAAAGGGTGTTTTTGTAATAGCATGTTGCTAATCACTTCATTTGACACTTACCCTGCAGCAGTAATTTTGTGCAAAACCATTTATAAATAATAAATCTTTATGCTGATGCCTGGCTTACCAGCTCATCAAGAGGCATCAGATTTTATTTTGGTCTGTTTTATAACTCACTAAAAACTTGTCATAGGAGCTTTAAAGCTCAGAAGTTTTGGCTTCAGTTTGATATTGGCATCCTTTTAATAAAGTGGTACCTCTGCTCTCTTTCTAAGCTCATTTTTTTAACAATAAAATGTATTACTCATCACCTACGTTTGATATTTTATTTTGAGTTTTGCTTCTTCAGTTTGTTGCTAATCACTCCTTCTGACACCTACCCCTACCCCAAGCATTTTAAATATGCATATTACAAACTGAATTTTTATGCTGATGACTGGTTTGTTTTAAACAGGCACCGGATTTCATTTCAGTCTAGTTCATAACCAGTTGAAAATGTCTCACAGGAGCTTTAAATTATAGAACATAAAAGTGTGTTTTTGCCTTCAATAGTACACCTTGTTCTTATTGTGCAAAAGAGCCTCCCTGTATTTGTTACACAATACACTGACAGATGGCCACAGTATCTGTAAGAGTCAGGTATTGACAAGTCTAAGCTCCTGATTGGTGCCCCGGCACTAATGACTAGCATGCAGTGTCCACAGCCGGCAGCCATGACAGTGAGGTCATCCGTTGCGGGGCGGTGAGTATCGATCACCCACCCAGCTCCAGCCCATCAGGCCCCAGCTGCCTCCCAGACTCAATGGGCCCCTGTTACAGGAGCCCTGTAAGAAACGGCTCCCAACACCAGACTACAATCTGCTGACACCAGATCTCTACGCTGAGATAGTAGTACACGGGTCAATAGCGTATCGGATTTCCAAAACGCCAGGGTCTTAAAGTCAAGCCTCCTGCCTTCCCTACCTACTGCTCCAGTTATTAGGCACTCCACTGAACTGCATTCAGATCCCTGTTGTGACAAGGCAGAGCAGGTAAAACGAGAAATAGAGACACTTATAGATCTTAATCTTACCCCAACACTTATTTATGCAACTGAGCGGTCTGGGATATGTACATGCCATAAGTCCCCGGGAGGTCCAAGCCGTGCAGCCTGCAGTGTGCAGCGTGGCCGCTTTCTGTCCTATCCTGGTTCGCCGCTGTCTTCTCTCGTCAAGCTGAGCTGTTTTTCTCGCCTTAGCTGAAGTAAACCACAGCACATTAACAATATTTGCTCTACCCCTGTACAAGCGCCCAGGGACCGGACCCACAGATCCTATCACTTCTTTATCAGGGAACAAGTGCCTCCCTATACAACCTTATTGGGTTTGGGAGATTAACCCCTTCCACTCCTCGGCTCCGGCCCATCTCCTCAGAGAGCGGCAAGGCAGATGTCACTGTGATTATTATTGCTCACGTCTCTGGGAATTTATTGGGTATTTCCAAGGCCTTTATTATATATGTTTTTGTTTTCATTTCTTTATTTTCACAGCTGCTATTGTCAGTTCGTTTTGTTGTTTCATATTTCATATTTTTGTCAGTGCTGTGTCTGTTGCGTGGGTGTCACAAATAATTTATGTGTTCCCTCTGCACCCTCACATGTAGCCATGTTCCCTCCATTCATCCCTCTTTACCCTCTCCCTCTCCATCCTCCCCCCCTTTCTCTCTAATGGGCAGAGTGGCATTGACATTATTTCACTTGAGGATCCCTCACTCTGTCAATCCCTCTTCATTTACTCCATGGCTACAGGACTCATTATGGTATCTCTTCCTCCTCCTCTCACTCCCTCATACTCCTCACCTCCTCTCTCTCTCTCACTCTCTCACTCTCTCTCTCTGGACACTGTTAGTTTCTTACTTAAGAGAATCGCTCGTCTTCACAAATGGTTTCACGTCAAACCCACTCCTAGCAGCAGGCCCCCACTGATTCCCTTCAGGCTTTGGCACAGGTTTACTGTAACAGATTAGACGGAGACTCGGAGCTCCTGCTAACTATCCATCACTTGCTAACAGTGGACTAAGGCTGTGTGCTTTATGCAGCTTTTAGCTCCAGCCCGCCACATACTGCATGTTTAGCCCCGAGCTTTCTCTCAGCCTCTCCCCATCCCCGCACATCAAGATACCGCTGAGGCTGTGTACTGTTGCACGCTGTTCTTTGTTTTACTCTGAATTCACCCTTTTCTCTACCAGGACTTTGAACACAATATAATAAGACGCGAGGCATAAATAATTCTGCATTGTTTTGTCTTGCGTGGCTCTATTGTAAAAACAAATCAAACACTGGTTGCTGCCATAGAGCCAACACAGTCTTAACCCACACAGGGACTCAGGAATATTATTGAATCACCATAAAAGCTGTATGATGCTGATTACTCATAATGACTTTGACAGCCATGAGGTTGCTGACTTTTCAAGAAATAATCATCAACAATGCAGGGGTATTTAGTCAGCACACCAGCTGGACAGCAAGGAGGTATCTCCAGGTTATTTCTGCACATGCAGGAGGAGAAATGCAGAGTTTTGATTACTGGTCAGCGTCGCAGCTCGGGGCCTTGAGGAAATACCAGTCAGCACCTCCCTGCTCCAGTGAGATGGAAGATAAGCATATGTTGGAGGAGCTGGCTGGGGTGAATAGTAGTATTTAGGGTGTTGGACGAGGGTTTTCTGGTCCACAATGAGAGCCATAGAGCGGCTCCTTGGAGTGATCAGACCCAGGCAGAGGAACGGCAGGGGGGCTTTGACCGTTTACCGACAGCCATGCTGAATCCTGCAGGGGCCAGTGGGAGCTGATTTGCATGTGTGAGTGTGTGTCCGGTGCCACATGTAGGTCGGTGAGTCAGTGGATTTGCTATCTGTCCATGCATGCTCAATATGCGAGTGTATCCCTACATCATATTATTACTAATGTATAATACATACATCCAAAGTGGCTGTCAGGACTGGTCAGCCATCATAAAACATGAGGCAGCCACTCTGACATCGCAGCCACATTAACGCATCCTCAGAAGAAAAAAAAACACCCACTGTGGACTGTCATGTAGGCAGGGGGGATAGAGACAGAAAGACAGAGAGCGGGTCGGTGCTTAAAGCTAACAGGTAACCTTTCTGTGCACCTAGGACAAAGGCAGGGGGAAAAAGAAAATGTCAAATTAAGAGAGGCCAGGCAGAGAGACGTGGCTGCCATATTTGTGTGAAAGCCCAGTGCTGTTGGCAGCAGAGATGGCTGCTTTCTGATTCATCTGGGGCCGTATGGCAAAGCTTTGTCAGTCTGTGCGAGGTATAAATAATTCAGGGTGAGAGATGGCAATTACAGGGCCCTGCACAACCAAAATGAATATTTTATAAGGACTAAAACTGCCCTGGAATGAATCACACACATGGAGTCACACACACATACACACACACGCACATACATGCACACAGAGGCGTAAGTGAATGTGTGCACACGCATGCACGTAAGCACACACACACCCCAACACACACACAAAGGTAGCACATATGAACCCTTAGCATGGCAGCTGTATTGTTGACAATATAGCTATTATATTTTATAAAGCACTGCATTATAGGGATGTTCATATTCAGGGAAATTACCCAGAGAAAGTCACTGACAATTATGAAGCGATGGAGCAGAGTGTTAATCTCAGATTATTGACTTGATGTAGCACTTGATGATGTGAAGTAAAAGTGGTGTGTTCACAGGATTTAGTACATGTCTTAAAGTACACTTATCAGATTGCATGATAAATATTGACTCACCACGATTGGTTGATTCTGTGACAGGGTTTTAAAATTTTCTTCTCCTTTAATTTTTATGTTGAGACAACAAATATCATAAAATAAACATTTCAATAATCTTTTCAACACCAGTAGTGTTTTATATACTGTTTTTCCTCTAAAGTGTCATTTTTTCCTCAAAACTGTTTGAAATATTTTTTGGGACATGTCCGACTTTGTACACTAGCTTCACTTCTGCCAGACGAAAATAAGTCAAAACTGATGTAAACATTTCCAAGATAAAGAAGAGCACAGACCCTTTCAAGGAAGAACAATGTATTAATTGTTGGAATGTTTCTTATAATCTTAAAATGATATATTTTATGACATTTGTTGAAAATTTGAAAATCACTTCTTGTTATATCCAATGTATGCACAACAATTCATTTCAGCAATATGTTAAATTCCATGAAAATAATACTTTAGATCTAACACTTTTAAGACTTTCATACATTTGAACTCCTTGTTGGACCTTCAGTTTCTAACTGTTTGCATCAGCAACCCAGCTGAGTGGACTTACAAAACAACTTAACAGACCTGTTTTATCGTTTGGCTACAACCATGTACCTCAAACTTTCCAAGCTTTGCATTATTTTCATAAAAGTGTGTAATCGTCACCCTCCAACTCTCTAAGTGAGTTCTATAAATTTTAAACCAATATCTAATCCAGACAATACAGTATTCTATTCAATAAAAAATAACTTTAAACTTTTAATCATTTAATAAAAGAGTAGCTATGGATGTACAAGGTTTTTGTCCTAACAGTGATATATAGATAAATGACTGATTTATCAAAGATGCCAAGCCCCATTGCATTGTTGGTTGATAATTTGTGACTCTAAAGTATAGTTGTTCAAGAGCGAACATGCATAGCAACTTATTGTGTGTTTAAAAATCCTCTGCCAAAGATACAAAGATACATAAACAAGGGTTAATATTAAACTAAAAAGTATTGTCAGCACACAAAACGCAGTCTCCAGAGACCCACAGCCTTTACTTTTGACCCTGTAAATATGGTCTTTGTGTGTGAGCAGAAGGGGGTGGGGGGGTTGGGGGGGGGGCAAAATGCTAATGGGAAAAGATTAAACCCAAAAGCCGCCTGGAGCATTTACCTCTAAAGGGTTTTGTCTGTCAGGTTTCCTGCAAAACTCTGTCTTTATAATTCTGAGACAAAAAATAACATTGTTCCCCCGTCCTGAGGAGCGCAGTGGCTTGGTTGAATGGCCATTGTGTGGACCTAGCTAATGATACCTAAGCTTTTGTGCGAGGGAGGCCAGGTAGGTCTGTGACATCAGCGCCACACAAGTGCTCCTCTGTCCGGATGTTTAGGGAAGGATTTCGCCCATGGTGGGAAAAGGGTATAGAGAATAAACAGGTCCTGTTTTTGTACCAGCATTTACAGCCCCTCTGCCAAAGACTGGGGGACTGAGGGGTGAGGGGTGGGAGGGGGAGAGGGAGAGGGAGCATTTATAACATTAACTTTATATCTTTTATCTTATCATGTGCCTGTAAAATATCCACATCTCTTTCTGCAGGATTTGCTCCAGCAGAAAATGATGTAATTCCAGGAGTGTCTTTTCCCCCCCTGTTTATTTTCAGTGGGAGTGTGGGCGTTTTATTTGTCAGTCCAAAGGGAAGATGGCAACCCTCTGAGGGAGGAGAGACCCCAAGCATGAAGACACACATCGCATGTGTTGGAAAAAGTGACAGCACGGCAAATGCTAAGAGAAAGCTGCTTCCTTAGCGAACCGCACACTGTTAGCGATACAGCTAGCTGTTGTGAAGGCAGCTGACAAAACCCGTAGCGTGGCATGTCTCGCCCCGTTTGTGAGTTTTCAAAGAATGTGATTTGCAAATAACATGAGTCTCTGGGCATAGACTGGGCATGTAAGTACGGTGAACAAAGCCCCCCTGCTCTGCGGAGGGAAACCCTGACTTGTCAGCTCAGTTCTTTGTCAGGAAGCTGACAGATAAATAGACAGTGTTTTGCCTCTCACTCCTCCTGCCTTATGTACACAGAGGCGTGTGTCTGCTTCCACATACAGGTTGATTTGCTTTAGGGGAGGAATTTGTAAAAAGGTACCCCACCGCTTCTCAGGGCAACCACTGAAAATATTGTGGGCCACTTCAGAGCGCCTCAAACAACAAACAATGGGGGTTGATGTGTAACCAGATAAAACACAGATCGAATGGCTGGGTCTAAGCACCACTACAGGGCTTATTTTTCATGCAAATTACTACTAATGAGCTTCCTGAAATCTGACTAATTATATCAAAGTGATTTCTTTAATTAGTTCGTAATAATTCCTCGCATAAACATCATAGTAAACAGATTACACTATATAAAAATATCAATTTGTCACACTTTATATGAGATGCTTTACTGTTGATGCTAATCTTGCTTCTCTAAAAAGCCAGCACAAATATTTATTAAAGAGTTAACTGTGTACTTAGAGAACGTTCAGTTACATTAAGGAGGCATATCGTTTGCTGATTTATCATGGGTTAAGTAGAGCAACGTCTATATGTGTCAGGGATGTACAATATGAACCAATATGTCAATGGACAATTTAATTTTAACATAATATATACTCTATTTCTAACAACAGAAGGCCATATTCACTTTAAGTGTCCCCTGTTGAGTATCTACAATATATAATGATTTTACCTCAAAACCAATAAGAATAAGTCATTATGATTAAGATCATAGAAAGATTGATCTTTTGTATTAAAAAAAATATATATATATATATAAATATATATATATATATATATATATATATACATATACACATATAATCATATTTAGTCATTTACAGACTTCAATCTCATCATTTTAAAGATATAGATAAACATGAAAACTGTAATAAAATTGTATAGTGGCCTAAATAGATGTTAAAATCTCTCAAGGATTAATAAATTAAGTTATTTTATGAAACACTATGAAGAAGCTTCCAAATTTTTTATTTAAGTTGTATATGGACTTTACGCTAACCTCTTCATAGAAATAAATTTATCGTGAAAATAATCATGATATTTTTGTATTATAAACCTGTTTTTTTGATCAGAATCATACATTATTACATCCCTATAAATCATATTTTAAAAATGTACTTAAAAAGAGAAAAAGAAAACTAAACTGACTCAAATATTATTTCAACTAAAATAAAACAGCTGTATTAGATAATATATTTTTAATGGACTTGAGCCTTTCATGAGTTGAGTATATTTTTACATCCCTAGTTTTTTTGCAAATGAAAAACAGATGAACCTTTGAGAGAAAAAAAAAAAAAAAATTATGATCCAGTTACAAACAGGTTTTCATAAAAGGTCACAAATTGCCTTTAACTTTCTTTTTATTTAAAACTTATGTTATAATACATATTGTACCTTTGGTATCTGTGGTAGTATTTTGTAAATGCATAGTGCAGAGGCGCAATTGGAAAAATAAGAAATAAGACCTTTTGACTGGCAATTTTTTTTAACAAAGGAGGTTTCTTTTTGCTTAAAAAAATACCTTAACTTGAGTTTTGTGGATGTAAATACATATATAAAGCAAACCTCTACCAGTCTAACATATTTAACTTTATAAGGTGTCTGACATTTGAGTGTGACCTCCAGTTTGATGTGAATCTTAGTTTGTTACATAATGACAAACTCTCAAAAAAGTTTAAAATGGTATTTACAGACCAGTGTCACAATACATATCATTTCATGTCCGAGTGTATCAAAAGATCCCAAACACACTGTCTCATGAATGTGCAGAAAAGAGAAGCCTATCAAAATGCATCAAATCAAACATTATCAAGTGACATATACAACTTTTTTAACTTGGGAGTGTTGCACATTGATCTCAGTCTTCTTCTTTTTTTACTATTCAAAATCATTCAAAGTATGAATGATGAAGTTTGGATGCATGTTGCATTATGCGTTAAGTTTATTGTCACATCATCAATCTTTAGTAAATCTACATGACAGGAAATTGTTATTAATTGCCTTGGGTCAACTGATCATCATATTTCTTCTTTATTGAGATAACAAATTTATCATTATTCTTTAAGTTGGAGGATCATGTAATGGTCAGACTGTATCATATCCTAAGTGTATCATTATATCCTTTCTATTTGTGACTCCCAAAGTAGATACTGTGACCCTTGGTGGGGCAAAAGTTATGACAGAGGGGCCCAGAAAGACCAAATAAAGTCAATTTGCAATGTTTTGCAACCATTAGAGCAAAGACACGTTTGCAAGAGAATGTCCAGGTAAATACAAGGCCAACAATAAATCCACACCAGACTTTAAAACTATAAAAAGACAAGGAAATATAATAGATCAGTCATGTTTGGCTCTCCACTTCACGAGTACAACAGGGAGTAATGAAGAGACTACTCTTCTTCCTGCAGCTATATCTTTTCAGAGTCAATTGGAAAATTCTGAAGTTTCACTTAGGAGTACTCATCAAATGTCTTCTTCAAAAGTTACTTTTTTCCTTCATTCACTGAAGTTGCATGTCTGTACTTTTCACAGAAAATAATCGACATTAATTGTAAAGATATTGGGTTTATTTTAATAGCAAAGGGCCTGACCTATAGTATATCTTTGTGTGTATTAGTAGGTTGTTAATGTGTAGAGGAGAGGTCTCCAAGTCCTGCTGTATGTAAGTATTAAGCGAGTAAAGAGTATTATAAATTGTCTTCGATCTTGTTTCTTCATGAATATTTCAAAATAGAGATGATACCAATATTATGATGCATGACAGATCACTAGTTGAGTTAGTTGTTACATTCCTGACAGATAGTGCTTTTAGAAAAGTAAGAAAGAAACAATTGAAAAAAGGGGAGAAAGTTATGGCTATAGTTTAATAAAGTATTAAAATGTCTGCACTTAAATATGTGTGAGTAAGTGAAACAGTAATCCGACATCAGAGATTACACCACTCAGCAACTGGAAACACCTCACGTCAAATCCAAATACCTATTTGAGAAATAACAGACGACCTGAGAAAAGATAAGAAATTGCATTTATCTACCACTTTGCACCTCTTGTTAATCCCACAACATTCCCCAAACCCCTGAAGAGTAAAAACATCTCATATGCTCATAGTCACAAGAGAACTGGTATGACTAGCGATCTTTCTGATACCCTCAATCTGCACTGAGATGGATTAAACATTCAATTTGTTACTCGCAAGACCACCACCCAGGTTCACCACTTACCATACAAATGGAAAACACGCTAGTAATCTATTAGCCTGCCTGGCCTGACACTGTATTATGTTGTATTTGTATTATATTTACTTCAGGGAAATTACGATTCAAGTCATATTTATCTTCATGTGGAAATGTGTGTCTAAATGGAAATCACCTATAGTGCGAGTGTGGATGCAGAGCAATACTAATGTGATCCATGAACCGTGCGATTTAGTCACCCTCTATGGATGCACTATGGGCTGATTCTACATATCAAACATGCTCTCCCCCTGTTAAAGCCCATACCCAGAGCCCCTGATGCTGTTTGATAATTATTACGCTTACATTACAACACAAGACCTTGCCTGTGGAGCTGGAAGAGCAGCCCCCTTCCCCATAAACACACACACTTTTAGCACACATGTGCACGCGCACGCACGCACGGCCTTTGTCATATACAGTAGTAAACAGCTTCCCAGTAAGCTGTTTGCACTTCACTGCCCGCTCTAGGAAATAAAAACAAAGAGCAAATTGGGGGTTTTGCGTCTCAGTGAATAAATAAGGTTGTTTTACTCACAGAATCCATTACCTTTTAAAACATGTGCCTAATGCGTTCAGCCTTTTCATTTTACAAACAAAGCCTAAATTAGGAATTAAATACATTCGGTATTTAGATAACGGCATTAGCTGTATGACATCAATGTGAAAAATTTGGACGGCATCCATATCGTTCCCATGCCTCCATTGTTACGTTAAATTGCAATATTAATCCTGGCTCAGACCAAGGTGCTGTAGCTTTTATGCGGTGCACTTGAATTATGCTATTGAAGTAATTGATAGTGATTCAGTCATTGAAGGTACTAATCCCATGATTCACTTCATCTCTCTCAGTGCCATTTACCTCCAGATGTTTAGAGTTTGGGGTAATCAATAAAGAGGGAATAAAGATTGGCATTCACAATACTCCCCTTGACAAGCTCCAGCCGAATGTTTGTCAAGCAAATTAAACACACTTAGACTTTTCACCTGCTCCTACAACGACACCACATATGGCCGTGAAGTTAAAAATAAGAAACTCTGCATACATTACCATGCATAATGCACAACTCCCTCCATTTAATATGCAAATTTTGTAAAATATTACTGAATACCTTCTGTTCGGAATGAATAAATTTGAATTGCAATTAGAATAATCTTGTATAATTAATGAAAACTGTCAATTTTGGTTCCGAAGTAATTTGATTAGCATGTTGATAGGACACTTATCAAGTTCAGTAAACTGTTAGATTAAGAAGATGAAAAAAAAGAAGAGATTCTAAGGATATTTTTCTCAACGGCTCTGACATTTTCCCTTGGCATTGTAAACAAAGACAGGAGCTGGCAAACTTCCTGAATCGAGGGGCGAGCGAGGGAGGGTGGAGAAAAGCAGAAAAAGGAGAAATAGAGACGAGGACAGAGATAGAGAGCCTCTTGAGATAATCTGCGAATCTCAGTCCGCAGATGAAAAGGAGTCTATCGTCGAGGCTCCTGAGCAAGCTACTCATCTCTGCCCTCTGCACTCCAGCTAAGCCCAAGTTTATGGGATTTATCTCGCGAAGCATTTGTAGTTTTTCACATCACATGATGAGTTAAAAACAGCACACAGCTCTGCTAAATGCTTCCAGGCTATAAATGTAGAGTTCTCAGCTAAAACCCACAGACAACTGATCCCAGCGTGCAAGTCTTCTGAGAGTAGCTATCTATTAGCGATCAACAAATTGATGTATGCCATTGTTGTATTGTATAAAACAGAACCATCTGCACTGTCTACAGATGAACAGAGCGAGTGACCTCCTTTTCCCCTCTCTTTCTCTGCTCATTAGCTATCCTGAACCTCTTTCTCTCCTGCTTTCAGTTTTCAAACCCCCAAATGAGACCTAAATCGCTTGCAATACAGGTTAGCTTGGGGAAGGGAGAAGGGGGGGAGGGAGAGGGAGGGGGGCAAACATCTGTCGTGCTAGGTACCCACACGCAGCTCGGGGTATCTCCTGCGAGGAACTTTGGGGATGTTTAATTCATAAACGCTGTCATCCATGTAAACCTCCTGATTTCATAATGACTAACTCTTGGTGGTTTAATTAATTTAATAATGCCTTTCAGAAGCCATAAATGAAAGGGTCTCTGAAGTGGTGCATTAATTAGCCGGCGCCGATGCTAGCCCTGTCAGACTGGTGGCTGTCAAAAGCAGGGCAAAGCGGAGGATGGGCACAGCTGACGTCCTGGCGTCAGAGGTCGTGCCAATCACACACCTCGCCACACTTTAATGAGTCATAATTTGTGTTGAGTGTACACATGTATCAGGGTCAACCTATGGTCATGTCCATAATTCTCACTCTCTCCTTTGCGGAGACTACATGAAAATAAGTGGAGGGGTGACATGGTGGTTACATTCCCGGTAATAAGCTGCTGGACAGCCACATTATGTTACCACTTGTATTTACATGGTGACCAACTCTGTGTGTGTAGTTTGTTTAAAGGTCCTGTGCTGAGTTTTGAAGTAGATATGAAACAGGCTTAAAGTAATACAGATGCCTCTTTATGACACAGAAAAGCAAAGAAGTGCATCAGCATGACATTTGATTATCTTATATATATAATTTTTTAAATGTTTGTAACAACTGCCACAGGGTAGGTGTTAAAAGGGTTGTCACAAAATGAGAGTTTGGAACATTTAAATAAACAAATATGATACTGTAGAAGATCCTATGATATTGGCACTCAGTATTGGGCAACTGCTTATTTTCAGCTGTCAAAGATTTCATGCAATCATCGTCACACTGTCTAAATTGCAAAATCTAGTTAGCAACACACTATCAAAACCATGGACACCTGATTTGATACCTTGGCAAAAAATGAAGGTCTTTAACAACATATATCAGGTCATTTCTTCTTTTCAGTAGTCAAAAACAGCTAGCGATAAACAGGACACTATCTGGATTGCACAATCAGTTTGGCAGCATCTTAGTACCGCAATGGTGAATACCTGATTGAAAACAATGTCATCAAAAGTAGTAGTCCCTGGCACCCTATATTGAATAATTTGATATGTATAACAATCAAATATTGAAAGTAACCACCTGAACTCTTTCTGGATTGCACAACCATGCTGCCTGATATCAAACTGGTGAATACCTGATAAAATAAAATGGCAAAGAAAAAATAACATTCCAAGACACCTGTATTGGGTGATTTTTTTTGTTTACAAGGACAAAGACTATGGGGATCGATTTGAACAATCACCCGCACACTTTCTAAATTGCAGGATCACATTGGAAACACACTGATGCTGGAACAGTGGGCATCAGTGGATAGAATGGTAAAAAGAAACACAAGTCTTAGGTACTCGATATGTTAGTCTCTTGTTTTCATTTTAAAATAACAAGCATTTAACTGCACAAAGTCTAGACTGCACAGCTGTACAGTAACACTGGCAACGTCCCTATACTGAATCAGACAATATCTGAATTTATGCCACTGCAACATACATAGAAGTCCTTCGCACCCAACATTGGATAAGTGCTAGTTTTCAGTGATCAAAACATTGCAAGCAAAAAAACACACAATATCAAGATTGCACAATCATATTGGCAACGTCCTGACAGTTTAATACTGGGTATCTAATTCATACAATGGCAAGCAAGAAAAGCAAGAGACACACACTTGGGTAGTTTTTTTTGTTTTGAATTATCAAATACTAGTTGCAATGAACTGCCATTATGAGGCATTTTCCAAGTATTTGTAGATTTTTACAAGCAAGTAGTGCACAAAACTTACAAAATATTTGTTTCTTCATTCAAGCAAAAACAGGTGAAAATATCCGGTGAAAACCCAAATTTGTGATTTGGGACTTGACACAAAAGTTTTATACCGGTACTTTAAGGTTGGCTCATTTTTTTATAAGGTTGACTGTCTACATCTTTTGCTGTAATGACAAGTAATGGCTGGCATTGTCATAAGGTTAAGGCATAGTATAAATCAAACTTCATTAAAAGTCTCTGCAACTCAACGCATGAGCACACAAAATCATCACAGACTCAGCCAGATTATATTCCAAACTAAACCCGTGCATCTTATAAGGAGGTTGTTTTCCCTTTTTTCATATTTCATAAACATGAAGCAGGGTGGTTTGTGTCTGTGCCTGTCCATTTATTACCATAAAAATCAGCTGACTGAAGTATCTCACTATCTGTGGAGGCAATTAACTGTTTTGAGAGAATGCGTAATACGGGACTTTGTAATGGTATCATTTGGAGTCAAGGCACAGATGCGCCGTGCGGAGCCATACTGTAATTAGAGAGAAACGCTGTACAGGTTTTCCACTAATTAGCAAATTATGCTGAAAATAGCATCAAGCTAATTAACAGTTATTATGGCATTTTTGAAAGTATGACTTTAATTAGCAAAGTCCTGACGCAGGCAATTTCAAACTCGTCTCTGAGAAGATGAGGAAGAAAAGAGGAGGGAAAAAAACATGGGGCATGATCAAGAAGATACCCAGATTATTATGATGCCGTCAAAATCTAAAGGAAGGGGGGAAAAAACAGGAGGGGGAGAAAAGAGAGACTGAGTGAGTGAGGGAGAGAAGGAGGAGAAGGAGGAGGGCCGGGGGGGTAAAGCTTTTGTGTGTTGTGTCTGAATCTCCATCCAAATGAGGGGACATGTGTGCTGTACCACGTTGCCAAGAGGAGCCCTGAGCCGTGTGCCCAGTGTCAGGTGGCAGCGGCTCACCCCTCAGCTACCAGGCGAAGACGAGAGTGAGCTCAGCTGGTGCCCACAGCCACTCACTTATTCTACTCCGCTGCACATTAAAGGAGCCCTCGAGTGGAGCCAAGCAACGCCAGCCAGCCAACCTGACAACAACACTCCACCTCCTCCTTGTTTCCAACAGTTCCTCTTAGCACTTCCTGGGATCCACCTTGGACCTAATGATGCCTGGTGACAGTGCATGAACCAGAAGTTTTTCTCACTTTAAAAAAATCTTCATTATTTTGGACTCATTTCAAGCTTGGAGAAGTTTCAAGTCCCAATTGTTGATATGATGGACAAAAGGGAGAATTTAGAGGGAAAATGTGTTTTTAAAGGTACCTGTGCCGAACCTTTTGAAGGGAGGAAGTGTCGCCAGAGGAAGTGGAGAAAAGAGTGGAAGAGAAGGAGGAAGAGAGGAGAGAAGGAGAGGGGTGGACTGAAGGGTCTTTGAAGGCCCAGTGTGTGAGAGAGAACAGAAGTGTGCCTAGCCCCAGGCAGCCTACGGCTCAGGCCCATTAGCTAGACTGACCTTGCCCGCGCCTTTGTCTTTGTGCTCTCCTCCCGCTGCTTCCCCTTCTCAAGCATTCCCTTTTTGTTGTCTCCGAGCGAGATTGGGAAGGGGGCCATATCTTTCAGCTTTCTAAACCTCCCAACCCCCCATCTACCACTCCACACACATACACACACACACGCCTCCAACGCCTTGCCTGGAGCTGGTGCCCCAGAGGGCTTGGTGCAGTGGCACCCCTCGCCGGTGGCCACCTCTGCCCAGACCAGAACTTGGATGAAGTGGTCAGTGTACCCACAAGACCCCTAGCGGAAACACTACATATCGGGGCAGTGATGGTAAAGGTGGCAGGGGGGGGGGGGGGGGGGGGGGGGGGGTGCAAAAATGGTGGCGCTGCAGGCCTTGAATACGTGCACCCACTCTGGGCAGCCTGCCTCTTTATTGCCTGCCTCTCATTTGAGAGGATGGAGCTTGGCTGCCAAGTTTTGACACCGCCACATATGGCCTCCTCCATCAATCGGACTAATCAAGCATCAAGGGGAGGCAGGACCAGCTTAATTGCCAGCCAGATATAGCTGCTCTCACTTGACGTGCAACCTGAAATAGAAGCAGGTCTGAGGAGACATGACAGAAGATAAATGAACACAGGCATTGTTCTAATAATTGTATCAAAATACACTTCTTTACACTCATGCTAAATCTACTCCAACAACAGCCAATGTAACGGAGCTTGTTATTTCAACATGACAACAACACTATTGCAAATATTGCCTTAATATAGCGTCATCTGCTCATTAAAATGTGGATTATGTTCACATTTGTAATGTTTGCTACCTCAGGTTAGAGAAGTGTACAGTAAGTTTTTTTTTTCCCAAGCTCTGCTCCTCCAGAGTCCTTGAGGCGTTCTGCTTGCCTCTCTCAACTTCCTGTTTCCCTTCGCCCCCCCACTGGGGTAGCAGCCACGGAATAACTTAGCACATGGAATGAGGAGGAGAGATCAACGGCGGCGATCCATTCATCTTGAGTTTCTCCTGTCACTCTCTCTTTCCGTTTGTAAACACTGAGGGTCTGTGGTCAGAATGGCCTTTTGTCCGCTGTGTTTTGCCTGCGTCCCGCTCTTATTCACTTCAAAGGTAACAAGTGACAGATGTCTGTCTTCTCTGCGGTCTTAAACGCCGAGGCTCCGCTAGATAGCATCTGGGCTGAATGTCAAACTGTGAATCTTGCCTCAGAAAAGTACTGTGGTTATGCCAAGCTCATTGTTATTAATGTCAGGGACACTGCCTACAGAAGTATTTAAGATGCTCCCTGTTGCTCACAGCTGGGTGCACGTGGAGGGGAAGGGATGGGGGGGCTTGTATATAAAAATGATAGACAACAAATACTAGAAAAAAAGGCTCAAATTGATTATAAAGGACAGAATGAATAGATAAATAGCTCAATTAGATCCATATCAAGAGTTCCTGGTGGGTGCGCAACTTTTCAAAGAATGTTTCCCTGCATGAACCAATTCAATCCCAGGAGAAAAAAAGATGAACAGTACAGTCAGCATGATATTGGAATTGGCAGACAGCAACCTAGAAGAATTAGAGACTGGTATCAGCAAGTTTAAATTTTGGCCAATATTTACAGTGTATATATAGGGCAAACATATGGGAAGAATGTATAGATCTATCTATACATTTCATATTTAAGTTTGTTGAGTTGTATGTAGACCTGCCATGACTGTAGTTGTTTTTCATCAAAAATTATTAAACTTTAAAGTGTGAGCAAACTACTTAAGTTTTAGGTCTAAACTGGTGCATGTCTTGAGTTTTTTTGACCACAGTAGCCCAAACAGGCCTGCACTCATACTTGAATTTAATTCATCAATTTACCCTTCTTTCACACTAAACTTCTTTAGACTCTATACAAAGCATTTTGGATCAATTCCTCAAGGACTAAAAAAGAGACATATTTAAATGCAAAATTTACAGGACTCAATAAAAATCAATGCACAAGCAAAATTGCATTGTTTTGTTTGCTCTAACAGATTGCTGCTTAGTTTACTGCAAGTATGAGAGTTTGCTTTTTAATACAATGACACAAATACAATCTAAACAGATCACTTTTAAGATGGCAACACATTTCAACCACTTTAAATGGCTGACTTTGGTAGACTTTAAAATAGATCCTTTGTGTGATGAGGCAAATGACCATAGTTTGAACGTGCCTAGATCAAGTCTCAAAACTAGGAGATTGAGCCTTTGCAGTGGCGGCTCCCAGGCTTTCGACTCACTCCCTCTTCAGCACTTTCAAGTCATTGCTTAAGACCCATCTCTTCTCGATCACCTTTACCTTCAACTGAAATAATCCCGAGCCTTTCAGTTTGATTGTGTTTTGACATCCAGTCTTTAAGATAAGTTTAAGATCATTTTTGCCTTTAGCTGTTGCGCTTTTTTGTCCCACTTAGCTTGCTTGTTTTATGCCTTATAAGGGTTCTCATTGCTGGTTTCCTATTTTGTTTGTCTCTTTGTGGTTGTGCAGCACTTTGGTAAATGCATGTTTTTTTTTAAATATGCTATATAAATAAATGTTGACTTGACATAGATCAGAATTTTAGAGTGGCATATGGTGTAGTAATCATACTTGTAAGGGCCTGTGCACCCCTCTGGACACCACCCTGGGTCTTAACCACAGCTGATTCATCTTTATGGCACTTGAGAAAAAGGAATTTTTCTGTCAGTTCAAGCTCTTTCTCAAGATTGTCTCAAGTGACCACTTGCAAACTTGTACAAAATAAAATGTATTCATTCTAATGTTAAAATATAAGAAAATGACATTTTATTTGTTAAAAGAGAGCTTCTCAAAGTGTTCTCTTGTTTATTCCATGGAGATATTTTCTGTTTAATACTATTGCAACTACAAGTCCTTAACACCCAATATCAGGTAATTTAATGTTTATAATACTCTTAAACTGCAGGCAAATCCAGCACACACTCTGGGTTGAACAAAAAAGTTGGCAGAAGTAGACATGACCATGGAGGAGCAAGGAAAACCCCTGCTTCTTGCCAGTTTCAAGCACTTTTCAAAATGTTGCCAGTGAAACTGCGCAATTGAAACAGTGCTTTCTCGTTTGCTTAGAAATACTGATGATCATCAAGTTTCTGGACTTTCGGCTTCCACTGATAATTGAAATAATAGAGATGCTGCCATTTTAAAACAGATGGTTTTGAAAAATTAAAAAAAATCCCTTGCTATACCTAAACATACAAAATTGTTGCCAATCTTTTGAATACAATTTAGACAGTGAGTTGTAATTTTTCCACATTTTCTATTTTATGACTTAAACAAAATATTTCCCTATATTGGGTTTCTAGGACCTCCATCTTTAATACTGTGGTAGCAAACAGGTTTCATCATTGGTTGGTTTTTACAAGAATCACTAAGTTTATATTCATGGTAAATTTGTTGTGTGTTGTTTATAGAAAAAATATAGAGGAATACATTTTGATCCATATTTCCCAGTACTACTTGGCATTTAAAAAGGATCTGTGTGTATATACTGGTATTGAATGCCATAATGAATCTGGAAACATTAGAGAATCAGATATCGGCAGAAATCCAATACTGAACCTTCATTTTTAATATGCTAAAGCAGAGGTTTAGCTGCATTAAAGTGTTCTTTGGAGCTATGGGAACTTATAAAACAAAAAGGTGGCAAAGGTGGTGGTGTTTTGAGCTTGTAATCACAGCACGGTTGCTGTGTTTATTTAACTTCCTCATCCCCGTCGCTGCCTGCCTGCCTGCTTTTGGTATTTACATGTTTAATTGAGAAGTGTGCTGCCGGTTTCTTCTGCCCATCTGCCGAGTCCCTTCCTCTTATCAGGCTCATT
This sequence comes from Cetoscarus ocellatus, assembly GCA_037902135.1. Taxonomy (NCBI): domain Eukaryota; kingdom Metazoa; phylum Chordata; class Actinopteri; order Labriformes; family Labridae; genus Cetoscarus; species Cetoscarus ocellatus. The sequence continues at coordinate 419,676 of JBAMNC010000028.1, read as the reverse complement.
CCTCAAACTGACAGCTCTGCCTCTCTGCATATCTCTCTTTCACTCCCTGTGCCACCACACTACTGACTCCTCTCTTTCTGGCTCACTTGTGTCCCCCCTCTTCAATCTGTACGGGCCGGATATGAGTAATGACAACACGTTTTTTCGCACAAATCAAACCAATAAGTAGAAACATTCACAGGACATGGCATAACAAGAAAATTCTGCATCACGATACTCCGTTGGGTGGTCTTTAAAAAATTTTTCCACCCCCATGTCTAAATCACCGGCTGTCAGACGCAACATGTGTGTCATTGTATCCCCATCAGCGTGCTTCATTGTACACACAACCACCTCTGAAGAGCTGCCTCTTATCAGTCGAGTGTCAGAGAGCCCCCAGCACCAGCACCACCTCCTCCTCCCTGCCTCCCTTTTCTAAATGCTTTTCTATTAAGAGCAGTGTTGTGTCCCTCTGATAGCGGCAGCTTCGCCACTTCATCATTCATAATCCCAATGGGCATCAATGGGCTCCATTGCCTCGCTATACACACCAAAGGCTCCGTCAGTCAGAGGGATTGAAAACAAACCTAAATGAGAGTGAGAATCTGAGGAAATGGCTCCTAAAAGGCCCCAGCACTCCAGTCATGAATGGTGCACTCCACAACAAGGCTTTGGCGATAACTCACACATTTGGAGAGGGCATTCAGTCTGCCTTAATTCTTCCTGGATGGCTTAGAACATATGGAGGGCAATAACACAAGTGTAAAATGATGCTACTTATGTGTTTGGTCTTTTGAATGCAGTTCTATTTTCGCTAACTGCGTGTTATGACAGAGGAAAAACAATAAATTCCCTGAGGTGGACAAGTGCTCTTCAAATCAAGGAAACAAGCAGGGAAATATCTGCTACATTATAGCGAGCGTGTAGGCTAACTTTCAGCAGCATCAGAAAGTCTAAAATGATGTTCCCCGCCCTTCCCAGCATGCAGAAGTCCCGCTGGGGGCCTCGATGTGATCAGCAGCATCCCCACCACGTCTCCTCATTATTGAGTAAATAGGTTTGGGCATGTCCTCAGTAAACAAAGCCAAGACTGACAGTTAAGGGAGTGAGGGGAGTGGGAGGCAGCCTCGTTCCCAATTAGAGTCGCCTCAGGCAAAACTTTAAAGAGGAGATCAATCCTACAGATCGCTAAACTGATCCTGTCACAGGCTGGGGATATTTAAACCGCGGTGCAGAGCAGAGTGGCGCGGGGCAGTTCTCACTACAGTTTGACTGTGTGTGCTAATGACTTGGGGGTAGGCTCTCTCACCAGGACACACACCCCACAGCGAGGCGGCGGTGATTGACGGGTGAAATCGGACCTCAGCTGCAGTTCTCGGCACAGTAGGGGCCAGATGGGGAAATAGTGATTTGCGTTTTTTAGTATGCAGCTCCTGCACTTACGGATATTCCCTAATTGTCTCCCTTACTTACCTGTGAGGCTGTTTCCCATCACAGATGCAGAGTACATTTCAAATTAACCCAGGATGTTTTGATTTTTTTTGCTCTCCTCTAACCCGGCACCTTTGAAGCAGACTTATTAAAAACGTAGCAGTGGGGGCTAAAGCCTGTCTATCTGGTGCAGGTTAAAAGTTCCTGAGACAAAATAAAGGGACTAACATGAGGGGAATGAGGCTGAAGAGGCAAAGAAGACGCATCAAATGAACCACACAGTCAATGTATGACATCCTGCTATGGATGGAAACACACTAGATGAAATGTTCTATATTGGCTGATACCTTTTTCAAATTTTTCTGCGAATATCTGCTTTTAGACGGAGGCTTCAGTTGGGTTGGGAACAGCAGAATAATCATAATGTCGCTTCACAGTTGAGAATTATTAGGACAAATGTCTAGTTGCAACAAGCCTCAAATCAAGTATAAGCCTCCATCTTGGAGAAGGGCAAACCGAGTCCAAAATTGGGCTTAAAATTGAAGACTTCCAACAAAAACAAGAACAAATATAAGGAAAAAATATGGAGGAGATCCTGGTTGCCATGTTTGTGAGCTGTAAAAGTATGCAACATCTGTTTAATGACACTTCCTGTCTGCTTGCACTCATCAACTGGGTGCTCCTGTAGGCAGCCCTTCATGGAGTTGTAAAAATGAAACATGTATGATGTTTGTGATTTGAAGCTCAAGTCTGGTGGAGGGCAAAACAACAATTGCACTGGCACCATAAACTTCAGGATTATTTGGACAAACTATTAATTACAACAAGCCTCAAATATATTACAACCCAAGATTGCTGAGAAAGACATCCTTAGTCCAAATTCTTTCTTGAAATGATGCTAGATGTTCCAAGCTAAAAGCAACACTTACTACATCTTTGACTACAAGAAAGTACGGCTCAAAGTCCAACAAAAACGAACCAAAACAATAACAAAATACAGGGAAGAAAGTCTGAGAAGAGAGTGTAACTGTATTTGTGTTTGCTGCCATGTTTGTTAGCTGTTTAAGTATACAACATCTAGTTGGTGAGGCTGTACTTGGCATTCTGTCATTGGCAGCTCAACCTGAAGTCATAAATATCAAACAAAACTGCTATTATCAGTAAGGATTGTAATGCTTAAACCCATTTGAAATAAATCACTTAACACATATACAAACTATTTAAACAAATAATCAGTCTCAGTATGCTACAAATAGAGCATAACCCCCCTAAATCACCAAGAGGGGCAAAATCTGTCTTAGACACGTTTGTGAGCTGTAAAAGTATGCAATATCATGGGCTCGAGCAGGTATTCCATCATAGGAAGTTTAACCCAGTGTAGTATCAAACGTAACTGATAAATAAGGGTGGCTTATGACACCACACGCTTTAGGAAATATTTTGACAATGATAATTTGTCAACACCCTAAACTTGCAACTTCACTGACCCTCTTCATCACTGAGTAGGGCAAATCAGGTCGAAAATCTGTCTCTAAATCATCATTCAGCGTGTATATGGTCTAATGCAGCACATACTGTATCTTTGACTACAAGCGAGTATGGCTGGCACACTCCAACTTCCATGCAGGCACACATGGGTAATGTGTAATGAGCTACCAAGCTCAGTGCAACTGCAGAGGAACTGAACATTTAAATGAGCCAATGATGCATTATGTATATCAGCGAGGTTCCTGTGCAGGAATTAATCATGATCATAAAAGCCAAAGACAAAACAACATACTCAGGCCGCTGCTAAATTGTTGTGATCTAATGCAAAACAAATTCATTTTTCATGCCATTAAAGATAAAGAAAATCTTAAAAGGTTTGGTTTTGCTTGTCTGCGTCTCTTATTGAGAGTCATTCACTTTCAACTTTATTTGCGGATTATTGCAAATCCCCGGTACAAATCATATCATGAAATCATGTAGCTGGGACATTGGATGTGTTCTGCTAATGCTCAAGGAAGATCCCCTGAGGGAGCCATTGAGAGGGGGAGAAGGGAGAGAAAGAAGGAGGCAGATAGAGGGAGAGAAAGCAGAGGAAGGGGAGATGGGGAGAGAGAGAGTTACAGGACGTGGAAGGAAAAGGGAGGGAAGGGCGGGAAAGCAAGACAGAGAGGAGGGGAGGGCGGCAGCAGTCAAGCTGCACTTTATCCTGACAGATCTCCTTTACACACTAATTTCCTTGTTAAAGAAGAGAAAATGGCACTCAATCCGGAGAAATCCTTTTCTCCTGGAGCAGGCCTGTCAGCTGAGGGATGAGTGGATACAAGCAGAGCTTTCCTCCTCAGGCTAGCTCCCTCTGGCACACAGCAGCCAAGCTGGAGCTCTCTATCTATAGCCATAATTAATACACCATCGGAATATAATGAACCATACCATGATACATGAGTTTCAGCGGGCACTGGAAGTCGACAGCAGTCATCTGAGCATTCGCTGGAAATCAAACGTGAAGAGAATTGATTTTTTGATCCTGTCATCTCCATCACAAATGGCAAACAAATCGTGTACAAACATTTCATGCTCAGTCGCTGTTTATAAACATTCGCCATGACAAAATAGTCACCGTTCACAGTAAGCAGCAAAGTCATTATCCCTCACCTCAACATATTTATCAGCGATTCCTAATTCAGTAAAGTGTATTAGCTGGGATTTGGGGGAGGCAGAAAAGAAAAGCCTCTTTTATTTTAAGTCAGGGGTTTTAGCTGCTCTGTCTGGATGTTCTCATCTCCCAAGATTACTATTCTGCAGGGTGTGTGTCAAGACTACTTTTCAGAAATCTCGGTAACAATTCAGATGCGATCGATAAGGAGTGACAGTTTATTCTAAGGCTTAGCAACAGGCCAAGAAAAGAACGACTGGAGCATCAAGTTTAGAGGAATGAATTTGTTTTGTATTTGATTTTTCCATTAAATTTATCACCACTTTAACTCTGCCTCTCTCCCCCCTCTCACTTTCTCCCTCACTCTGTCACTCACATCGACAACAAGGCTGTAAACGGCTGTCAATTCCTCATCTGTGATTTCCATGTCTTCACTTTCATCCATTTTTGATTGCTTCACACTCTATACCTATGATGCTTTTAGTGCTCATCGGTGACCTTGTGAGATGATGGGGAAAATTATAAAATAAATTTTCAGTGGCAGAGTGCCGCTGCCCTTTATAACACTTCATCATATCGCCTATGGAACGGGAAATAGTTGAGAAACATTTCTCACAAAACGGCCTTATGCTGGTTCTGGCACAAAATCATATGGTAAATCTATTACCACTTTGTCAAGAGAAACCACTGGAGGTTTTCCCACAGTGAAGCAGCAGGCGAAGTGGCAAAAAAATGTGACCCTGAAGCTACTGTCCGATTTCTCTTATTACAGTGTTTTCAAAATGGTCCTCCCTTTTCGGATTTAAGGGTCATTGAGGATGCCAATCAGGAGGACGGGCCAGTCAGAGAGCCAGCGGTGTGAACAGGACAGGAACCAGCTGATGAAATTCATCCATACTTCTCACTTATGATGACATGATTGATTTTCCCTCAGAGTGCTCAAATGTAGGATTGTCTTCCTACCCCCATCTCCTCCTCCCTCCATCCCGCCTCAATCTGCCCACCCACCCGCCAAGCCAGCAGCTAATGGATAAAGCCTCTGTCTGTCTCAGGCACAGCGGAGAGTTGACGAGTGGAAGAACAACTGCAACGAATGAAGGGTGAAATCTGAGAGTGCAATTTTCCGTCTGTCAATCTCCCTTCAAGAGAACAAGTTGACCACCAATCAGCGGAGTCGATTCCAGGCCCTGGCACTTGATGGGAGCGCTCTGAGTGACAGCGTCATGTCACTACATTAACACAGCAATGAAAGACATAAAAAGGAATTTTTTGAAGGGCCCTAGCCAGTTATTCCATTTCTGGATGTGATTCAGGGGGTTGGGACCATACTTTTCTGCCGTAACAAATGAACAAACTGACAGGTTAATGCATAACATAGCACTCTATAATTCATGGATGTGAATTTGGGAGAGTCCTATCATAGTCTAGGTGCTTCAAAATACAACCAATTAAACTTTACTTAATTATTAAAGGTAGAAAGTGAGGGAGAAACATGCCTTAAAAACTCTTGCTTGCAGTCAATTACGATAAAACTTTAATGAGGCTGGATAGAGAGCCATAAAAACTGATAGCCCCTCCGTCATGAATTATATATCCATATCGATTTTGTTTCTTTGCTATAAGAATTGCAGGTAATCGTATGTTACCACATGTAAAGTGCACTTCCCTAGCGAGGATAAATATTAACTATCAAATATATATGAGGTGTGTGTGCATTTATGACCAGGCTCATGTAGAAAATGAAGAGCAGGGATGTCGAGGCAAGGGCCATTGGGAATGGATGAAGGGTGCCATATCTGACAGTAAGAGAGACCCTTAGCGCTGCCGGCTTGATATGTTACCTAGTTAGCGTCACAGAGAGAGGAATAAATAGTTCTTTATTATTTGTGGTTGCCATCATGTCTCTCCTAATAGACAGGCTATACTGAGTTTAAACCACATTATCCTCTGCGAGACCATCGCAATTACTCTTGAGAGCGGGCCCTGATGTGTGGATAAGGCAGGTCGCCCATGTCTTAATGAACACAAACAATGTGAAATGGAGGAAAGAGCAGTAGGGGGAAAGATAATGGCAAGGGAGGGCTTGTTTTAATAGAGACAGCACTAAGTTGTTTGCTATGATCTATGCCAAGTCTGAGGATGCTGAAAACCTCCAATGTTAGTTTGTTGAGATCTTTTTTCATGATCCTATTACCCAATCAATCCGCGCCCTTTTCTCCACCAAGCACAAGCACAAATCCTGTTTAGTGGATCTCCAGTCGTAGACTGTGTGTCTTGCTGTCATTGTCACACAGTCCTGCCTTGTTGGACACCTCACAGAGGTTAAAGGGCACCAAACTGGATCACTGTGACACCCAGTGCGAGCCTTATCCGCAGCACAAATGGCCAGTGCTGGGTTAATTGATAAACTGCCGCTCCACTTCATTAGTCAGACAGACCGGGCTTAACGAACGAACACAGAGAGAGTGTCACTCTGAATATGTTAATCATGACTGGCCATTATGGGGCTCTTCCCTCTACCTCCTTGTCTCAATCTGTGCTAAACTACAAAGCCCAGGGATGTGGGGCCACTTCAAACTCTGTGTTTGCTTGTGTTGAGCACAGCTATTTATCAGCGACAAAAGAAGAAGAAAAAAAAAAAACAGGAGACAGACAGACACAAGAGTGGTCCTTGGTGTTATTGAATATAAATATATAATAACCATGTAAAAAATGCATCATTTGGCCTTTTCACAAAGGCAGTTGTAATATAGCACTAGGTGAGCACTGTACTTGACGTACACACTAGAGGTGAGGGTGTCAGGGGAGAGCTCGCTGGAGCGAGAGGAGGTTTTATTGTTGCCCAGCCCTTCCGCTTAAGTGCACATGGCTGGGAGGAAGCCGGGACCTCCAGCTCTGACCTCTGCGCATGTATATTTAATAGGCCATCAGTTGGCCGGGGCAGCGCTCTGATCAGGATTCAGAGAGGGGCTTTGAACACCCCTGTGTATTCCTGAGCGTGCAGCCTCAAGCTGCTCTCCCCAGCTGTGTCAATCCGACAGCACTGTTACAGGCACCCAGACAAGGCGCTGGGCACTCCACTGCTACTGCCTAATGACTACAGGAGGAAAAAAACAGCAAAACAAACACAAAAACAATAACATTTGGCGTATGGAGCTCTGCTACCATCTAATGAGTGGTTTTCATAAGTGAAATATTACGCCAGCTGATAGTCTGTAGGCTGTGTGGGGTCTGTTTGGATTACATCAGCTACTCTATACGACACTGTGTTCCCCTTAATAATAACAAAATGGCAATCTCACAGTGACTGCACTACACATGCCGGTAACGATTGCAGAAACAAGACGGCAAACAGAGAAGTGCCACTCGTGTGTCTTTTCTTCTAACAAGGTATCACTACTCTTTGAATCAAATCGGCTCTGTGTGTGGGGTGTGTGCGTATGAATGTCACAGTGCACGCAGGGGTGTGTGTCTGTGTGGGTGTGTGTGTGTGAGAGTGTGTGAGGGCAGCTTAACGAGGGTGGTTCATTTGACAGGCAATTAGTTTGCGGAGCTGCTATTGACAGCCCCTGCGCTTGTGTTTGTTCAACAGCTCTGGGTGAGTTCCACGCTCCCTGGGCTACGTGACAAAGCACCTCCGACAGGGAGCTCCTGATCTCCACCGAGGCTCGGAGGCTCGCACTGTGAGGGTTGGGGGGTGGTTGGGGTGAGGAGGGGGTGGTGGATATGTGACAGCCTAGCAGAGAGAGGAGAGGAAGAGAGAGAGCCAGGGAGAAGGGGAGGCGGAGAGATACAAAACCCACAAGGGTCTATTAGGGGGTTGTTGCAAGTTAATGTAGCTACAACACACTTTTTTGTGTCGTATTTTTGAAAGGCCTGAGCAATGATGTTGTCATTTGTTGTTTGATTGCGGGGATAGCAGAGGGTAATCTTAGGAGACATGCTGGCTCTCACACTACATGCACACACACAAAAATGCAGAAAGAGAGGAGACGAGGAGGAGGTAGGGGGGAAAGCTGGAGGGAGATGGAGGAGAGGAAAAATATAACAAGATCCAAACACTCTTTTATCCTCGAAAATCCCATATTCTAATGCAGGGGCCCATCCCTCTTTTAGTTGCAACCATTTCGTTTGTAGAGCCAAGCTCCAATCAATATCATTATTTTCACAGAGGATCGAAGCGCCTTCACCGAGTTAATGGGGGATTGAGGTGGTAAACGTTTACCCTCTCACTGTCAGCAGAGCACTGGTCCATAGTGGGCCCAGATGACAGCGCTGGCCCTGCTGTGGACACACTATGTGGAGATGTCCTGTGGGTAGACAGGCTGCATGGACTGTCAACCGCCTGCCATGCCCTAGATGGCCTAACATATCAGCCACTTGAGTTAGAGCAGCAGCATGGGCTTTGACTTCTGCTGGAGCTAACAGAAACAAACCGGCCAGTGCTGGCAGCAGCATTACTGCTCTGCTTGACATTGTTATTGTTCATACTAGAAAGACTGGAGAAAGACTCTCTTCTGTTTTACTCTAACAAAATAACTCAGCTTATCAAGAAGTAATTAAGCTGAATATTAAATAACATACTGCATTAGCATAAAACAATATTTTGCTCATTGCTAGCCGTCTGCGGCTATGGATCAGCTGTTCTGTCGGATTTTTGAGAAATGAAGACTAATCTGCAGCTGGCAACAGCCGAGCACATTCTCTCGTATAGCAGCATATGCTAAATAGCTCTTCAAGCGCGCAGATGCATTGCTGTAAAATACTTCTCCTGTCTGCGTATCTGCATCTCCCAGATGGGTCTCAAGCTGTGCCAAACTGCATCTCATCAACTGCTATGAACTATGGCATCACATGACCGCTAGAGATATGTGGAGTCCTATTCTGTGGCGCTTTGGCACAACGTGGTCAAGCGATGCATCATGAGAGAACCCACACTCTGTCATGATGGAGGTAACTAACACAGAGGGAAGCAGAGTGCTGAAAGTTCTGCTCAATAAACACAAGAAAGGAACAAGACTTTTTGTCCAGTTCTTCTTGTTTCTCACTTTGGAAAAAAGACTAATCAGCAGAGTTTGAGTGGATTTGGAGTTTGCATGTGGGTGTGACAGAGCAGTGAGAGATTTCATGGGACGTTGCCCCATGATTCATTGAGTTATTGGTTTCCGCCCTGTTTTAATCGCTGCAGGGCCCAAGCCAAAAAATCTCGGAGGATTCCGGAGAGCTCGTTTCTCCACCATTCAGCAGAATGGAATTTGGTCTGCAAGTGCCTCACGTCATTTGAGGCGTCCTTCACAGTTTCGGAGGCCCTAATTCAAACCACATGGAGGCCAGCGTCCGGTTACGGACCTCTGCAAAAAAAAAAAAAAAAGGACACATTCCCATTGGCTGCTCCAGGATGGGAAATGGGGTGTCTTGATGGAAAAAGATAACAAACACATCTAAGTAGGAGTCACAACATAGCCAAAGCACACACACATTCACATGCATAAATATACATAGACATGTACATACATGGGGACATATACAAATATACAAGCATATACACAAATACACACAGAGGCTGTGAAAGGTACACTTATGGGCCTGCAAAAGCTGTTTGCTTGACATGATGGAAGAATGAGCAGCAGCCTCTGTAATATTGCTCCTATTCTTCATTGACAAGCATATATATTTTTTTGCTGTTCCCAACTGACTTTGCAGCGCTGAACTCCATTTATGAATTATCTGACATATTTCCTGCTATTTTTTTGACAGGAGTACTCAGAGGAAATTTCAAGGCACCTTTCTCCTGACAAGTAGAAATATCAATATTTGAATAAATTGCAGATTTGGATCTCCTCACATGGATGCTCTCCAGCAAGAGAGTGTGTGTAGGTGTGTGTACACAGCTGAATGAATGTGTGTTTGTGTAGGTGTGTTTTTTTGCATGTGTGCGCGTGTGTGTGTGCGCGTGTGTGTGAGTGAGTGAAGGGAATGGGAAGGGGTTTGTTTCATTCTGTTACCACGGTCTTATCCCCCCGAGCCCGCAGGCAGAAATCTGTATGCAGCATTTCATTAGGAGAGAGCTCGACTGAGTGACATGTGAAGCACACCTCGCCGTCGACCTGATGAAGTTTACTTCTCTCAAACGGCAAAAAAGCCACTTTGTAGACTAGCCCTTTTTTCCACAGAGGAAGAGAAGGGGGGTGATGGCTGAGCACCAATAAAAGAATCATGAATGTTGTTTCACAGAATGACAGGCCTATCTGTACACAAATATTTCTCTTCCAGAAAAATGTAAGCTTCAGAGCTTTTTTTCCCTCTCCTCTGTTTTTTCAGGGTTGATTCGACTTGATAGGACTGACAGTGTTCAAAATATGATCACCTGGATTCTAAGCCTCGTAGGAAACATCTAACATCACTCTCAAAAGGGAGAAGAGAAAGAGATTGTTGTTATCTCACAAAAGTGGCAAGTGTTATGCGAGGAAAGAAGTATCTCACCCAGTGAACTAAATAATTTAAAAACAAATACACTCCTGTCCTACAACCTTGATAAATACGCCGTCCCTGTATGAGGGGTCAATGTCAAGCATCCATAACACTCAGAGCTGTCTTCTTAAAGCTCCTGGTGTTACGTATGAGAGACTTCTGCCTATCTGTCTCACTCTGTTTAGCTGCAGTAGCTGCCATACTGTCTGCATGTCTGCTTCTACCGCTGATAGATCACTCTCCTGCCTGCCTACCTACCCTACCAACCCCCCCATCATCATTTGAGGGAGCCTGAGAAATGGCTTAGCCATGTGAGGTTACTCAGGTACCAAAAAGGCTGCAACCCCCTGACCCCCGATCTGACCTTGCTGACCTGAACGTCATACTTTCTCCCTCTCCAACACAAAACAAAAACAAATCTTATCATGCGCCTCTGAGACTGAAAGCTAAAAAAGAGAGAGCCCTTATATCAGCACAGTGCTTTGACAATCATCTATCCACATGACCTGTGATTTCTCCGACAGGGCCGGCTTGACACTTACAACAGAGAGGTGACGGCGTGCAGGTTGTCCATCTCTCGCCTCGCCTGCCCTTATCTCCTCTCTCCTCCATCTCTTCTCTCTCTCCTCCTTGTGTGCACAACTTAATAAGCAAGCAAGGGGTTGATTCCCATTATGGAAAGCCTGGAAAATGGCCCGGACATTTCCCCCTCCATATCTGGGATCTCCATCTGGAGAAGGCACTCTCGCTCTCGCTGCCCCCCTCGCCCAATCTCTGTGTGTGTTCTGGTGAGCCTACGCTGCAGAGATGGCTTTCACTCTCCACTGGCTACAATGAGATTGGCCCACCAGGTTGACTCTATTCGAATCGACAACCCATTTCAATAACGTAACAAAACAGAACAGAGTGCTGATGTTGAATAAAACATTTGTGAAGAGTGCCTGGGGGACAGGATGGGGGCCTTAAATTAACTAAATCTTTAAAATTTTGGAACACTTTAGCAGAAACACACATTCATCTACACATAACATAACATAGTGATTTAATAACAGCATGTAATTTGGTTAGTTTCCCTGTATGTTTTGCCATGAAATGTATGCCCGTGTCACTGGTCTCATATCAGTTGGAGCTGCTCCATAACCAGAGTGTATGGTTAACAGACTAATAAAGATTACACTGAGGTCAGCAAGTCACTAATCCCCAACGTTATTAGTAAAAACAAAGCCTACAGCTTTACACCATCACATCTGAGTGCCTGTGCACGTGCATAAGGTCTGAACATAATACGGTGTGACTTAAACCATACAATGAGAAGAGAAAATAAATATCCTAAGAGCAGCAGGGGTGGACAGGGCCAGGCCTCTGCAGACCTATGTCATCACTCCCTCCGGTCCCGGCTGCGCTCCCCGCCCGAGCGAAAGGGCTCGATGATTACGGAGGCTCAGCTTCCCTCTAAGAAAGCAAACCGGAGCTGCAGTCCAAACAAGGCCGAGCCAGCAGCGAGGGAGCACTGCTACACCAGGCGGCTCGGGTTTACCCGTCGCCTCCGACCTGGCTGGCCCCCGGGCTTGCATTAGTCCCCTCAGCCCAGCCTCTCTAGGACAAACAAACAACCAGCACTTACACAGTCAGGGACGAGCAGCGAGGCGGAGAGAGCCGGTGCCACCAGCGCTGTGCTGAGGGGGAACCTGACCCAATTGGATTTGCTTTATCACCCCATATAATGACTCCCAGACTGGTCTGTTCCAGTGGTAGAAAATAAAAATTACTGAATAAAAAAAAGAAATCAGCCTGCCTGCCATTCTGAGTTTGGCCTAAAATGGGCTGCTCCCCCAAAAACAGATGGGGAGGCATCTCAAAAATGTTCTCTGCCTCTGGGGACGTGTGGTTTTCCCCATCATTATATAACTGTAAACTCCTGGATGTCAGAGATTGGGGATAATAACTTTCAGATGTTGGCAGCCCGGCCCGATGCTGGGACCTGCTGGATGGGAACGCTTATTCGGCAGAGAGGAGGAAGTCCGAGAGATTAGGACTAAGATGTGACAGGAGGGGGGGGAGAAGTGGATCTGGACCAGAGCTGAATGGGTTGCCTCAGTCGGTTGGAGTGGGTCTGACGTTGAACCGAGCCCTGATGATGTGCCGCGTGGGAGGCAGAGACCCGGCATGTGTGTGTGGGTGAGACACAAATTAATATAAAAACCACAGGAAATCATGTCATCGTGTTAACACGCTGAAATCAAGCTAAAGTGCTCGGGCTTGATCCGCCACTTTTAGCATTCCATTTCAATTTCCAGACACATTTGATATGACAGGTTTAGCACTCCCCGTTGCAGTGCAGATGTGCCACTAATTCAGAAACAGACACACCTCCTTCAATAAATGAGTCCTTATAGAAGTGTCATCCCATTAAACCATTTTTTATTGGTGTGTCTCACATGGCGGGAGAGGATCATTGTTCACCGCAAACATTGTCGCCACTCGCTGCCGTGGTCAAGGTTTGGTCACTTAAACTCAAGACTCATGTAATGAAAAGAAACATCTCCTCACATTTTTATGTATTCCAGCTGGTCACTGCACAGCGAAAAGCACAATCCCTGTTTTTCTTTCTTTTCAAATATTTCCCCCCCTTTTGCTTTAAAGTTATCGATCGCAGTGCTGAACAAGCAGAGGAGTGTTTTTTATTGTAAATCAATACTGATCGATCGGGCTGCCTGGGTGTTGAATATGGATCAATATCACACCAGGCTGTGGAGGAGATCTGATTTCAATTGGCAAGAGAAGCCCACAGCAGGTTTCCATCAAGCGGTAATTCAAGACATGGGAACATAAGTCAGATGGATTGATATAGACTAGCCAGGACCTTTCTTGCCACTGAACCAGCTCAAGGAAATTTCTGTCATATATCATTAACGCAGTTGGGGCAGGCGGTAAAAAAAGAAGGGAAAAACGAGGGGGAGCAGAGTGCCTTAGTGACCCTCAATGAGGAGCAGTGGTCAAACATTGAATAAACACACTGTTATTAGCATGAATGTGATGTTTTGCAGTAATGAAACACACAAAAATAGACACTGTGGCTGTGCTCTCCACACACACTCACACACACACACACACACAGCAGAGCTCAGTGCGGTCATGTTCTGTGGGACTTCTGGTTCTGATTATGCTGAGGTCAGCCGGAGATTCATACTGTAAGCTGTTATTAATTTACTGAACAAATGTCCCACAGAAAAACTGGTGAATGGTGAAATATTTTCATTACACTTATCATACGGACCATCTTTATTCAACCTGCACATCATTAGTTGATTTAAAGCGAGTAACAAAACACATCATAAAGTCGTTTAGCAGTGAAGAAAAGACTGAAAAGCTATTGCCTTTCACCTAAAAATAAAAATTAACATCTTTCTTGCCCACCAGGAGGGGGTTTAGTAATTGCTAACATCATGTGAAGATAATAGCTTAAGATGATTATTGGTATTGGCAGATATGAACATTTCTGCACATATTTATAAGACCAAAATTCATTGTGCATTAAGTTTGTTGAGTTAGGAGAGGCAAATCTATTTGTAAATATGAGCACCATAAAAAAGGGAGTGCATTGAGCATACATTGGACTGCTTGCTGTCTTTCAGCAGGTTGTTACAGAGCTGTCTGGAGCTCTCAAAAAGGCAGCTAGATCTTGGATGTACTTAACCTGACACACCAGACTGACTTTTTCACATAGTCATGAAATACATTTTAAGTCAATCTGAGTAAGATCCCATAGAGAGTGATTTGGAAGGGCAGGATATTTCAAGAAAACTAGAGGGTGAATTTATTTGCCACATTCATTTAAGGCCAGTCAAAGTCACTTCCTCTACTTCAGCACAACTACAACTCACACTCTGTCCTTGAAAGTATGCTTAAAAGTCTGGTCATTTTTTGACCAGAAACAATCATTTCAGCGTGAAGCTTTGCAAGATGGAGTATCCTGATGACAGACATGGAAACTTTGGACTGTCACAGTAGGAGTAATCAGCATTCCTGTCATAGTCACAGCGGCCACCTTAACAAGTGACACCTTCACCTAATCTTGGGTTGAAAAAAAACAACAACAGTTTATGTAAATATATCAATAGTTAAAATGGCATACTGGTTTCTATAAATAAAAAGGGCCGTACTTTGGCCAAAAGCAGCCCTGGTTTGTATTCAAACATACATGAACAGCTCTAATTGACAAATGATAAAAAAAAAAAGCTTCAAACCCTTGTGTCTGTGTTAATGTCTCTGAAATGTGACACATTTTTCTGTCATTTGTTGTTGAATATGTGCAGAGTGAAGTGCTTTATTAAAGGAGAGCCCCTCACCAAATCAACGGTGTATGTTAAAGAGGCGGGCTGCATTTATCTCTTGTTTGTGATTCCTGAAGAGAAAAGGAGAGAGCAAGGGGCACTGTTCCAAACGACAGCATTGTAAAACAATAAAAACAGAGCTATAGTTAGAAATAACTTGTCACTTTTAATAAATGACACTGGTTCAGGGCTCTTTCTCAGGGGCTTCTCCTTCAATACATCCCAGGCACCCCTGGGGCCAACAGAGCAGCCAGCGGACCAGCTCGTTTCCCCGAGGTAACTGATGACCCTCTCCCTGATATCCCCCCCCAGCCTCCATCCACCCCTCCCCAATCTTTGTCCTGTGACCTCACACCAGCGGGAGCAGGACCATGTCCGATGAAATCTTCAGACTGCTTCCCATCCTAATCTAGCCGGTGTCACACTACAAATTGCTACATTCAGAAAATGGAAATAGATTGAGGTGGAGGATGGAGGGAGGGACTGACAGAGGTAGAGGGAAAAGAAAAGGGGAAGGATGTGGAAGGGAGGGGGGGGAGTAGAAGAAGAAGAGGAGGAGGAGGAGGAGGAGGAGTGTGCATCGACAAGCAGTCCCCTAAGAAAAATACTTGAGGAAAGAACGACTCGGGAGATCCCGACAAGGAATCACATCTCAGCGAACATATTGATCTGATTTACAAAACCTCCACTCTAATGCGAAACAAATGGCGTGGGCGTGAACTGGTACTTAACCATAAAACCCCAGCATTACTCCGTCTCCGATGAAATACCACATATATCCCTCACCGGGGCCTAATGTGCTGTTTTACGGCCAGATACGACTGAGGTTGACCCAACAGTTTGTTTGACAATTAGGGGAAACCTAATAAGGATTGAATGGGAGCGAGAACATGCCAAGAGAAAGAAAGGAGACTCTTTTTCAAGTGGAAAAAAATGGCTAAAAAAACACCAATCTGAGTGACCTAAATGTGATTCACAGAATCGAGGAGCTGTTTGACAAAGCTCTTGCGTCATTAATGCTTTAGGAAACCAAACAACATCTTCAAAACAGCCACAAAGTTTAATTATAAAGGAGCGCTGCTAAATATTTGAGAAAGAGTGGCATGTTTTATTCACTCCAGTTTTAATTTCAATAATGTAGGATTTTCACCGTGGTGGCTGTGTGCAGAAGTGTGTCGGGGAAAGTGAATAAATCTTAATAGATTGTTTTCTTTCATTATATCAAAATAAATCTCTTAGGTTGCTCAACAGCCGGATTTAAATCACATTAACGCCGCACTTAACCAAGCCAGTGAATGCAGCTGAAGATAGTAAACTTTAACAACATATTCACTAAAAAAATATTTGATAACCCCTTCTTTCTTTCCTGTGTGTAGCTATGTGTGTATACAAGGTCCAGTGTTGCTCTTGGCCCAGCATTCATCCCATCACCCCAGCTCTGGCCTTGTTTCTGTCAGCAGTGAACCAGGGGAGTAAAAGAGTGGAAGGGTAGGGGGGGAGAAGAGAAGAGGAGAGGAAGAAGAGAAGGAAAGAAGGAAAGAGAGAGAGAGAGAGTGAGGAGGGGGGTGGTGAAGGGGGGAGGGGTTGTCTCCATGGACAGATGGACTGCTCTTTCTCAACACATGTGGAACCATGTTTCGTCTTTCACTGCCGTCAAGCTGGAGCCGAATCCGTCGCTCTGTTGGCCCGCGCCACTCTTTTTTTCGTACCGCACACCTCTCTCTTTAGCACAGCAAACACACACACACACACACATACGCTTCCACGCACACACACAAACATCTCCGTCTTTCTCTGCACACATGTTAAAGTCATCACCCCTGCTCAGCGCTAGTAAAACACAACACCCCCGGCTTCTCTGCTGTTGTCAAGTCTTGCCATTAGCTGATGCCACTGGGGAATCCTACCCTAGTGAGGTGGGTCTCCCCTGGGAGCGTCAGGCACCACGTTACGTTCAGCCGCCACTCATGTGAACCCAAACATGTGAGCATAATTTGGAAAATATCATTTATACTGTGCGTCTTTGTACGTGTCTTGACATTTACAAACTGCGATAAAAACCGACACGAGGGAGGAGGGAATAGAAAACAGGGCGAGAATAATTTGAGGTAATGTTTTGCTTAGTGAACAGTATTACCCAATCCTGGATGTTGGAGCGGCATGCATTGGGGAAGGCGGTTCTGGCTCTGAGGGCTGCACATACACAGAGAGAGAGAGGGAGAGAGCAAGGGGTCTGGGTTTCATTTTTCGGCAAGTGCAAGCCAAAGGAGAGCTGCCAAGTACAGCTTTTCGCTCTCAACACTTCCTGCTCTTCCTACTCTGGCTCGGGCAGGGAGACAGGCTTCACTCAAACATCACGTCGACTCGGGCAGCGGTGGCCAGATTATTTTCCCGTTTCTCAATGGGCGCCGAAAACTCACATCTGTCACAGGAATAACACCAAGTAAGGGCTTATATAATTAAACACAGGAGATGGACGCGTTGTTAAGCCACAAATAAAAAAGGTGCGAGCAGGTGTTTGCAAGCGTGTGTAAATATAGAAAGTGAGTGTTTCCTATACAAATTAACAGCTTTAAATGACTCACTGCAGAGCCGAAAAAAACAGGTCCCAGAGCTCAGGGCTATAATGTAAAAAATCCAGAAGGAACACCTGCAGCAATCAACTCTCAATCACAACAACAGTGACCCAATCCCCTGCATCATTTTCATTATGGATGGTGGGAAGCTCAATGCTAGATTAACACTACCTACTGAGTGCCATCTTAATTGCCCCTCCGCAGACACAGTGAAAACATGTCATTTAGGTGCTTCATAAACAGCCTTCTCTTTTGCAGGTTATCACTACAGGCGCTCGGTGGAAGCACACCCCTCTTTTCCAATGCTGATGTGCAATTAAAATGGTTTTAGAAATCCTCTTTGACAGTCCGGGGCTTAGCCAAAAATGTAAATGACATTAAAGGAGACAATGAATTTAATTTTGTTTAATGTCCCCTTTCGCTGATTCTCATTTACATCACATTTCCACATAAAGGGCTGACCTTATAAATACTGGCATTTGTTCAGCTTTTGGAAGGTAATCACGCTTTTGCAAAAACCAGATGGGAGTGCGCAAATTTTCCGATTTGTTTCTTAGAAGGCCGAGGGAGCCACATGTGAGGTGCTCGAAGACTGCAGCTCTTTTGTTTCTGGTAAACAACTTGACAACAAGTCAAGTGCACTCTGGGATATGACCTCGTAGGTGTTCCCCCTCAAATGAACGATAACGCAAAGTCATTTGGAAAATACAGGCACACTAATGAGGGACATAACGGAAAGCTAAGCAAAATTTACATTAGGCCAAATTTTAATTGCATTAACACAAGAACAGGTGCACTGAGGCCTTTATAAATGAGCTAAATGAATAAAAGCCTCCCACAGCACAACCATGTGTGCTGACCAAAAAAAAAAAGAAAGAGACAAGGGGAAAAATAAGGGAAAAAAAAACAAGTCAATGTCATGAATTATTCAGTGGCTGGGCTGCACTCCAAAGGTCGCTGCTCTTTGACCTTTGTGACAGGAAGTGAAAGGGAGTGCCGCGGCGGCTGGAATAACCAAAGCTGACACGTTTAGGTCTCCGTTTGTGAATGGCAGCCTAAATTGACACTGGATGTTAAACTGTATGAACATACATTAAATTCAGAACTCATGCACGCACTGATAACACACTCTCTCCCTCTTAGTCTGTCTCAGTTCTTCTTGCATAAATTTGCTCCAGACCTTTGAACCCTGACACGCAGAATGAGTCATTTTCTCTCCTCTTTCAACAACATGTGCCGTCTTATTACAAAATCCATGTGTAAGCCTGAACAATGTATCTAATCTTTCACACAAGAGAAGACAAAGTCAATATGCAAGAGAGTGAAGACAGATACCAGAGCAGGAGAGTCATCGCAAATTGAGTTATGTGCTGGCTATACACTACATGCACTGTAAATGGGAGAATCATCTAATCAGATATTGGGTACCTCATCACCATAATTCTAAAGACTCAAATTACCCACTGAATAAACCTACACCCCCACTTACTTTAAGGCACCATTAACTTATAAATGTGACATCTGTAGCACTGCTGGATTTATAAAAGAGGGGAGATGATTACACCAAACTGCAAAGTGGTGCGGTCATAGAAGCAGCAGCAGCGCTACAATTAGTGCCTGGATAAATGTACCGTTTCTTTTATTTAACCCTTGTGTGATGTTAGTATTTTTGTTACTCAGCTAGTGTTCATGGGTCTGGTGGACCCACTAGAGTTTTCAAAACAATTCAATCAATTGTATGTTAAAATAATCAACAGATGTTTACTTCATCCCAAATACAAGTCATATGAAGAGCAAATATGGTTAATATATGCCCTTTACCTTTGTTAGATCACATTTATAAATGAATGTGCAACTCGTTTTTTTCAATAAAATGTAATAAAAAAGAAAAGGAGGAAGACAGTGTGAAGGACCTACACTTTCCACACTTTTTTTTAGCCCTGGGTCTAGTGGACCCAAACACCCTGTATGTAATAAAAATGCGTAGGGTGGGTGTACAGTATGCAGACACTGAAAATGTGTTTTGATTTATGTTCTTCACAAAAAATGAGCCAAAGCCAGTGAATTTCAGGTTGAAAAAATAATTAATTGTATCATTTTTCTTTTGATAAAAACTGAAAACGGGTCCCACAGACCCGAACACCATACAAGGGTTAATATAAGCACCAAAAGACTTTGAAAGAAATAAGTGCGCTCCTGCTATTGAACACACAATATGTAGTGATTCTCCCCAAAGATATTGAAATTTGAGGCATAACACACATAAACTCCCCCAAATTCAACAAAAATAGGCCCTTTCTTCATCCAAAAAAGGCTGTATGAATAATGCAAGGGCATCAAATGTAAGCGCTGAAATATTTAAAAGACCAAGCAGTGCTGAAACTTTGTGACAGCTGTTGGGCCTATATCTAACCAACTTTTTTTTTTTAAAGAGAATCCTTCCTCTTCAGAAAATCTGAGTGAAAATCTGTATCAAAACTCAGCGAGAAAATAGGGTAAACAGATGTCTGGCTTGACCGCAGGAAAATAGGACACATTTGGAATGATAAGTTTCCCAAACTCCGTTGGATATGCCAGATCCATGGGAACGCCAGTTAATGTCTCGCTAGATGCCAGCTAGCTGTGTGCGCTTTCCCCTCTTACCATCTGGGAAAATGTTACAGGGAATGAACGCCATCAATGATTCACTCCAAATCTGTTTCTTAAGGTTTATTCGGCCATGCTACTGTTTCTCTAGGAAATGTGGCAGGGCTCGCTGTTTTTTTTCTCTTACTGTAATTGTAGACACATGAGACATGCCTGATTCAACAATCAAACCTCTCCTCTAGGTTTATGTCACTCAACTATGTTCTACTCAATTGGAAATAATCAGTTTCTGCCAGCAGCGACCGCAGCACAGGTGCCTGTAATGATGTGCATGAGAAAATGACAGATGTAACAGGAATGGCTGTAAAACATGGGGGCTTTAAGTAAGAGCTTGCCCATATGCACATCAGGAAAAGTGGAGTAATTGCTGTAAATAATCTGACGTACAAGCCTAGAAGTCAGCGTGCCCCGGCCATGTCCGTAACTCTCTCCAAAACCCCTGCAACCTCTCACAAGCAGCCCCCTCTCTGCGAGCCTCCTTCTTCCTCTCAGTCACTGGGAACCTGTGTGGGTCTGTTAGGGTGAGCTGACGGGCTCATAGTTACGACATGGAGACAATGGGAGGGTCTAATGAGGAACATATGCTTTTGTGTTTCAACAGAGCCGCTCATTGTGCAAGGAAAGGGATACTCTGCTCCTATTCAGGCTCGTCACAATGAAAATCCGAGCCCTCCCTGAGCCGGTTGAGCTTACAATATCCATCCGCTTCTTTTTTTTTTTTCCTCAACTCTGTTTCTTTTTTTTCCCACCCCTCTTCTTGACTTTAATTCACCATGCATTCATTTTGCTTATTGTACTTATGTTACATGTTTTGTCCTGCAGATTGAAGAACAATGGTGTGTGAAACTCAAAGGCAGCAAAGGGACACAAAGAAAACGGAAATTAGGCAAAGTAGACTTTAGGGATGCACGATATTTGACTTTGGCTTTTATCAGATATGCTGACATTTCCAAACTAATTTTAGCTTACACAGATATAAACACTTAGTTTTTTTACTTGCGTAGAACATACGTGTTTCTCCTGCACTGGAACTGACTTTTAGCTCTTATTTTGACAGTTTAAAACAGACTTATAACAACATCAAAAACAGTTCATTCCTCTTCAGTAACAAAAACTGAAAGCAAAGTCATTTTGATTTCACGTTCACAAAGTTCAAAATGTATTTTTAACAGTAACATTACACTTGGCTTTATCAGCCTTTTTGGGGGCTACATACACCTGCTGCGATGAGTTCTGTAGTGTAGTAAAGAAAGCTGTCCCTCTTATTTATATGGAGCTTTGACCTCCAAAATAAGATTCATTCTCTAAATTTACAACATTTTTACAGGTTGGCTCCCTGATAAACTCCATAGAAAGTGCCTGAACTATCACATGAACACACTCCTCTCCAGAAAAAAACTAAAATTAGCTGTTCATCGGACTTTAAAACTCAGTCCTCAAAATGCACTTTAAAGCTAAAGGCATAAGCTTGTCAGTATTAAAAAAAACTCAGCTTAGGAAGGTTTTGTGCTCCAGTTAAAACCTTAGAAACTTAATGTTTTTACTTATAATGTGAAAAATATACCAATTAATATGGCTGTAAATACAAGCAGAAATGTATATATCTGTCAGTTAGAAGTGGACAAAGAACAAAACTTTATTACTTGAGTTAAACAATAGATAGTTCTTGTCAGATTATACTAATACAAGTTCAAGTTGCTAAATCTTACTATTAGCAGGAATACAGTATTGGAGTACTTCCATATAAAATCATTAGGTACTTAAACTGCTTAAAGACATCTCAAAACAGGAAGTCTTAAAAATGCATTACTGCACAGAAAAAAAAACAGAATGTGGCTTTTTATTCTGCTATGTTATGTTAATTCAAAAAACATTATCTAACTTTTTAAACTAATGTCCTACAGACTCACAGATTTTTGGCTTCAAAATAATAGGAGCAGTTACAGAAGCAAGCAAAATATCTGTTGGCCAGGGAAAATGTCAGTCTGGTTTTACACTGTGAGAAAACATTCACATTTTCGGTAAGTGTAAGACCTCTTTAAGCAACTGTGGAGCACATTCTTAATCCTGGTGCTGCTAAAGCTCCCTTTTCTTTTTTGCATCCCTGCTGCAGTGTTAGCACCCAACACAAACACATTTTATTGTCTTTAAGATCAGATTTTATGGAGGAAAGGTTGATTCATCTTTAGATTCCTCTGCAAAAGTAGTAATTAGACCAGCAGCAAAGCTTAAAGTATCATCTTCGTTTCCTAACTTAGAGGAGCAAAAGCACTAAATCTCCTCCTCAGAGTAATACTCAAGTGAGCAGATACTCCAAATTTATACTTTACTCAAGTAAATTTTACTACTCAGCTCTACTGCTGATATGATGGTTAACTTTTAAAGTTATTATATGCTGTTGAAAGGGGATTTTAGATTCCTTTTAAGGAGAGCTGAAGGTTCCCTAACTCACACAACAACACCCCTCAGTTTTTAGCACTGGCACAAATTCCACCAGACTTTAAAAAGGTGACAGAAACTTTGCAAATATCTTATTTTAGCCTATTTCTTCAGCTGCAATGTTGAATATAGTGTAGTAATCTCATCAATATAACAGTGGTTTTCAAACGTTATTTGCTCAGCACACCTAAAATCAAGCTCAAATCCCAAGAAACACTGCCATTACAGTAAAGTAAAACAGCCCCTTTTACATGTATTGCAATGTCTTTTTGATCCATGCAAGTTTATTCAAATCTTATACCTAATAAAATCAGACAGAAAACATACACTAAAAAATATATGCAAAACATTGTTTGGAGTTTGGAGAAATTGTTAATAAATATTCTAGCAATGCACATTAAAGTTTGGTAGACTACATTATAAAATTGGAAGATCTTGTAAATAAGAGAGAGAAAAACCTAACAGTTTTCCCCAGACCTTTTAAGTCCGTTAACTGCAAATGACGGTGTTCCCTTGAAGGTTTTAAGGTCATTTAAAGTTACAAAATTAGCAGCCATATGCAAAAGTTAATACACCTGGAAGAGTAGCTGGTAGTGACTTATTGTTGAACAAATTCCCAAGGCACATTAGAGAAACACCACAATATATGATACTAAAATGCAACTTCCTAGATATCTGGGATTTTAAATTTGCTGTGTTAAAACTAGCAGACACAGTGGAGGGACTGGTGAAAGTTCTGCATTCAAATTTTTGTTGGTATAATCATATATTGGCATTCATTTATGGCACAAAAATGAGCAGAGCTGATTATACTACATGACTTGAAAAATATGTAAAAGTATAATAATAACAAACCCTGTTGCAAAGAATATTTAATCTGTATTTTTTTACGCAAAGTGGGCTGTCTTGTAGTGTAAAAATCATTATACAACATGCCATTGTAGCTCTTAATAATAAAGAATCTCACATGTTATTTCAAGGATACAGATATTTGTATGATAGCCTGAAAACTAGCAGGGAGATTCTTTTGGTGCCAGAACCCTCAAACCTTCTGATTCTACTCTAGTCCTTTGCTGCTGATGCTCATAATATCGCACATCCCTGTTAGACATTTGTACGTATATGTAAATGTCACACTACTGCTCTTTAACGATGCAGCTTGACATCTAAATCAAGCAAAAACACAGTGCTAAAGGTTCTGCAGTGACAGTAAAGCGTAAACATACAGGCAGCATGCGTGTGTGTGCATATGTGTGTGTGGGTGTCTCTCTGTCTGCGTGTGTGTCTCTGTGCGTGTCTGCGTGAGTTTGGGTTCAGACAGCAGTAGCTCTGGTAATCCATCCAGGCTCCCAGGGCAGCCAGCTCCTACTTCCTGATGCATGAGAAGCCGCTGGAGTGGAGTGGCAGCAACAACTGCTCAGCCCTATTTGATTACTAATAAGAGAGTTGTCCCCTCTGTCAGATACCAGGCATTCTCCGCTAAGCAAACAGTGATTCCGGCTAGTCAAACATTAGCATTGCTGTCTCTCCCTACGACGTGGTGAGAGTTACATTGAGATCGACGCTCACGCTGCACCCCCTGCCTCACCCCTATATCCACCTTTCACACACGCACGCAAACTTAAACACACAGCTACATAAACATATTCAGGCTGAGCAGGAGGGGGGGGATGTACGGCTTCACCATGTGAGAAAAATGTCAATGCCTGGCAGAGAAGGCCATTTATTCTGCCTCTTTAGAAAGTGATGAAGGGAATATAAATGTGGCAGATGTAACTTTTTCCCCCTGAAGGTGCAGAACAAAACAGCACACATAAAATGTTTATCCCTTCTAAACTTTAACGGCGTCTAGCTCTCAGCTAGAAGGAAACAGTCAATGAAAAACAAACTATTGACAATGTTAGCATCAACGCTTGTAAACAAAAAGGGGAAGCCAGCCAAACGAATGCAAAGTTGCCTAAGCTAATTAGGTGTATTCCCAGCATGATCCTCTAGTGATTGAGCCACCTGTGATTGAACAAACCCTATCCAGGTGGTGACCGCCCCTCGGTGCACAGGTACCTGGGAAAGACGCCCCTCAGCCACTCACACAGGATCACCCACGGGTTCCCACACTGAGAGCTGCAAAGTCAGAGCGACTGGGCCGTCTGGCACACCAGGAGGCGACTCATTTGTTCACCACAGAAGATCCATGCGCACACTTGATTCACACTCTCACCAGGGCTCCAGACTAACTTTGACACAATCACTGAACCGTCACCAAACAATACTGCAAACATTTCTAATTCAAGGAAGTTTCTTCTGTGCTTAATAGTGCCCTCCTAAATCAGTGATTATCAGCTAGTTCTGTGGCATATGCATCCCATCATGTCTCAAAAACAGTAACAAATTCAAGAAATGTGAGCAGGAGGAAATAACTTGTGGTATTAAGGGTTTCATTTTTCAGTAAGCCCCTACAGCCATTAAAGCAACCCTGAAAAATGTTAGGATCGAATCAGTTTGATCAAGAGCGGCTCCATGTTTGATCCGTTTTACTGTAATCCACCTGTCAGACATTATTAATGAATATTCCCATGGGAGTAAAAGTACTGTAGTGCTGTGATGGACAACACGGCAGCCCCCTATATCAGAGGCCAAAATATCTCAGTTGCCCACTTGTGGCTGGCAGCAGTGGGAGCGATATGGACTGATCTCACTTTTAACGACAAAGGTTTACATACATTTATGAAGAAAATTAGAATATTGAAAAAATAATATGTTGATTAAACCATATTCAATCTATTTTAAATCTGGCCCCTCAGGGTCTGGTCTGTGTACTAATGTAGTTTACGACCCCTGATCTAAATGTTTCAGGCAGAAAAGCAACACTAACTACCATAAAAAGGCCATCAAACATTATGTGTATGATTTGTTATTGTTTTAGTCAAATTACCTTTATAATAGTATATCTGAATGCATATCTACTAATCATAAGCCTATGGAGAAACACCCACTTCACTTGGTTGTTGGTCATCCAATCTTGCCATGCTTGATCATACAGTGATGTGTGAATCTTGACCAATCTTATCATAGTTCCTTTCTTTAATGTAACATAGGGATTCACCGTATTAGACAGTCTGATGATATACAATATGTCAGAATTTCCAAACTTATTCTGGCCAATACTGATGTTCGAAAACTATTGAATGTTTTGTTTTTGGATTAGATTTACATTATAAAAGAGATGCACTGTTTTTAGGAATTCACAACATTTTTGCTGCTATCCAACATGCCAATATTTCCCTACTTGTTTTGCCTGATGCCAAAATTGATACCAACATGAACATGTACAAGTTTTTGCAGTTAAAACAAGCTTAAATACTTTTTGAGAGCTGCAAACACCTCTGTGCAGACTGTGAGAACTATTGAGTCAAAAATAAAGCAGCATTTTTCATAGCTCCTTATATTTTCAAATTGAATTCTTCCACCAAAACAACAAGTTTTCAGGTTGATTCCTGACGTTCAGACCTAAAACTCTACTTCAGGTCTTACACCCAAAATTAAGTTTAAATATTAAGGATTAAGAGAGGACTAAACTTTGGCTGAGGAACGTTTGTTGGGAAAAGCTTCACAACTTAATGTACATATTGTGCAGCTATACAACTGGAATATTGGGGGACAATATCGTCATGATATCGGTATCAGCAGATATAGTTCAAAGAGATAGTTTTCATGTTTGCAAATACTGAAGCATCTGCTGTTATTTGCAGTTGGTATCTCAGCTGTAAAAAAAATAGCAAAAAAAAGGACTGTCTGCAAATAACAGCAATTAACTTTCCAAGCAAGTACTGATTGCATGCTGATATTGTGCATCCCTAGTATTTTTAATTGCAGCAGTAAAGCATCTTCTGCCCTCTAGAAGCTAAAACAATATTGTTACAACCTGATTACGGAAAAGTAGCTTTGCTTTTATGGAGCTTGCCCCTCTGAATCAAACTTAATTTTACCGATTACACAGCAGGTTTGTGTAAACTTAACCAACTTAACCCTGATATAAAAGCCTATAATATCAATAGTAAATATCAGCAGAAATTGTCACTTCTGTTAGAACTAATTATTCATGTTTTGAGCAATTGTCGACATATTAGTGTCAGAAAATAACTGGAATTGTTTACTGATTCTGATACCGTGCCATAATATCATGCTCCCACATTATTTAATAGTAACACTAAAACCAAGCTTCATTTGCTTTTTTAAGAACAGTAATGTAATAAACTGCTGACAGAAAACTGGCCTCGCTTTTATGGAGCTTGCACTTTAAAATTTAAATTAATTCCTTTAATTTACACAGAGGGTCACACAGATTTTACACACATATTTCCGACATACAAGGTGATGATATTGTCAGTAAATATTATCAGAAGTTTTCATATCTCCCAAGATAGTAATCAAATTTGGGAGCAATTATTTGCCAATTTTGATATCATACATCCCTGTATTTGTTGTAACAGTAAGACCAAGATTCACCTGCTCTGTACTGTAACAACCTGCTGACAGACAACTGGTCTTGTTTTTAAATTTGGCTTCTGATATATAAAGCTGTAATATTGGCATTTTATTAACTTGTGAGGCATTCATGTGCAGATACTGATATCAGACCGATAATATCATGCATCCTCAGTTTACCAGCTGTATAAAAGTGAATCTAAAATGACGTCAGAGTCCATGGCAGCCATCAGACTTTCATTTATTTAAAGTGATAGTGCGAGAAGATCTTCCACTGTAAGGAGCGCTGGATTTATTTTTGTAATATTTTGAGCTATATTTTTTACATATATAAACTCATAGCTGATATACATGCCTATGGAAACCTCTTTTTCCTCTGTCCTGGTCTGTTTGTCCAAACACATTTCTGAATCATGGGGCATCCTTAGTCTGGAGTCCTGCTCTCACTCATTCATTCACAAACAGAAAAAGAAGCACTTGGCCTACCTGTCAATGATCACAGGGTCTGATGGAGTCTCGTTCCTGTTTCCACAGCTTTTCTTGTCACAGCACCGGCTGCAGGGACATAAACACAAGTGTGTTACAGCTGGCAATACTTTACTAAATAAATGAAAATGAATAAATAATGCACACACATGCATTTATTAAGCTCCTTGGAGTTAGGTGGTTTTTATATGACAGGGGAAGAACTAGCCCTGAGATTTCCTTCAGTCAATCCATGGGCTGCATTGATGCTGATGGCTGATAAAAACTGGTGAAAACAACATGTTGTGTTGTTTGGCTTCGTGTTGGAGGGGAGGGGGGGAGTGGGGATTGGGCCAGGAGGCAGGGGAGTCACTTTTCACAGCTTCAGCTTTTGTTTACCTCTAATTGCCAAGCTGCTATTTCTGAGGGAGATGCAAGGTGCCACCCTCAAACCAATATTTCTGTGGGGCATTTATCAATTATGGCCCCTCAAAAAAGCACTAATCTACCTCCCAGCCATCTCCTCTCCATGAGCCTATACCATGCTGCCTTTTGCTCTCCTTTTTTTTTTAATGGGACTTGAATCAAAAGTGCACAGAAATAAACAAATACATCATCCTGGGCTTGATTTGAAATGAAAACATATAAACATATGTGAATGGGATTGATTTATGCCATATGGTGCTGCAGGGAAAACAAAGATTTTGTGCAACTGTCAGTCAAGCAAAATATCTTTGTGATTTACATGACTTTCATGTGCTGCAATAAAGATCTGTTTTATGGCATTGGAGGGAAAAAAATAATTCAAAAAATAAGATATCAAAAGATAATTCTTCTTATGACTGATCTTATTATGCATATCTTCTTATCTGATAATAGGCAGCAGTTAAAGTAGTCCCTTTATTCTGCTGCTCCTCTCCCTGACTCAAAAAAAAAAAATATTACCTCCGGAGCACGAGCATATTCAACGTGTCACAAATAAGTGATGGATGCTTGTATAAATTGAGCGTGAGTGATGAGTTTATGCATGGAAAAAGACAAATCATTCTCAGCTCCCGTGCTCACGCGCACACACTCTTGCTCTCCAAAGCAGTAACTTGAACAATGCAGCGGTGCCAACAAAGGGAGAGGTTAACCGACAGTATCCGAATTCAATGTTCACAAAGCTCCATGCTGAGCTCGACAATAACAACAAAAGGCGTTTTTTCCTTTTAGTATCAATGACACCGCTGAATGGCGGCGCAATATGAGAGCCAGAGATTTATGTGGTTAAATGACGCTAAAAGGCTCGCTGATCATTGTTGACAGGTGGGATCAAGCAAGGAGTGACTGTGTGAGGCAAGAAGAAGAAGAAAAAAAATGGTACATAGCATGCGACGTCTGCACATAACTAAACAGGGAACACATTGTCTCTGCCAGAGCTTACATGCAAATCTTAAAATATGAAAAATAAATACGCCACATATTAAAAAACATAACTTGCACCCTGTGTCACTGCCTGTTTATTACACACTCAATTTCCCTTCAGTGGAAAAGACAGTCAGTTGATTTTCTCTGTCGTATTCATATTCCTATCAAAGTTGAATCACATCGTATCAAAGTTAGAAATGACAGCAGCTCTCTCTCTCCCTCTCCCTCTCTCACTCTGGCTGTGGTTGTTGAAGGACCACAGGACAGTCTGCATCACATCATGAGTGTCAAAACTTATCCAAGGGGAAAAGAGAGGGCTGGACTTTTTTTCTGCATTGATAGCAAAATACACAGAAGCAAAAATAACGGAATAAATAATAAATAAATTTAAAAATTGCTTACCTGCACATAATTTCATGGGTAAGAAGAACTCTGCACATTTCTGGATTCTTGTCTTGGCCCTCATAAACTATGGCCTTTGAGAGGAAATGAGATGGAAACACATTGAAACTGTTAAACACATATTAATTCTCATAAATTCACAAATAATTAGCTGCTGTGTTTGCACTTAATAAAATAAAGCGGGGCATGAATACACATGATTTCAGGGTATTTTACATGAGTATAGAGGCTGTGTGATAAATATGGATCAGATGATCAGTGGGATTTTGATTTAGGGGATACCAAAACTTTGCCATGCCAAGGACCCCTGGCAAAGACCCCCATCTGTAAAATGCCATACATTGCAATTACAAAAAAATATGACTCTAAAACTTCTCAATGTTATTTCTAAATTTTATACCCACAAATAAAATCTTATTATTCTCTTACTTTGCTTAAATTTTACAAACAGTATTATATTAAGCTTTTTAACAGTAATACTAACAATAAACATTTCTCCCTTTGAAAATATGGTTCTGTCTACATTCATGAATTATTAAGCTGCAAAGTTTAGTATTAATAATAGAAAAAAAAGTATAAGTATTAATCATTTTAAGATAAAAGGTGCTCAAATGCCAACAAAAACATACATAATGCTATAAATCAATAAGGAATATTAATATTTGGGTAGCTTAATTTTGACAAAAATATAGCACAGTTCCAGTGGGGAGGAATTGTTTATTTCATGTTATTATTTTTTTGTCTCTGGTTATTCATTCCTTGTATCTAAGGCTTCATGTGAGTGTTATTTTATCTAATTGTATTTAATTATATTTTTTTGAAAGATCAGAAAGAAAAAAGACCACACATAACAATTTGCAGAGACTAATACCTCAAGATATGTATCAAAATATTTGGCCACATATAATGTTATTAGTTGATTTTTAATTTATTTGATATACGCCCCCTACTCCCTTCTCCCTTAACCTCCATGGTGCTCCCAAGCAACCCTCCTAAGGGTCTTGACCCCCCTCTTTAAAAACAGTGATTTAGATAATATCAGTTGTAATAAACATAACAGCAAATAGAGAAAATAATAAATATATATATTAAGGGGTCAAAAGTACAATACATTATTTTCCTAGCAGCTATAATTCTTAGAGAAAAATACAACATTTATGGATACGATAGTGATGATAATAAGAATAAATTGTATTTTTTTTATTAATCTGGATAATATCCTGTGGCTCAGGGAGAGACAGACCGAGAAGGAGAGGGAGGCTTTTTCATAAGGAGAGATCCAATAGAAGTGTCATCAATATGCTTATAATCTGGGGATATTTGGGGAAAGTGTTAATGGGCAATCTGTTGTTTATTTTGAGCCGCTAACAATGATCTTTCTGTGGATAAAAAGCGGTGTCTGGCGGTACGGTTGAGTAATTTTTGAGCATTGGCTGAAACAGATGGCGTGGAGCTATCAGTTCTGCCGCTCTTCTCTCCCTCCCTCGATCCCCTCGATCCCTCCCTCCTTCCTTCCTTCTTCTAAGGATAGACACTTCACTCCCTCGGTATAGTGAGCCGGCGACCATGTGGAAACGCAGACAAATAAACAAAATAATATCAGCCAAATAAGCTTTAAAAAATCAATAAAAAAATCTGTAATAAAATTCGCAATTTTCTTTCATTTTTATTTGACGCTTGGTGATAGTTTTAGGATTATTTCCTGATGCGTTTAAGGCCAATAAAAATATGACTTTGAAAAGTGACATATCTGAACCAGGTCGCATCACTCTCTGGCATTTTTAACATCTGCCCTACTTCACCTGATTTCTCCTCTCATCTTTTTCCTGTCTCACTCTTTTTTAAAGGAAGCAGACGATTATCTCTATTGGTTTGATTTATGTCGCTATTTGCAGCTAAAGAATCAGAAATCCATAAATTGTTTGTTCTGCGTCATTGACTCGGATCATCCGCGCAGGAATGTTGTCTGTGCCCATGCTCCACGGCTCCATTCCCAACAAGATCCGGCTAAAAACTGTCTTTTATAACAAAAAGTGAAATGAAGAGTTAACATAAATGTGTCTAAATTTATTTCTAGAATTATAAATACCCTTATAATTATTTAAGTTGGCTTAAGATGCGCTTTAGGTCCAATTTTTACGCATTTGGAGAAGTTACATATTTTAAAAAGAGGCACGAGAGAATGGCTCCGCAGAAAAATATCAATATTTATATTTATAAATACAATATCTGCTGCAAATTTTTAAATGCATTTGCAGTGTCACCTTTCATTCTTTGCAGGAAAAGTCAAATCGGATCATGGAGCAGACGTCGTATTTAAATTTTTAATGTTGCAGCCTGCAAAAGAAAAGCCTCAAGTCTGCATGGGCACGGTGAAATTGACTTTAGAGTCAGTGCAATATGATATGAGCAAAACGTAAACAGCCAAAATGGAAGCTGTCTGCTCGGGTTACGCCGGTAATTTGATTTTATTTTGTGCCACAAGTGCTTTCAGGAGGGAGATTTTTAGGGTTTGCACGGAGCATGTGTTGCGGTTGTCAACATGCGCTGCGCGCTGGGTTTATGTTTGCATAAGTGAGCGCTTTTTTATTATTATTATTTGGCACTGTGCGTAAAAAGGAGAAGGAAGAGCTTACCTGCTTCGTCATGGAATCGATTAACCGTATGTAAAGATCCTGTTCTGTTCTGACACCTGGGAAAACAAGAAGAAGAAGAAGAAAAATATGTGTGATTTATTTAGGGGTTTTTATGCAGAATAAATAAAAAGTTGAGCATGGCATTTAAAAATTAAAATGTGAACACAATGGATGCATGAACTCTGCTGTGATTATTATTACTATATGAAGTTCTGCATATGGATAAACTACTACGTGATGTTTTTGCACGTGTTTGCAATATTTGAACGGCACTTGAACTTACCATTGCTGTACAATAACTGTAGTTTGTAATGAATCCCATTGTTAGTTTTTTCACTGGTTGGTTCCTGCAGAAAACAACAGTTTGTGAGAATCAAACAATTACTGCACAAAATCTAAGAAGGAAAAATATAAGAAGAGCCTTAAAACGACTCTCTGTCATCAAGCAATTGAGTTTTTAAAAAAATCAATATTACACGTGACATCCCCCCTTTAGTAACCCATTGCCATTTCAGAGAACATAATTTCGATACATGTGCTGATTATGTGCAGAGGAGTAAGGGTTCTGAAAAAATAGAGCAAGAATACTCGGCTTACTTTTTCTTTCTCCACAAAGTCCACAAAAGCTGTTCTTTCGATCTCCACCGGCTGACCCTGTCTGTCATACAGCGCCAGGACGAAATGGAAAAAATTGGATTTTCTGAGGTTGGAAGGGGGCTGCTTTTCATAATGTGCCCGTGCCAAGCCGACACCGCTGCGGGGAGAAAACAAGAGACCATGTCGGTTAAGCGCCGGACACCGGGGGATGCTAGGGATGATGGAGAAGCTTGATGGAAACATTGGAGATGCAGACGCACGCTTGAGTCTACGGGGGAGATTTCTTGATTTGTCACAATAATGACTAATCTGATGTAATGAAAGAAGGGGAAAGCCGAAGGGGGGGCATTTATTGGGAGACCGTAATTGATACAGAGTATTCAGGGGATTGAGAGGGGTCGATATGATGAGGGGAAGGGGAATGCGTGAAAATCAGATGCGGTTTTTTTGCTGTTTTTTGGCAATGCGTTACCTTTGCGCGGCTGTGTTTGCATCCACCACCCCAGCTGTGTGCATCCAGGATCGGACCGAGTTCAGTCCACCCAGCGGTTCCTCCTTCATCGTCGTCCCACCCCGCGGTATAGTTTCCTGAATCCCAAACATTTAGGACAATTTGAGAAAAAAAGGGAAGCCTCCTGCGAAAATTAAGTGGGAAATAAAAACGTCCAAAGCGCGTTATCCTTTAGGGTTGTCTCTTTTTTTCTTTCTCGGGATAAGCAGCGCGAGCCGATTCAGACTTGCGAGGGAAAACCCGGTCCACAGGTCTTGCCTTCCCTCTTCAGTCCGTCCGATGTGAACAATTCTCAAAGTGCTGTACTTAGTTAGAGCGGTATCCACAGACTGGGAAAGTGAATTGTTCAATAGACAAGATTTTTTGTGTGTTGCTATTGTTCCTCTTTGTTTTTTTCTTTTTTTTTTTTGTGCTATTCACAGAAAAATCGATGGCAGTTGTTTGTGTTTGTGGGTGATGCTGCGCTCTCAAAGTGCCCACATCCCTGAAGCACCCGCATCCAAAACCTTCAGGACTTCTTGTTGAATAAAAAAAAAACACCAACCCCACTCCTGCAAAAAGGTGCTGCTGCTGCTGCTTCTCCACAAGACAAACACACAAGGCGAAAAAGGGCTGATCACCAGTGGAGGTGTTCCTCGTTACACAGGAGAGGTGGATAAGGGGCCCCTTTTCGCGTCGCGCACGATGGATGGGAACATGCAAAACTAAGCCCTCTTTCCCCGAGGACTGAAATCTTTCCCGGGAGCCAAAACTCTAAACCCACGGGAGAGGCGCTGTCAGAGTATGACGCCGAAGTAGGCGGAGCTTTGACCATATATGGAGCAGTGACGCTTCCTGCTCAGGCAGCGGCGCTCCAACTGTATACCGGGTTGAAGCCCTGGTAGTGCAGCAAGCTTGAGAAAACACTCACTCGCTCCACTTTTTCCCTCTTGCTTAGGCCCTATATGTGGTGAGTTGGATTTTTTTCATGTTATGGAAAATACAAGCGAGTGTTATCAGTGAAAATTATGAGTAAAAAATGCAAGAAAAGCACATAAAAATAATCGAAATTCAGAGTTCATGTTCTTATTTTTCAGCTGGCCTTATAAGCGCATTTTCCGTTATCATGTTTAATATATTAGATTAAAATTGATCTTTTTGACATATTTATTCGATAAGATTTGTTATTGTAATCACAAAGAGGCTAGGTTGATCACTATTGTATGGAAAGCATTGGAATAGCTGCGTGAGTACAGACCATAAATTATATTTCAATGATGGCTCATTATTTTACGCATTACGCATTATAAGCTCTATTATGTTGCATATTCTAATATCAGATGAACATTATCAATGAGGAAAATATTTAAGAATTTAGACAAGTTTATGTCTTCTTTTTTAATTCCCATTAATTTTTCATTCATAAATTTTACCCAACATATGATGTGCTTCCTGTTGTTTATTGTGTACTGCAGTGTTCCGTTATTTTGTTTATTTATCGACAGAAATATCGTTTGAAAATCGCCTTTTTGTGGTGAAAACAAATCAATTCAACCACTCTGCCATTTAAAGAAACTTATTAAACATCTTCTGACCTCACTTTTAAAAAATCAGAGCCACAGAGTGTCGTGACATTGACCAAAAACTGGTGCAAATCCACGCTTCTGCTGTGCCCTCTTTATTTTACGCACAAAACAATCAGTAACAATTTTATATATTTTTTTTTTTTTCCGAGGAGCCAACTGACTCTTTATGTCCGAGAGGGGCAAAAGCAGGCAATTCGGTTCATTAGTGGTGAAAAGGAGGAGAGGATGGAAGGAGCGAGGAGGGAGGGAGGGAGGAAGAGGAGAGATGTGTGCTGTATCCTGAGCAATCTATCTAGCTGGTGCTGAGGGTTAATAGCTGCTGCCAAAGATAAGTGAATTATAAGCTGTTGCTTTCACCTCCACGCAATCTATTGCCAAATTGCCCAGTCACAAAATGAGGGTGTTGGTTTTCTTTAAAAATGTATATTTTAAGGAAAATTAAAAGTTTTATTTTTTAAAGAAAAAAAAATGAAAGCAAAAAAATAGAGGAAGCCCCTCAGAGAAAATCTTTCCTCTTCCTTTAAGATGAAACAAACCGAGACGCATGTTGTAAATATTTTGTCTGTTCAACCGAGATTGCAAATATCTTTTTAACACAGAACTCCAGCTTTTTTCCCTTGCACATTTTCAAGTCGCTTATTAGAACTTAACCCCTGATTACACGCACCGAGGCGATTTAAATCTGATTATCAAATTAGGGAGACTTTGAGACAAATCCTCTTAGATCTGATACTGTTGACTGGAGAGGGAAAATGGATCTCCACACCCGTCACGTAGGTAACGATGCTGTCCTGAAAGGGACTTTTAAACCGTATTTGACAACAAATGCAGCTGCCCCCGCTATTTCAGAAGATATTAGGAGGGAAAATGAATGCAAATCTGTGTGCAGGAGCCATCTGGACGTGGAGAGAGGGGAGTCAGCTGCTGCGCACACGGAGGCGCGGAGCCTGAATCCGTCTCAGCTCATTCTGTGGGATCATCTGCGTGGTGGGCTTACACCGTGGAAAATGCGCTCTCCATCATTAGGTGAAAATGTTATAGCATCAAAATAACGGGAAATGTTGATCCTCGTTTGTTTTTTTTCCTAAAGCGTGCGTGCATGAAAACTTTGGCGTGGAATTAGAGGATCACTTTACAAAATAAAAGCCTGTGTCTGTGTGGGAGCTGGAGGTAAGTGATGGCTGACAAGAAGTGTAAAGTATCTGTGCATCATTTAAATGACCGCATGATGATACGGCTGGCTGTTATCTCATTCTTCTATTCAGTGGCTACAATGAAAATGAATGAACCCCCACAGATCCAGGCCCTGACCATTGATATAGGAACTCCTCGGAGCGTGTGGCTCCCCAATAAAAATGTCCACGCTGACTCCGAAGACCTCCCGTCTCGCCGGGACGAGCCTCCTCCGTATTGAGGGTGACGTCTTCTTTTTTGTGTGAGTGTGTGTGTGAATTTACGGGGCGAGGCCCTCATGATCTCCTTAAATTTGCATGTAAATGGCGACATCAGCCTGCGCGCGTGCCAGGGGCCAGCGGGCCTCCCAGATGTCAAGGCAAAGTCAATCAGCCGGCCGCTGCCCAGCTGTCCATCCATGCACTTTATTGGGACAACACTTTCATTCTGCTCACCTGCATTGTTTCCTAATGAATTGATTGGAGGAAATAAAAAAAGAAAGAAATGTTGTTACCAGACAACAAGCAAGTTCGCTCACGGCTTTATCACAGCTAAAGTGATCCTTTTGCCATTAAATATTTATCCAATACGCCTACAGTTACGCACCATTCACATTTCCATATGGAAGAGGGAGCCCACTTGTTTACACCATCAGTCTTTTGTTTGGACTCTTTTTTAAAATGTGCAGTTATTTTTGTTTCACTACTCATGTACACAAGTAATGAGGATAATTCACAATCTCATCAATCAAGAGTGGGGTTCTCAACTGGTGGGTCAAGGTC
Source organism: Cetoscarus ocellatus (assembly GCA_037902135.1). NCBI lineage: Eukaryota > Metazoa > Chordata > Actinopteri > Labriformes > Labridae > Cetoscarus > Cetoscarus ocellatus. Next base: position 383,133 of record JBAMNC010000028.1, on the reverse strand, counting down.
CAAAAATGGGTCGAAGAGCGGTCTTATGCGCTCCTGATGGGAAACAATATTGAGAGTTAATGATGTACTGATCACATTAATGAACATGTTTGTAGATATTTCATTTTACTTCATGATATTGAGTCAATTTAAAATGATTATTCAATTTATGTACTTACTGATTTCATTATTTCTGGTTTAGCAATGCTTAATTAGCTCATGATTATATCTTACTTTGAATTATTTTAAGAAAATAACTAAAATGTTCATGTTATATTAGGAGACAGAGTAAAATAAAACAAATAAAATATATCCATAAAGGTCATCCCATTATAAAGCACTTTTTAATGTATGTCTATTTTTCATTTTATGTTTGTTTAATTTCTCAGATCAAAATAACAACATTTAATACTCAAAAATTAGAATGGTCTCTTTTAAATTAATCTAACTTTTTATTAAATAAAATAAACCATGAGCTGTGATTTTCACCCTCATCCTGTGGAAATAAGCAAAATTTCTTATTCATGTATTGTTTTCATGAAATAAAAATACAGATTTTTAATTACAACAGCTGCCTGCTTTTAAACTTTGCATCCATTATCGTCCCAGACCTGATAAATAGGTGTCCGAAATTCGATATGACATATTCAAATATCACATTAATAATATTAAGACATGTTTTAGTTTTAATTATAAAATGAAGAAAAGAAACACAAATGGCCCAAAGTGATGAGATCAATCATGGAGGCTATCCGTGTCAAGTATTCAGCCGAAGCTGGTAGACGGACAGCGCCCCTCGTTGGTTACACTTGAGATCATTGTGTCGATATGAGGCAGCTGTGTTCTTCATTCACTGACAACACAGCTAAATCTCAACATGGGTTCATCTAACACAGATCCCCTCCTCAAAAGACCCCGGAGCGGACTCAAAGACAAAGGTTTTTTTTATGTGGAGAGAAAATTATTTGAAAAATTAAAACATTATTTAAGCAGGAAAAAAATAATCACAGGCCTAAAATCATCCAATAAGAATAACGTGGGAATTTTGGCCAAATAAATGAAATAAATAGCTTTTTAAGAACAGATTATTTTTTATTTCTCTGTTTTAATTAGTAAAATGATGCCGTCACTTTGAATAATTGTCACTCGGGAACAAATTCAAAAATATTAAAGTAATAAACAAATAAATACAAAGTCCTTTTGAGTATATTTTCCGATGTCTTTATTGTGTAAAATAAGCCCACTGATAGTATACATTTTTCACGCAGCCGCAGTGACCTCCCCACATTTCGTCACTAACTTTTCTGCGCGCGTGTTAATTGTGTGCAGCGGTGAGTTCTGTCAGGGGCATTGCCCGCGCGCACCATTTGCATTTCCATTCTGCTGTGGAAATGATGAGAGAGAGCTCGTGCGCGGTTTGGAGCCTCGCGGCGCAGTCTGTGGGCGAATTACATTTAAAAGAAGGCGAGAGAAATTAAATAAGAAACCGGGACCACTTCAGGGCTATTAACATCTAAAATATTCCCTGGAAATTTGGACCGGAATACACATGACCAAATATCCAGCGTTACCTTCGCCTCTTTCTTGCCACCGTTCCCCCTTGGCTGTGTCCATCACTGGGGTTTGTGGGCCTGTTTAAAAAAAAAAAAAGCTTTATTTAAAAAAGTTGTCACACAATGAGGCGTTGATGGACGTTAGGTAAATGTGATTATTCGGCATTTAAATCGGAATTTATAATATGGACGCTTTAATATGTGATGCCACTCAAAAAAAATCTGGCATCGAAGGTCATTTAAAATCTCGTCACGTAGAGACATGGTTCTCAACTGCTGGATTGAGACCCAAAAGTGGGTCACAGTGTAATTTGAAAAACTGGAATCGGTTTCATCTTTACTCTCACTGTATCAGGGAACAATTAAAATATCTATGATTTCTCTGTGCACTGAAGGAGCATACCAATAGTATAAATAATAATATTAAAACAGAAAACAATATGAAACAATAAAAACATAATAACAGAAATAAACTAACAGGTTATTAAATAAAAAATACAATAAAATAAAGCAATGAAAACCTTTAAGTGAAGCAGTAGAAGTGACAATAGCTCAGATATGTTACATATGTCAAGCATGTTTTCATGGTTTGAAAAAAAATGAGTCTATGATGTACGGAAGCCCAAAGTGGACATATTTCTAGATCAAATGTGATTTTAGATCCTTTATGTGGCACTAATGCCTCTGAGACTTCATCTCAGAACCCCTGAAGTCATGTCTGATGGTGCAGAAGAACATACACCAACAGATTTTTGAAGTTTACAAGAAACTTTGGAGAGGAGTATATTTTCAAAATTATTTTCATGTAGCATACTGTTGAGAGGAAGGGATAAAAAAGCTTGGTTGATGTAATTAGTGGCATTATTGCAAAAACAATCAAGTGCATAAAAGCAAGATGTTATAAACTCTTTTGGAGCAGCATATTCCATTTTCAAGAGGTAGAAAATAGCTAAATATATTTACTTTAGCTACTGTAATTGGGTAGTTTTCTTGTTTTCATGTACTTTTTGAGTAGTTTTTAAGCCACTGCTTTGACTTTTATTTGAGAAATTTCTTTCAGAAGTATTTCACCTGGTTTTGTTTGACATAGCATCAGAGTACTGAGTGGAAGAATGTATTTTTGAAATGAAAAGCAAGCTGCAAAAAGCTTTGCATTAATGTTGTCACAAAAAAAAACCAAATTTTAATTTTAATTCCAATACCTAAATTAGAATCACAATACCCATTACCAGAACAATAGACCTAAAATGAGAAAATACTGGTGTCAGATTTGACATTTTCAAGATGAGAAACTGGATGTCCACAAAGATTAGTCACATTTTGGAACAGAGAGTTATGGACAACATTGACACCCCCCACCCCAATAATAATACATTTAAAAAATAATAATAATAATAGTAATAATAATAAGAATAATTCAATTACAGGTTAGTTTTAGTGATGTTATATTCACCAGGCCAATATGTTGCTCTACATTCATATATCAGACATTCTGCACTGATGGACGCAGAATGTTTGTTAAATACAGTGTGCTTATGAGAACTTGTGACTCCCAGAGTGTAAAAACAAATTCTCACTGATATCTTCAATATAATATCTTATGTATAAATTAGCAGAAAGTGATTAGATTTTATAATTTGGGTCAAATATGATATACTGAACTATTGTGTTTAAAAAAATAATTGTTCGACTTGTCAAGCTGGTGCCAGCTGTTGTATTTTTACATTTTACATTACAGAACATCGTACTCAAGATATTCAGAACTAAGAGTAAATTTTACAATAAGTGCTTTTAACTCTCACTTGAGTGGGTCACTTTTATTTGGAGTGAAGAAATATTTCATCAAGGTATCTGTACTTCACCTGATTACAGGATGTTTGTACTCTTGTCACCCTTGCCATTTTCATTTTCCCATAGAATATTCTTTAATGCCACAGTTTAATTTTATTACATGTTATTATTGCTGTTGACAATGAAATTTCGCATATTTCTCATTTTTCTTGAAATACGTAACTTAGAAAGAGGACTTAATACTTGCAAAAGGGTCTACATGACATGACTGGAAGATGGGAATCCTAAAATCAGCTCCAATCTATATTTCATTTTACTCCATTTTGCTTTGATAGTGAGCAAATTTGGGTTGTTTTCCCAAACACGTGACAAATTTATGTAATTTTCTTTAGATAATGGAGCTGGTTTTCTCATAATACTGTCTTAATTTGGAAAAAAACAATCCAAATTTGCATGATATCACAAAAAATGATGTACAATAAAATGTATGTAAGCTTGCCCTCCCAGGGCTTCTGTGATGATGCACCCTTTTTTAACCATGTTTTTCTTTTGTCCTATACTTCTTTGTTCAGTAATGTTTTGTTCCATCTAATGACCAGATGTCCCGTTTTTTAGGTTAGTAAAATTGAGTGGTTGAAATTTTTCAAAACATGGGGACCATTTCTCATAAAGGATGTGGTGTAGGGTAAGACAGACAGACCAGTTAAGAACCACTGAGCTGGGAAAATTAAAAAAAAGACATGAAAAAAGGAGCACATGTTGCATGGGCATGATGGCCTCCAAAACATGAGGCATCAGCTTTAACCTTGTTTTTTTTCCTATTTTTTAGAGTGTACGAGCATGACCGCACAAGCAGCAGCCTTTGCCTCAGTCCTCAGGAGAACTTTAATTTGCCTGTTGACCTCTGTGATGGAGCTTTTGCCAACTTATAGTGATACTAGCACAAAAAAGAAGAAGAAAAAACCTTGCAGGAGTCCAATAATCCTCCAGACGCTCACATCAAAACGTATATTTTCTACGTGTTGCATCAGCGCCTCTAATTTCCATCTACAGGGATTAGCATCATTAAGGAGATTCAGATTTGATGCTGATTGGCAAGGTGTCTCTTCTTCTGTGAGCACGGCAGAACAATTCATTACCCACTCTGCTGCTGAATTTTGATTTCTGTCAGAGATCCTTATTAATGCTGAACTTTGTTACTATTAACAGAAATGTTAATTATGATGTCAAGACGGAGGGAGTCAAGGTGAAAAGCTGCACAGCAATAGCTAAAAATAATCCAACGCCAGTCAGAGTACAGTACGATCCTGCAGAGGAGTGTTACTGGCAAGGGACCTTTTTGCTGCAACAAAGAGGTGGAAAAGAGGAAGTAAATGAATTAGAGTACAAGCCAGATTTTGTCTTTGTTTCATCCGCACTTGTCCTGTCCCTATTTTTTTCCTCTCCAACCTCTCCCTTTTCTCCCTTCTTTTTTTTTTGCTTTTGGAAGTGCTGCAAATTGTATAATGCTGCTCTTTGTTCTACAGAGTCAAGCCACATGAATAGCCGTCCTGAGCACACACACACACAAAAAAAAAAAAACACACTGACAAACTGATCATCTTAAAAAAGCAACGCCCTGGTGCTCACTTGGCCTACTTTCCACGGCAGCACTGCTGGGACGTGGGAAGAGGAACAGAATTCAGGGGAGGATGTTCTTGCACTCTGGGAAACGTTCAGTATGGCAAAGTGTGATGCACATAAACATAGCCCTTTGCATTGTCAACCTTAGACCGCGTTTGCCCCAGATAACTAGTCCCCGTGTGCTAGACTATTCTCTTTGACTTTGCAATTGAAATCCTGGGAAGATTATGCCAAAGCTAAAAGAGGCAAACTCCAGGGTGGGATTTCAATTGTCAATTCCTGTTGGATTTTATAGCATTATGACATATAGTACACCATCTGTTACGCTTCCTGTGACTAGATCCACGCCTGCAGGAGCCGAGTCTATTGATGTGAACATCATCACAGCTAAGACCTTTGGTTTTCCAAAGGACAGCAATATTCAATCACTGATATTTCCCTTTGACACCCTCCTGAACACAGATGTTTCACTAAGCACAAACAGTCTCCAGGTTATTTCAAACACGAGGGCATATTAAGGAAGGTGCAAGCAAAGTAACCACTCCTAACTTTAGCTAAACAGACTTCCTGAAGCGCTAGATAATCTGGGGCTTCCTTGTACACTGCCTAACCAAATGTCGACATCTGTGAGGGTGTGCATAAAGAAAAGCTCCACGGAGAAATGGGGGGATAATAATCTTAGTTCCCCTCACCTTCAGCCTGCCCATAGGGGTTTAAAAGGGAGATGAAGAAATCCTATGTAAACATGCCAAGTCAAATTTTCACTTGAAATGTGACATGGAGGCAAAGGCCAACCTTGGTGCATCGCTAATGTGCCTCCACACATGAGTTTTTCTAGTGCCCCTGGATGTAAACAATTGATGTATTCAGTCCATGGTTGGAGCACTGACTCACTCCGCACACTTAGTATGTTTGAACATCTCCCTCATCTGCCGATGTACGTTTAGTGCATAGGTGAAGAGCCCCAAAGAAGTCAGCACAAACACAACAGTACACAGTCACAATCTTGGTGCTCCATAGCTTCCCTGAAAGTGAGTTTTGCTCTCCTGAGAAACATACAAAGTTTGAGCATCTGTTCCATCATGTAGTCTTTGTTGAGAAATTAAATATTGAACTGATCTAGTGTACCATGAATGTTTCACTCACATAGTGATTAGACAGACTGGAGAGGCAAGACACTGCAGCACTTTACACTCTATTTTAATATACTCTATTTGCTTCTGCGCCTTTAAGTGGTTTACATTGTTGTCGTGGAAAATGGTTTTAATTCTTGCCTCAATTAGGCTTAACGTGTGTGTAAATCGAGTAAGCACGCTAAAAACATGCTAATTTATGTGCAGGTTATGCATGTATTGTGCACGAATATCCCCTGTATGCATTAGTTAGAAGTGGAAAGAGGACAAAAAGAACATACTCGAGCAAATATGCAGCTACTGATTCATTTTAAAGTAAAAGGAGCACTCTAGAAATGTACGAAATGTAAGTAAAAGTGTATAATGAAAGTGCAGAGCATTGATAGTACACTTTTTTATGTCGCAAGAGAGGGAAACAGAGTGTGATGAGTAAATCAGTTATTTGTTCTAGTATGTAAGAGCATATATTAACATCTGAAAAATTCAATATAGCCCAAAATCCAAGTACTTTATATTTATGTCCTAGGGTTGGATGTTAGCTTTTCTTCTGCCTGCCACTGCAACTGTTGGATTCAAAGCCAATCTGCCTCTCATCTTTTTCACAAGCCACTTTATTTCAAACTGAGTGATTCTTATTTATACCTGAAAACACCCCATTCTAACTCAGCTGATACAAAATAACGGCACTGAAACAACTATTGGGTCCTTTTCTTGTGAATAACTTGTTGGAAATAGACTGTTGTTGTTATTGAAATATATTAACTTAAGTTGAGCTACAACTATCCATCAGTAACACAAAGTCACCAAGAACCTGGATTCAGATGACTTTTTTTGTCATTTTATTTTCCCACCACTAAAGCTTGTGGACTGAACAAATTCATCAGACACTGGTGGAAAACAACCACATTTGTGAACGCTTATAGTCCACCCTGTAAGGTCCTTGTAATAAGTGGTGACTTAAAGTTAATAAGCACTTGTTAGACCCAATGCGGTTGGGGTTATGGGGGTGCTAATGAATGAATGAATGAATGAATGAATGAATGGATAGCGGTTTGACGTCATGTCAACAACTAAGGCCATCTTCATGGTGAGAGCGAATAAGCCAGGCATTATTAGGTCAAGAATAAACAACTTATTAAAGTATATAAAGTCTGGCTGCTTTCAATAACTACAAAATACTCCAAAAAACTCTTACTTTGACTCTGTTAAAAAGATTTTGTAGACCAGCTACTCTGTAGAGGATAAGATCTGCACAATCTAAAGGGGTCGCTAATGAGTAACAGTACACTTGTTGGTTATAATTTTATTATATAACACCATACAACCCTGTTAATGAAATATGTTGTTGATTTTTATAAGCAAAAACAATCTTCTAACAAGTGACTTAAAGTGTCTTGTGAGCTGTGCTAAATTTGTTGATCATTATATAAATAACCCTTGAAGGTACCATGTCTTGCAAAATGCAATCTTCTTCGCATTTAATGTTATTAGAAGAAGCTTGAGGAGTAGAAGACCATCACACCGTTACCAAAATCTAGGGTCTTGGAGAAATGTGCTATGCTTTTTAAAGAAAATGCCCTTCAAAACGCTCAGTGTTTTACTTCCTGGAGTTTATTGTGTAATAGCTGTACAGCCTCCACACAGGCAGACCGAAAGTTTGGGCAACCATTTGTTCTACTTCAATTAAATCCTTGCTTAATGAACACTCAAAACAGGATGTTAAAGGCCAAACACAGCAGGACATGGGACCTTAAAGTATAATCAATATCGACAGACATCTTAAACCCAATCACAGATTCAGAAAACTTCCAGAATTTACCTAAATTAGTCGCATTTGTGATTGCAAACAGACAGGTTCTTCACCTAGGCTTCATCCTGTAATTACCCAGCCAACCCCCATAACCTTAACCTCCCCCAGCCTTCTCTGACTGGCATGCAAACTGCAAGAAACTGAGAAAAGGGTGTAAACAAATCAGGGAATTTCTGGTTAAGTTATCCTAAAATCTTTTGGGAAGTGTCCGGGCTGGGCGTGTAAAAGAGTCACTACACACACACACAGAGCACAGAATATTACCCAGCTCAGCAGACAACACAAACAGTACAAACCCAGACACCATCCTGAAATTATTCAGCTAACACCCTGGTATTCTTCCAATGAAGGAAAATTCTCTATTGGGAGGGACAAGTGTGAATGAGAAAGTTAGGGCAATTTCTGGGAGAGGCAGCCTGAAATGTTCTAGGAAAGTTCTAGGTTGTATGAGTGTCTTATAATTATCAAACTGTAGTACTATTGACCTTATAAAGTCTAATTAATGTTGGTATATATTTTTCTATGTTATTAGCTTTTTATTGATATCTATAATATATGTTTAAAGACACTGATTTTCTTAGTAGATAATAATTGTGATAATTGTGATTTTATTAACACCTCCATATCTCATTAGGTCTTACAAATGCTTATTTAACTATATATTACCAATTACTACAAGACCTTATAACTTACTGTTGCCCAAGTAATTATAAAATGCCAAGTTTATGAAGATTGACAAAACAGTTTGTCCTGAGAAATGCAGGCTTACTTAAATTCAGTTGTAAATGCATCTTTTACTCTGACTGTTGTTAATACATGTTTTCAATGTCCACTTGACACAACTTTAACATGTCGAGCTCTGACTTTTATATTTGCTGCTGCCCTCTTCATTCACCCTGCCCAACATCTAACTGCTGTCATCAAGGTGTTCAAGATGAAATGATACATTTCATTGTCCTAGGGTTTTTCAAAACCAATTTTATGTTCATTGAAATCAAATGCAGTTATTATTTTAGTAATTTGTTGATTTAGAAATGTAACCAACCCATGTGAAAAGCCTGTTTCTGATTCATTACACACAGACTGAGCAGTGTTGTTTCAGTTTCACTTATTGTTTTAGTATTAAGTGTTGTGATCCTTAACTCGTTGCCAGGATTAAAGCTGAAATTTTGATATTGTAACAACACTGGTTGATTGACTGTTTCAATCGGTTTCACTTTTCATTTGAATTATTTTTACTGAGAACTTAAATGCTGCGGTAAATTTAGCAGAATATACAACTTTTCACTGAAATTACTCAAATAAGAGTAAAGTAAGTATGTGCACAATAAAACTACTGAATTGCAAAAACATGAAGTGAATGTGAGCAGTTGTTTTCCAGCCCTGGAAATAAGCTTTAACAAGAGGTGTTCACCTAAATAAGCTTTAACAAGAGGTGTTCACCTAAATAAGCTTTAACGAGAGGTGTTCACCTGATAGTATATATCTTTCTAATTTAAAGAAAACATAATAAACTGTTTATTTCATGATAATTTGTTTACATGGGTAATTTTGCTGCATATATAAAAAGCACTGATTTAAATTGTTTTTCCTCTTACAAGGCTGCAGTCATAGGATGAAGAATGTCCCTTGTTCTTGCATTATCCTCTGCTCCAAATCAACATTGTTCTCTAGGGAGAGACCCTCTAATGATGCTTTTTGACATTAACATTTAGGATTAAACGTGCAGACTGAGGTAACATGTGAGCAAGAGGAGAAGGGGAAACGGTATCATCACAGAGATCATAAAATGGTGTCGTGAGTAGTCTTTTGTCCGCGACCATAGGAGAGTTCTGTTGCTAAAGGGAAGGACAAAAGCAGAAGGCGCCACGGGTATAAGGTTCCCCAGAGCAACAATGCTGAAAGTTTCAACTTGCAGCGCATGGGTGTAACTTTAACTGGAATAGTGTGGATCAAAGACTCACAAACAAAGTGGGTGGAAATGCTGGAGGAGTGTCTGTGCTGGAGTGAAGGACAGGTTCACTGGAGAGAAAGCGGCAGAGAGAGCATTTATGAAACGCAGACCAGGCAATCAGGGCTAATTACTGAGGCTGTGTTGGGTGAACTCAAAGGGCAGTGTGATTCAATTAACTAAATTGATGTGTGTTATAATTTTAGCTCATTTTGAAAAACACACAGCTTACAGAACAAGTGCTATATCTACAGCCGGACAACATGGACCAAAAGTCTCACCTTTATATTTTTAGCAGAATGGTGACGCATGATATAAATCTCCACATCTGATCTGTAAAGAAATAACAAATGGTTGTCACAATACCAGAATTACACACTTAGGCATGATCCTAGCAAAAATCATGTAATATTAAGACATGTTTTATACCATGGCAACTCAAACAGAAGTCCTAGAAATACAATTTTGGGCCATTTTTAATTTCTAAAAATTGCATACAAACTTCTACTCTGTGACTTAATCATGCAAAAGCATTGCCAACAAATCTGTACTGTAAGCCTGTACAATTCAGTACAATTCAGTTTAGTGTGTTTCCAAATGATACAATCCAGATTATGTTAATGACTGGTGATATCAAATAGTAAAGAAACTAAATTATCATCATTAATATTTCTAACAAAATAAGAGCGAGAGAGAGAGAGAGAGGTGTCAAAATTGTCCAAATTTGAAGCCAACATTCTTCAAAAGTTAGATAAAACGCATGCTGCTTACCAGTCCTGTCCACATTTTAAGATGTTGCCAATATATTTGAGCAATTTATACAATTTTTCAGGGGTTTGCCAACAACTATTTATTTTTCAAAGCAATAACTACCAGAAATTGGCTGTTTAGGACTTTAAGGAGTTATCAACATCATGGGAATTTTTGGTTTATTATAATAGCTTCTTAAAATGAAATGTAAAAATACAGAACAATTATTTGCTGTGCGGACTGAACATTTCTAACAGATAACCTTGTGGTCAGAAAGCATGTAACTGCAGCTGGATGGCACAAAAGTCTTCTCTGATACATTTTAGCTGACTGGGAACACAAAATATAACATTTATCTCAATATATGCCTATGAGTTACATTTATTTTAACTTTTGATACAGTTCGGGTAAAAATTAGGCAAACTGATTCCACACAACTTACATTTTGGACTGATCCTTGATATTTTTGTTGTTATAAGATTTGCAAACAAACATCTGTTCGCTGTCTAAATTGTGCAAAACAAAGCAAAATTTTACATTACAACATTTTAATTTTCTGAAAATCTTCATTAGTGTAAATAATATTGGTGTCAAAAAGCACATGAAGTGTAACATAAGGCAGACTTTAACCCAGAAGAGAGTGAGAGCACTGTCCTAATTACTCAAATTTGGTGGCAACATTTGTAAAAGTGGGTGGAAACACTTATTTCTCACCAAGTCCACCCACTTTTCCAAAGTTGCCAACACATCAGTGCAATTTAAACACTTACCAGAAATGTGTCCACAATTCTTTTTCCTTTAAAACAGTAAACTACTCAGGACTGACCGTTTAGGACTTCTTTTTGTTGCTACAGTCTTGAACAGGTATCAGTGTAATTTCATTTCTACTCCTAATAAAATGTCTCTAACATATAAATACAGAGATACAGTTATAATACCTCATTTAGACTAAATATTTTAAATAGATTATCGAGTGGTCGATGAGCACAGTACTGTTGGGTTCAAGTTATTTTTTTTTACCAAGTATTAGGCCTGCCATTTATTTGTTTATAAATCAACATCAACTAAACTCTATCAACATAAATACTATCTTAACCTATACCAAATTATAACTAAATTAATACATCTAAAAAAACTCAAAATATTTTCTGACCCAAGACAAATTGAACAGAAACAGACTTTAAATTACATCAAATTTACCAAATAAATGTAGATGCTCCTGCTGCTTTACCATGTCTGATTCAGTCCAACATCTCAAACATTCATTCTGCACTCCTCTCATATTTTACAGAGTGAGAGAATTATTCACCACTGCTTCTTTAAGTGAAAAAAAAAAAAGAAAAACAGCAGCCTTGAAATTTGCGAGGCTTAAGGCAACTCATCAGGTTAGATCAGTGCAATGTGGATGTGTAACCTTTCCACTGCAGTTGAACCTGCACATACAAGTGTTATGAAAGGTCCCTGTGGCACTCTGCTCTTCTGACATGGATTTGAAGACTTGCCACTTTATTAGCTGCTAAGCCCCCAATACTTGTTCTATACAGTGGAGGCCTATGTTATGAGCTGGGATCTCATTGTCTTGCGTTATTAGAGGAAGAGTGTGCAGCACTCTCGCGCATCGCCCCCTGAGAGGATAGCCCTGACTGTTTGAAGGGAAGCTACAAGTGCAATTTAACCCATCTTATTTACAATCTGATCTGTTACAAGGACATCATCGCTGCAAGGATTCACATTTAATATATCCGCAAGATGTGATTCCTTTTTGTTCGCATTGATTCAGGTGCTGTTTGATGTTCAACTGAGCCTTAAAAAAATCTTCAATCTGTCAAGTTAGAGCACACTTCTAAACTTTAGTCATGTACACAGCTCCAATTCAGGACCTCTTCTGGTGTCATTTTTCTGAAAATAAAGCAGGAAAACACACAATTTCTTTGTGCTTAAAGGTCAAAGCAGCTAATTAATAATAGTAAGTGGTTTTGTCCTGATAATTTCAGCATCAGCTCGGGAAAACAAGCACTTTGTGATCATGACTTGTGTCAGCAGCACGCACTTATCCTTCAAAATGGAAATCATCTGTTGGGGTTGAATAATAAGTGCCATAGTGCCATCTAGTGCACAGATTTGCACACTGAAAATGACAGTACCATTATGTATAATATACACTACACATCATTTATACAAAGCATGGAAGAGAGTGTTGATGAAACAGAAAGTCATATTCATTCTATCCTCACTGCCAGAGGGACAAATTGTTGAAAATTGTGGGCTGCTCATGGTTTAATAATTACAAGAACTAGCTTTTAATTTAACAAAAGAGCCAAACAATTGACTTATCAACGTGCTTATCTATATTCTCAAATGTAAATACTTAGTGCATCATTTAATGAGTAACATATACGTAAAGCTCAAACCAGATTAGACAACTTTATCAGTGCATCAAACCAAATACGTATATGCTAATTGAGTATATTTAACAGTTCATTTCTTATGACAGTGAATGCATTAAGTAGTGCTCATAAAGATTATTTGAATGAAAGGCACAATATAATGCAAATGTGTCAGGTCATGGCCTAATGCAAATTTTAGTCTGTTGTTCCAAATAGATGTTGCATACAAGCAAATAAAACTAAACACATGAAGAAAAAATTAGCATTTCTGAAGATTACCATAAGTGAAGACTTTTACAGAGCCAATCGCAGCCAACTCAGGGGTCATTTTAGGATCTGACTTTTAGTGGATCTCAGCTTTTACAGAAATGATGACATAAATACAAACCTTGAAACTGTTCTGTCCTTGCAAACTACTCATTTCATGAACTAGAAATATTTCCCTTTATGGTTCATGTTTATTAAAGCTAAGGGGAGTATATAGAAACATGAGTTTTGCTCCAAAAAGATTTTCCAGAATATGCTTTTCGTTCAAAAGTAACCAACTGGTACAGGTGTACTAAGTAACTCAGGATAACAACTCATTGTTGAGACATATTACATGCCATTTTTGTTTCCACTATTAAATACATATTATCTCACCAAAACAGTCAATCTTTAGCATTACTAACTGCTAAATTTCTTAAGAAATAAAATGGCTTTCTACATTCTGGTATGGAATTATCAATCAGAATTCTGTGTTTTGTTTACTAAAATATCAAACTAATCTGGTGGGGCACTTGCCACATGTTATTATTGTTTTGGGAGGCTGTAATTTAGGGGTGCTTCAGCCCCCTGATAAAAAAAAAAGTCTCAAATCACATGTGACCCTGTTATCCAGAACAACACATTGGCCCGTATGCCAAAGATTATTAAGGAGATGCTTATACTTTCATGTTCATGACTGAATTTGAGGTGTTTACAGTTCAAGCAATGTTAATTTTGGTAGCCATTTCACACTTAACTCTTTGTCATTAAAAGACAATAGGTATTTGTTTTGTTCACATTTGTCCTTTTGGCTCGCTCTAGTTTCAGTCCAGTTTGAGTCAACAAAAAACTAAAACATATAATCAATTCTGGTCAATGACGAGTCCTCTTTTATGTCATTAAAGCCTAACTGATAAACTTAATGTCTTTCTCATGAAAGTGTACTATCAATGCTTTAATTAACTAAAAATAAACTGATAGAAACAGCATTGAATGAAGCACTTACATGTTTGGTGATGTATTCAATTAATAGATTATCTTTTACTGTTTTAACTGAGGATAAATGATCTTATTATATAATATGTTCTGCATGTGTTTGTGTTGTTGAAATTTTTTATTGCTGTCATTCTTTGTCAGGTCTACCATGAAAAACAAATATAAAATCTCATTGGATCTAATCCGTAAAGGTTAAAGAAAGCTTGAATTGATAAATACATCATGATTGATTCCAGTACTCTTATTGAGACTCCTTTACAAATGAGGCTTTAATGACCCTCAGTCATTGTTTTTATATTATTAACTCACAGATGATTTTGTGTATCCAGTGTTTAAACTGTACTTGATTACCTATTTCATCTTTCTCTGAAAACAAACATTTTTCTCTCCAAGACAACTCTTAAAACTTGGATTCTGACGGTCTCACAGCCCATCGGGAACATTTATGTCTAGTCTGGGTGACAAAATGTAAACATACATTTAGACACTTTAATCATCAAAATGTGCTTTAAACCGGTTATATTCTCTTGTTTTCTCTTAATAAATCAAAAAGTCTGATTTTAAAAGCAAATCAATCACAATGTGTGTGTTTAAAAAATGATGTGTAAGAGGCTGGTTTAAGAACATTTGACAGATTTTCTTTTTTCATTTGTATCTTCAGTTTTTTAGGGATGCACGATACCATTGATACAATGTCAATATCAGCCAATATTGAAAGTTGCTAGATATAACCATTATATAAGCTGTAATATTATCAAAATACACAAATGTACCAGAATCCTTCACCTTATCATCACTGCAAGGATTCATTTAAAACTGTCACATTGAAAGCAACAATTCAGTTTTTGTATAATAAAGTCTTTGTCATCTTGGCAAAAAATTCTGGTATCGGTTATTATGAGTTCTGAATACTGGCACATCAGACATAGGCAAATATCCAATATTGTGCTCGTGTTTTTTTTGTATCTGTTGTGTTAGATTTAAAATACTTTTCCACTACATTTTGATGTTTTAATTAAATCTGGTAATGCATGGATAAAGTACAATATGTATAAAATATGATGATATGATTGACATATAACAATAAAAATGGAACGATACAGGAGCATATGATTGATACATGGGTGAAAGTAAAAATCTATCATGTTATGAGTTCATGTTTAGTTTCTTCTTGATATTTCAGTTTTTATTTTTCTCCTTTTTTGGTTCCCCCTGAGTGAGTGGCTTTGGTGGGATTTTTTTTCCTTGTCAAAGAGACATTTAGGGATGTTTTTAAAGGTTGATTTTAAATTCTGGAGTTGCTTTGGTTTATGTCACAAAAAAGGATCAACTTTCACACGTGCATCACCTCATCTAATTTTGTAGTAAGTCTGTATGTTTCTAACATGTTTATCATGTTGCAGACCCTAGGATGAGCAGCAGCAGCTATGTGCCAAAGCTAATGAACAAATAATAACAAATAAAATGGTAGTTTGTAAACATTTTAGACTGTCTTTAGATATTTAATAATATTTAAATATGACTCCCTGGCTGCCATGAGTGAGGAAGGTGACCACAAGTGGTCCGAGTGCCACTAGTTGCCCACATCTGATACAAAGTAGCAGAACCTTACTAAAGAGGAGCAGAAGAAAGAGTACTGTTTGCTCTACTGCTTTGTGAGCTCCGGCATGGGGTTTAACTACATCGAATGACCGCTCTGAAAATTTCCACTCATGGGGGAAATAAACACGGAGACAAAGGTTTGTCTTCCAAGCCAGGTCTTTGCTTCAGTTGTTTAAAAAAAAAGCCGCAAGGATAATCTCTTTCAGACAATGAGACAATGTTGAAGGCTGTGCATGCAAATTATTACTCTGCCATCTAAATTACAAAGCCATACACACACACACAAACCTCAAGTCATCAGGCCTCGTAGCTCACTCATCAGGGCCTCCTGGCTGTGAGGTTGCCAGAGGATGCTATAGAAACAACAGAACAGAAATAATAAGAAAAAGAAGAGAAAAAAAACACATGAGCCAAAACAAGAGTGTTGAATAATTGATTGTGTTTGTCTTTGCTGTTTGTGTGTGTGTGTGTGTGCATGTGTGTGTGTAAGTGTGTGTGAGTTAAGACTGAGGGTCTGGACAGAGCTTATGCCCCTGAGCAGAGCAGACACATCCACTGGCCAATGGTTTGTGTTAAAAACTGTCTGATGGGGGGAAGGGTATGTTTGTGTGTGCGGGATGATAACACACATGTATGGGTATTTAAGTGTGTGCCCCTGTGTGTAAATTCAGGCATGTTTGATTCTCTAAAAGGAGCCTTAAATGTGATGTTAAAATCAGAGCTGCTTTTGTGTTTAGTTACATGGGAATAAAATGAAGTAAAGACTTCCAGGATAACAAATGTGTGTTGTTAAACAGCTCAGGAATAGGTAACGGTGTAAGATGTTAAAAAGTCAATAAACCTTCATTTTGTCTGTGCTGGTAATGAGCCATATTTTCTGGGGAAAATGGCTGCTTCTCCGGAGGCACCATGTCTACTGAATGTGGCCCTGATCCTGGATAAAACAGAAGGCTCACCAATCAATCTCTCCAGGTTGCCCACAGCCAGAGAAAGCAGCTGCACCACATGTTTGCCTTGCGCGATAGCGACAAGTTAACATACGGGCAGCACAGTAACCATCCACAAGCAGCCTCTAGCTGTCTTATAATGAATTCCCACAGGGATGGGGAACTATCAGAGTCAGTGGTGTTACTGGAGGCTCGGAATAAAGTCAACACCTCTCCTTATACCTGATGAAGCTGCGGCACGGCAGCACACACACACTCAACCACACACACCCAGTCACAGGCACAACAGTAAACTGGTAAAAAACTGAAAAATGTAATGTACACAACAATTAAGGTGTATGGGTACTTAAACTCCAGATTAGGCTTGAGTCAAATATTTTGTCCTTCCCACTGTGATGCTTAATACAAACAGTTATTAGGATTTTAAAGTAGACTACGACTCACGGATGCAATGCAAGTATAAAACAAAGCCCAATTCTATTGCACTTGGAATGTGGTTGCCATAACATAAATAAAACTGAGTACAATGATATGCAAATTCTTTTACACCCATATTCAATTGAGTACACTACAAAGACCAGATATTCAATGTTCAAACTGATAAACTTCATTGTTTTTCTCACAAATATCCACTCATTTTGAACATTTTCCAAAAAAGCTGGAACAGGGGTATGTTTACCGTGTGTTACACCAGCTTTTCTTTCAACAACACTCACTGAGTGTTTGGGGTCTGACGACACTAATTGTTCAACAATTTTGTAGGTGGAATTCTTTCCCATTCTTGCTTGATGTAGACTTCATTTGCTCAACAGTTTGCAGTCTCTGTTGTTGTATTTTTGCTTCATAATGCGCAAAACATTTAAATAGGAGACAAGTTGTTTGGACTGCAGGCAGGTCAGTCTAGTACCTGCACTCTTTCACTACAAAGATACGCTGTTGTTACACGTGCTGAATGTGGCTTAGTATTGTCTTACTAAAATAAGCAGGGACGTCCCTGAAAAAGACGTCACTTGGATGGCAGCATATGTTGCCCCGAAATCTGGATGTACCTTTCAGCATTTTTGTTGCCTTCACAGATGTGAAACATACCAATGCCATGGGCACGAACACACCCCCATACCATAAAAGACGCTGGCTTTAAACTTTGAGCTGATAACAGTCTGGATGGTCCTTTTCCTCTTGAGCCCAAAAACTACTTGAAATGTGGACTCTTCAGACCACAGCGCACTTTTCCACTTTGCATCAGTCCATCTCAGATGAGCTCAGGCCCAGAGAAGCTGACGGTGTTTCTGAGTGTTGTTGATGTATGGCTTTCACATATATATCACATATATATATGGCTTTGCATAGTAAAGGCTTTGGGGGATGCTCCTCTGATACCCAATCATGACACTGTTGACCTGCTTCCATTTAACCTGTTCACCTGTTGACTGTTCCAAACGGGTGTTTTCCAAGCATTACTCAACTTTCCCAGTCTTTTGCTACCCCTATCCCAGCTTTTTTGGAACAGGTTGCAGGCAAAGTCACAATGAGAATATTTGCAAATAACAATCGAGTTTATCAGTTTGAACATCAATATCTTGTATTTGTAGTGTATTCAGTTGAATATAAGTCAAAAAGGATTTGCAAATCATTGCACTCTGTTTCTATTTACAGTTTACACAACGTCCCAACTTAACTGGAATTGGGGATTGTAGAATAGTATGCAATTAAAGACATTCAAAATGTATTTCATTAATTTAATGAAAGCACTTTTGTCTCGTGTTTCACACACACGACTCAATACATCATCAAGTACATACTTTAAGTTTTTGAACAAGCCTGACTGAATTATCAACACCAGGGCAAATTGCACTGGTAAATAAAACAAAAAATGAATATTAGACATAGAAACTGAAAAGATTTGCCCTTGTTTAATCTGCTTATTGATCCAATTCTTCATTGATTTCAGAGGATTGTCTGTATAAAGTAGGTCTGTGCAGGTTTTCTATGTCAACACAGTCCTTTTCACTTGACTTAACTTAAGAGCTCTCAAGTTTGTTTACTGGCAGTACATTTTGTAATCATGCTAAAATAACTTAAGTCTTGACATTATAAAGTCAAGCATCAAGCAGAGGTTTCTTCACTGGGATGATGATGGTGTGTCTGGTGAATGCACCAAGTCTGTGTCTACTTTCTGAAATGCTAAAACTGTCAAAAAATTGCATTTCGAATTCTATAAATTGTGGAAAGCACACCTGGAACAAAGTATAATGAATAAAATAATGCATAAACTTGAATTAGTAAATCAGAAAAGGGTTATCTTGTAACTTGACAGCAACAATGTAGATTTTAAAGCTGAAATAAAAATTAGAATGAAAAACATGAAAAAAACTTTACATTAATATTTGCTCTTGGGTGCTGTGTCAGCTGGATCAATTTGCTGGGAAGACACACCTCTTTTAACTGACAGAAACTTCATTTCAGATTATTAACTTCATCTTTAGCTTTCGGACAACACAAAATTCTGACCGTGATGCTGAAACTTTTAATTTGATTGAAAGTTCATGGTTGGTTAAGCAATAGTCTTGCAATGGTGTACCGTGGGTCTGTCTGTAAAATGTACCATAACTACATACACCTAAGAGGAAGACACACCTTTTTTATCTTTCCAAACATCAATCCTCATTCCTCAATTGCTGCATCCCGGGAATGAAAGCATAGCTAAACTACAGTCTGTTATGCTGAGTGTTGCAGTGACTGTAAGAATTATAATTTTAGCATGACCAAAAATGAAGCAGTTATCTCTAATCTGGAATGTTGTTGGTGTGACTGTTTTACGTACCAGAATCTTGCCCGCTATGAGAAAAATTGGTCCCTCTCATCTATCGAACACTGCAATTCAATTCATTCAAATTCTTTTATCAAGATGCACTTCTTGAGTGAAGGCGTGGTTATCAAAAACTAGCTGTAAAGTTTATGCTTGTAGTAACTCCCAGAATTAAAGAAGGTTAAGTGTTCAGTGCGTTTGTATTGTTCTTGTACAAGGGGGACAGGATCACGCCAAAGAGCCCCAGCGTGTCAACCAGTCACCAGTTTAGCCCTGATCACAAAGAACTTGAAAATATACAGGTACAACATCTTTCTAAGGATCTAAATCCATGATTGGGTCAAACAGTTCTCAGTTATTTTACATGTTAGCATCAACTTTCTTTTTCAACATGCATGGGCTAGTATGTTTAGAGAACAATTTTGCTGTATGAAAACTTTGTGCCTCTAAAATGATGAGTAAATATATTCACAATGCATCCAACAAATACTGTATGCCTCACAAGATGGGGACAATCAGTGACATTAAGTGCACATTTTTGTCTCTTTAAAGAAATAAAAAAAATGCATTACTGGTTTGTTATTGATAGAAGAGCATCCACCAGGACAATTTTTCGACTTTAGGAAAAAAAATCCCATCTTCTCAATTGTACTCATTAAAAATGAACTACTAGACATTTCCCTGGAATGCTGTGAGCATGTCTCTTTTAATTGCCCTTGATCTGTCTGCCCTACCGGACCCGTCAGTTCCACCACTCTGAGCAACCAGTGACAGAATAACATTTACATTTACCATGACAGGCAGAGATTTTGTCCTGAAAAGAGACTTTTGTTTTAATGTTTTAACATTACACATACAAACATATGCTCGATCCTTCTAAAGTTGATGTTTCTATTCGTTTTACTTCCCTCCCATAGTGATATTCCAAACATATGAGTTTCGTTGGGCTGCTAAAATACGTACATCTCATTACCTGACATTGCTCTTTCAAAATAAAGTATTTGCATCAATCTAAGTAGTGCAAACTTTACTTCAACTTTACTATGGCTGAAGTAGAGTGTATCAATAAACCAAAATGCAGAGTTGAACACAGTGCTGGTGAAGTCAAGAGGCTGACAACGCTTACTACTTGTGTCAGTGTGTAAACAGCTTTACAAAATGCCACCATGGCTGCTCTGTTACAATGGCTTAGGTTAATGGCTAATGCATCACTGAGCCCCTGAATTGGCCCTACCCCAAAAAACCTTGAGCTGAAATGGTGGAAACTCTCAAAAGGCGTAGTTCAACATGTAAGAGTACACAGTTTTCAGCTTTTCACAGGTTTCAAACAACTCTATTCCTACATATTTAATGAATTTGGAGTCAAATTTGCTTCAAAAGGATTTTAAGTACAAAAAATGTGCTTCTTTTGTGGAAGGCAGGGGTTTGATTTGGTGGTGTAAGTGGTTCTTACAACAAAGATGGTGTTACAAGCAAACAACAGTAAAACATGCACTTCTCATTTAAAGCAAAAACTTCACCATCTACTGCCTACAAATGTGGAATATGTAGGTCCCAAAGTTGTGGTCATTGTTTGTTTGAAGACCATCTTCAGCTCGATTTCTCATCTGCAAAGTGTCTACATTACATCAGTAACACTCGTCAAAGTTTGTTGTGAAGCCTCATCATTTCATGTTATAATGTTGAAGTAAGCCTTCATTTGTTAGTGCCTCTCTACTAGTCTTGTGCCTACTCTGCAGATACAACACAGTCCACCTTTATATATAGATATAGGCTATGTGTTTTTCCAGTGTGTACTGTATGCCTCTAACCTCCAGGCCCCCGCTCTGCTGCTCCCTGTGGGACGCTGTGTGAGTGATGAGAGGGGATGTTGAGCTCAGGAGATATCCTGGAGAGGCTTTTTGTGAGACTCGGTCCAGGTCTTTCTGGGTGCATGTTTTTCTTCAGCAGCCACCTCCAGGACAATCTGCACATGAAGCAAACAGAAAGTTTGAAATTACTGTGGAGACAATACCATCAACTATACCACAAAATAAGGTACATTGAATGACAGGTAAACAGTTGTGTATTTACAGTACAGTATTTAACAAAAAAATGCATTTTGGGACCAAATATATTTCTACTCTTACAGTTTGGTGAAATTACTGACCTCTACCAAATGGTTGAGCTTCAAGTTTACTAAAAAAAAAGGATTTATTACCTGGGATTATTCTAAAAAACACAAAACCTTTAGAAAATTGCTTCACCTCCTTAGCATAAACACAACTTATTACCTTTTTGGACTTTATACACAATTCCAGCTATTCTTGGTTTATGTAACTTCTGATCTTTGCATTGTTAGGGTTAATAACATTGCCTGCATTGTAGTGAAAACCCGACAGTTCAGTTTGTTACTATATTTTTTAATCTCATTTGTATAACAGTAGCTCCACAGATTCACCATTAACACCTTAATCTACTACTTAAGAAATATACCATCTCCCTTCTCAGAGTTTTGCTGGACTGAGCAAATGTTTAAAGAATGATTTTCATTTTTCTGGTTTCTTGATAGGATAGAGCGTAAAAGCCTTACATTTTTCAAAAACGGCAACAAGCTTTTTTTTAATTACACACCATAGCCAGTAAACCAGACATCTGAGTTAGGAGCAAAAGGGTTAAAATAACTTGTTAACAGTAAATTTCTCAATTCCGTAAATTAATAGTCTGTATCTGAAAAATGTATTTCTGTCATGGTGTATTAAAAACACATCTCTGGATGTTTTATTCCATCCTGTGAAACATGACCCAGATATAACATACTCTTTTACTTTATCAGCATTTGCCATATTTGTATTATGTTGGATTGTGACTTTTTTACAGCAATATCAGCCCCTATGGGCAATAGTTCTCCTCCCAACTTTTGACAACCCCAACTCTTCAGAGAGGGCTGAGTGCAAAAAATAAGCAGAATACTTAAAGCACCTTCTGCAGCTCCAACATCTATTTTGGTATGTTTATCTTGCAATGTGTATTTTTATTTCAGTCAAAAAAAAATAGCAAAGTATGTGGCACAGTTCTGAGCTTTATTGGGATGGGCTGAAGTGAAAAAGAAAAGTTTTTCTCCACATTCATGACAAAACATTTCAGGACAACAAGAGGACACTGAGAGTAGCCTTTTGTTTGCAAGCTCACACAGATGTGTCCAAGACCAGTTAATAGTTAATAACTCACAGTAACAATTTAGCTGAAGGTCAATACAAAGGCTTTTCTAATGACTATTTTTGGTATAATTCTCCTGCATGGGAACAATTTCTCACATATTTATTTGTGAAAACAGGTCTGACTTTTTGAACAGTTTTCTTCTTCTGCCTAATAAAAAGTTTCTTCTCTGAATCATTATCTGCGATGCAGGATCCAACTGATACTTGCACAACAGATAGACAACTGCAGCTGACTTCAGTTTAAGCCATGTTATTTGCTGATGAATCAGCACCATTAACAGCCAATACTCATGTTTAACTGATGCATCCATGCACCTTTACAGTAATCTGTATTCCTCCATTTCTATGTGCAATAGGGCTGAACAGTATTGGAAAAAATGATATTGCACTATTTTTCCACCTGCCTTATATAGTGATTATTAAGCACTTTTTTTCAGATGAATGTTTTGTCTCTTTTTATGTGCAACAGTTTAAACTGGATCTTAACACACACTGAGGGAAAGTATAGCAACATGTTTGTTAATAAACTGTAAAAATGAACTTGTGGCTTGCAACAACCTTACTTGTGTAGCCTTCATCTTAATTTTTGTAATGATATGTAGAGTAAATTCTCCAAGATCACCCCCACATTTTTAACCTCTAAAAGCTCACCATGCTGTGCTACTAAGTATCTGTGGGTGTTGCTGTTGAGACAGTTTTTGAAGATGGAAAGAGTCCTATCAAAGCCTTGTTTAGAGATACACCAAAGACACTTTGGGATAATTTTACAACTACCATTAAAAGGAAGAAAAAGACAGAAGACATCAGCTGAGAGTAAGCACAACTGATGCTGACATCTGACAGACTATTATTACAGACAGTAAAGGGAACAAGGAAAATGGCATTTTGGTTTCCAATAAACATCACATAATTGGCAGCATACCATGCTTTGAATCAAGTGATTGACATATCACCTCCAGTAATGTGACCATTGCACATGCTCACATTGCAGCTGCAGTGTTTAAATGTTCTTTTGTTCAGCCCTAATGTGCAGCAACATGCTCCAGCACTCCTGTTTACCTGTATGAACTCTCTCTCCCCTTTCCTCTAAGAGAATGTTTAACTAATCAATCCAATATTTTAACGATTCCTTTATTGATTGTCTGCATGGGAAAGAGTTGGCCTGCACAGGTTTTCATTGGCTGTAATGTCAAACATGGGACACTCTTATGCAGTAAGCATCTTTTTTGACAAAAATTAAGACACAATTTTGACCACTTCTACTCCCTGTCTGCAATGATTTTTGACTGTGCTGTTGTTGTTTCTTCTGATCACCTCTGATGAGAGCATTTGCAGAGCACGCAGAAAAAAATGGAAGGAACTGAGAAGGGAATTGGTAAGCAAAAAGACTCATGATATCAATTCCTTGAGGGAGTTGGTATCAATTCTCTTCTAAATTTGGTTTTCGATTCCCAGCCCTAGTAACAATTTATTTCAAAAAAGTTCATCCTGTATTTTGAACCCACTCTGCTGCAGATCACAGTTAACTATAATCAGATAATTATTTTCAAAGAATTTCTTTAATTTTGGGCTAAGTTGGCTAAAATGCCATGTCCCCAGTTATGTTTGGTTAGCACACAATAGGTCATATAAAACAAGCTTTACAGTTTTTCAAAAATGCCTTACAGCCTTATTTAAAATGTGTTTCAATTGGTGTTCTGATTTGTAATCAATAGATTTTTTGATGCACGAGATATTTAAAAAAAGATGTGTCCCTTAATCAATTACCTACCCCTGTTGCCCTGATGAAAAGATGCTATAGACATGACTGCAGATTGCATTATAAAATTATGTTTTTCTTTAATTTATTTCATGGTTCCACGGTTAAACCTTCTATAAAAAGGGCAATCCATAAATGAAGTGGGAAATTACTCCACAATGATGTCTCTGAAATGTCTTGATATCCCCACTAGATGTCACCCATTGACCATACAATACTAACCAAAGTGCTGTACCCAGCTGGTATCGTTAAACTTTGAGTTGAAACGCTCAGAAAATTCGAACAAAAATAGACCCAGTCAGTAGAAAGTTTGCAGGTTACATTTAAGATGCAGTATGCAAAACAATAATAATAATTTTTAAAAATCTAGAAAATTATTTTGGAGCTGCTTGACCTTCTATTACAACATGTTAAACAGAGATGCAACTTACCAAATTAAGGAAATTGTGCGTTGCATAAATAGACCATTTCTGATTCTTATTTTTCATTAAATCTTTGCATTAATTTTAATTAAATCATCTTTCATGCTGCATTACACTTTTGTCACATTAGCCATACATCAAAAAGCGTAACTTTGCAGAAATGGATTGTTATTTAAAAAATAAATCCTCCTTTAAGAAAAAAGAGTTGAATGAAGGGAAAACTCAGACTTGGGGCAGGCTGAGCTGTGTGATGCTCTGGAGGATGGAGCCAGGATATGGCATGTGTGCATGACGTCATTTCTCCATGTACTGTGCGCCATTTTGGAAGAAAAAAAAAATCACGGATAATTTCCGTGGTCTTGACAGATCTGGACCCGAGTCTTCACACTGATTGTGGATGCTATCTATTTCCCCGAGCAAGCCGCATTGGTTTATAAGCTATTGGAAGCTGTGTACAGCAAGAGCTGCTACATGAAGCAATGGCGGGTAAGTTAGTTTTGAGGGAGGAGAAGGACCCACCTCACTTTGTGTGTGTGATGGCCTGAATCTCCAAGTTAGCTAGCCAACGTTAGCGCTGGCTGGCTAAGTTGCTAGTTGTCAAACTATGTCACTGTCAGGTCATTTTCTCGCCAGGGGAAACGCGAATTAGCGACAAACTAACACTTTGTTTTTCCTACAGGAGTTGCAGGCGGAAATGATTTCCAGTGGTGTTTCTCTCAAGTGAAAGGAGCGATAGATGAAGATGTTGCGGAAGGTATGTGGCTAGCGTTAGCTTGGCGGCTAGGCTACAGCGGTAGGTAGCGAGCTGGATGTTTAGAGGATGCTGCTCCGGGTGCTTCTCATGAGATGCACGATAGCTAGATGATCTGACAGCTCTTAACATAAGACAGCTGCTGTGTGTGGTGTAGGTCTGTAAATGCATTTATTGTACAAATGACATTTTTCTGTAAATGACTGTTGGTTGCTAGCTGGCTGTATGCTAAGTGGAGCTAGGCTACTAAAGGGGAGCGACCGTGTCCATGACGTCAATGTGCTGCGTCCATAAATTGTCAAGTGACATCATGCTTGTTTTCATTCATTCATAAAAACTGTAGTATATGTGGTGTGAGTTCTTAAGTAAAGTAACAGCTGGTAAAAGAAGTACAGCCTAAAACATGACCGTACACATAGGTTAATTCCTCTGCTGTGTGTCACTTTCAGCTGACATAATCTCTACTGTTGAGTTCAACTATTCTGGAGAATTGCTCGCAACTGGAGATAAAGGAGGAAGAGTAGTGATTTTTCAACATGAACAGGAGGTAAGAAGCATAATAAGGTTGTCTAATTGTTGCATACTGTAGTACTTTTGGGCATTGTGTGTTTTAATATAGTGTTGCACAGTGTTACTGGTACAATTTTGGCATCAGAAGATATTGCCCCCAAAATTTAAATATCTGTATCAGCAGATATCGATATTTTAGCTAATGATAACAACCAATGTATCAACCATACATATTGGTCTTAGATATCCTTTACATCAGCTGTAATATCTGTGAAATATGTAAATGCACCGTCATGTTTCACCTTATTACTGCATGTGAGCCCTTACAAATCAAGACTTTAATTTTTCCAGAGTGAATTGTTTTGACTATTGACACAAATTGACTATAATATTAAAAGCAACAGGTCAATTTTCATAAAGTAAAAACTTTGCGTGTATGACACAGAACATCAGCATCAGTGATGATGAGGTCAGAACTATAAGCATTTTGGATATCAGCAAGAATTCAATATCATATATCCCTACTTTGAAAAGATTCCATTACCACAATGGCAGTATTTTAAAATGTTAGTTTTTTATATTGTAATAAGAGTATTCGCAGAAGACACGTCATTTAAGCAGGACTTCCTTATAACGAAACAATGAAGTTCACAAACATGAGCAAGCAAAAATCTCTACTGAGTATGTGTATATCTGCACTGTTGAGTGAAGTCCCATTTAAAATGTCCTCTCTTTTACAACATTTTGAGGTAATCAGATGTAAATCAAGCTACCTGTCAGCTACCCTCATTTTATATTGTGTCAGTTTAGTGAAGGAGTAAAGTTATTTTGAATTGATTGTAATAATTCAAAAGAAATTATCTTTAAATTACTATAGCATTGGGTTGCTGGGAAATCAGTTGATAAGACTTTTTTGTTGTGGAAGATTAAGAAGAAAAAAAAATTTTTTTTTTTCCTGTTACTTACTCTGCTGCTCATTTTGCTCCCCCTGAGCTCCAGTAGTCAACACACTCTCTCATGTTTCCTTCCAAAAGAGACGCAGCACTGAAAGTTATTGCACTGTTGGGAGATAAAACTACTGAAAAGTTAGTGTTTTTATAACACCAGGGTCTAACATTTTTTACATAGTCACGTCTATCCTTCGATATTTTTTATAAAATTGTACAATGATAAAAGAGTTTCATGTTTATACTTTGTGAAAATAATGCAGATTTCAGTTTTAATGTAGACAGGCCTCCCTACATCCAAACTAGAGAGTATATGTACACCTTCAAGTGACAAAAAGGAAACAGAGCACATTTTAATTCCTAGACAGAAATGTAGTTTACTTTTGAGACAGTTGGTATTTTGATCATATTTAGAAAAAAACTTTCTGTGTAATTTCTGTGTCATTTGTAGTTTTTGTTTCTTTGAGAGTTAAAAAAAACAAAAACAAATCAGCAATCGAATTTTGTGTGAAATGATTTTAGGTCATATCATCCAGCCCTAACTTTAAATACAAGAATTATTTTGTTAAGAATTTGTCTGGCACTTCAACTGGCTACCTCAAATGTTTTTGCTCATCACAGTTTTTATACACGCAGGCCAGAGAAAAAGAAATGGCTCAAATAATTACCATCATGTTTACATGATTCAAAGACTGACTGCCCATATTTGAAGGGATAGTTCAATGATCCGGATGTGGGGTTACATGGTGTACGTATCACTCATAGATACATTAGCTTATTCTTGTCATCTCTGCGCTCCTAATTACCAAGCCAGCACAAAGCAAAGCAATCTTTTAATGATGTAGGGGCCAAATGTCATAATAATTCAGTGAGTGTAGGTTAAACAGTGAAGAAAAAACACATTTTGAGATGCTTGTTTACTTCACCAGCCACACTTTAAATGCTTTATTATCCAGAAAGCAAACTTTTGGTGTTGATGCTACTTGGCTCTGGGTGGAAAGACATGAAAGCGATGGAGTGTGCTGAAATAGTACCAAAACATAAGGACTTGCTATTGAAAAGAGAAAGCATTGTGTTTCCAGTACAGTGTGTAATTAACTCAACATTGAATTTTCTAGTTTGTTTTTACCTTAAATTAATTTTATTTTTCTGGTCTCTTTGCTTGACAGACACAATGTACTGGCTAGCTATTGTGCAAGTTGCCTTTTTACAGGGGTAGAGCTAGCCAAAGTGCTTTGGTGAATGTATTAACTATTGCCATTAACCTATCATAACCCTTCTTTTTAAAGGAATAGTTCAGTATTTTTGAAGTGGGGTTATATGAGCTTCATTTGATACGTTAATGCATTAGCCACAGTGATTTTGATCAGCTCAGCCCTTGCTGGAAGAGAACAGGCATAAAAGCTAAGCTCTACATTGCTGCTGATGGGGGCAAGAGCTTTGTGTAATTTACCAAATTTTAGGTAAGAGCAAACTAAACAGTGTTGGGGTGATTGTTCACTGTACTTTAATTTACAAGGCTTTAGTGTTCTTCCAGCAAGCCCCTTTGATTTGGTTGTCTTGCTAACTCTTTGGACTTTCGCTTTACAGTCTGCACGGCTCAAATATGTACCAAAAATTACTGTGTTGCAGTGCAATCTAGACAGTTTGCTTGAGTCTTTCAGGTATTTGGCTTGAAAGATATTTTTTTCAATATTTGGCTCCTATGTTTGGTTCTGGGTGTGAAGAGTGTGGAAGCTTTGTAGTGTTTTAAAACACAACCAAAACAAAGGGTCTTGTTAGCAAAGAACTAACAGCATTATGTGTCCAACACTGTATCTTCTAGTTTGTTCTCACCTCATAGGGATTACATTTTTCTGATCCCTTTGAGCTTACAGAGGCAATGTACTCCTGTATTCTGCTTCTCAGTATTTGACTCCTGTATTTTCAGCTGTGATGTTAAAACTAGGGATGCATGTTATTGTATTTTTGCTGATGTCAGATATGCTACATTTCAAAATTCACTATCATAATCACTGATATCAATACCAATATTGTTTAAGTGCACAAAACCCCCACTTTACTAAAAATTGACCTTTTCCTTTCATGTTGAGTCTATTTGTGTTAGAAACAGATACAAAGTACTTGGATGCATATGGATTAATAGAACATTAACTTATGATTGACTACTGTTCTTTTCTTTTGTTGTGACAATGTACATCAGTTATTATTTTTTTCTTTTTCAGTCAAAGAATCGTCCACATCTGCGCGGGGAGTACAATGTCTATAGCACTTTTCAGAGTCACGAGCCAGAATTTGACTATTTGAAAAGTTTAGAAATTGAGGAAAAAATTAATAAAATAAGATGGCTACCCCAACAAAATGCTGCTCACTTTCTACTTTCAACAAATGGTAAGAGGCTTTTGTTTATCTGCTTTAAATATTGTGTCATATAGTGATATGAATCAGTGACTCCAGCCTGTCTTCATCAAAAAATGTCCTTTTTTTCTTAGATAAAACTATCAAATTGTGGAAAATTAGTGAAAGAGATAAACGAGCAGAAGGTTACAATCTCAAAGATGAAGATGGACGACTCAGAGACCCCTTTAGAATCACCTCTTTACGGGTATGTTTTATCAAGATTGTCATATCTTGAGCTTATAGTTTTGTATTTTATCTTATTTTTAAGTCTTGAGTGTGCATTTTTTCACATTTCAGGTACCAGTACTGATGCCAATGGATCTCATGGTAGAAGCAAGCCCTAGGAGGATCTTTGCAAATGCGCACACCTATCACATTAATTCCATTTCTGTAAATAGTGATCATGAAACGTACCTCTCTGCAGATGACCTAAGAATAAATCTATGGCACTTGGAAATCACAGACAGAAGTTTTAGTATCCTTTCTCTTGATCACACCACAAATATGAGATGTTTGGCTCACAGACTGATGTTATCTGCATTGCATTAATATGAAATATAAGCTGGTAGTTCCTTAACTTTGTGTTCCCAGATATTGTAGACATCAAGCCCGCCAACATGGAGGAACTGACAGAAGTAATCACAGCTGCTGAGTGCCATCCACACCAATGCAATGTATTTGTGTACAGCAGTAGCAAAGGCACTATTCGCCTGTGTGACATGCGAGCAGCAGCACTCTGCGATAGGCACTCGAAGTGTAAGTACGCCCACTGGGGCTAAGATGGTTCAACCACTTAATCATTTCAAGTGACTTGATTAGAATTTGGAGAAAAAGATTAGCCTAATTAGAGTTTAGTGGCAATTTGTAAATTTATTTGATATTCCTCTATTTTTGGATGAAGGTATTTTAGGACTGTAATAAATCTTAGCATCTATCTCATGAATGTAATTAATAATAGATAAGCATCAGAAGTTCTGTAATATGGCAAAAGATGTGTCGTTGTCCTGAGTAACTAAAGAGGGAACCATAATTTATGTGGAATATTTTCCTTATTTATTCCATCCTGGTATAAATTGGGATTTGACTTTGGGATATTTTATATTTATGATGTTGCTCTTTTGTTTTCAGTCTTTGAAGAGCCTGAGGATCCTAGCAGTAGGTCTTTCTTCTCTGAGATCATCTCATCCATCTCAGACGTGAAGTTCAGTCACAGCGGACGCTATATGATGACACGTGACTACCTCTCCGTCAAAGTTTGGGACCTCAACATGGAAAACAGACCAGTGGAGACGTATCAGGTGCATAAATGCATATTTTGTCCATATGTACATTTTACCTGTTCGTTGTAAAATAGGTATAGTTACCTTTTTATGCAGTTGGAAGGAGCTAAGATGATAGAGCAAGCTATTACTGTAGCTTCCCTAAGAAAAAATGGCTTAGTTTTATAGGCAAAAAAATATACATTTTTGTTTAAACTGGACCCAGTAGCATAATTTTGCAAACACTTGAATTTTGTCACACACAGCAGCTGATTGAGTGACATATAAATTGTAGAAATCTGAGAAATATATATATATTTTCATATCACAGCCCTAATATGTTACTCTAATGAAGGATAAGGGCATGTATCGTAGCCTTACAGGTGTTTCTGCTAAGCCAAGCAAGCTAAAGGAAGTTCAAAACTCATCACAGACACTGGGAATAGATACGTAGGAAAAGCAGTGTTTCAAGTCAAGAGCCTCAGCATATAAAGCAGTGGTTCATAACCTTTTTTCCCAGCCCACCTCCCTACTTCCACCCAGTTTTATCTTAGATGACTCAAGTCCCCCAAGACTCACATAAATAAGTGATGCATGGCTGTCCAAAATGTGCATCAATTTTGAACATTTTCATGTGTGGAAAACAGACTGGGCCTGTACACTCATATTCAACAAAAGACCTTTAAAGAAAGTCTGCAGTCAATGTGACATTTTAGTTAACACATGTGAGCTGACAGGGCCTTGTGCTTCCTTCTGAGATCTTGGGAGCCCCTGCAATGGGGCCCTGGCCCAAGTTGGGGAAAGATGTAAAGTAGATCTGATCTTTGTGTAAAGTATCCACAAAGATCAGAGCTGGACAACTATTGTCAAAAGACAGCCAAACTATGTTATTATCACTGCTAAGAGCCACTTTGTCACAAATGGTATGATACTTTAAAAAGTTTTTTAAAAGTTAAACAACAAAAGAAATACTGTGAACAGTTTTCAGAAGCATTTTTTATAACATGATTTACTGCATAGCCTTAACCTCATGTTATTAAAAAATGCTTAATTTCAGTAGACAATTATAGGAACTCAAGTGTCAAGAAATGAAATGCTAATTTTTACAAATTCTTTTAAGTCATGTTTCAACAGAAGAGTGTAAAACAGTTGCAGCTAAAGAAATCTTCAAATTTCATATTTTGGCTCAACTCAGGTTCTTGTATTTGGTTTTGATTACAGCTAGAGAATGTTTGCAAACACAGATGTTCAAAAAAGCCTGCCAGTTTTCACATATTAAGTACCCCTGATCCACCTTTATTCTCACTCTATCAGAGATGCTCTTGTCACTTAAAGCCCCCCTTTCACCAGGTGGCTAAGTATATTGCAATTAGTTTACCAGTGCAATCTGATAATCGGTCAGCTCAGTGCAATTTTCTACAGCTCTATATTCTTTTTACATTCTGTGTTCTTGACTGGGATTGCCAGCCTGAGCTAACGTGCTGGAAACTACTAATTTAACAGTGGCAGGATGTTGTACTGGTGGGTCTATTCAGGGGGCCGGGGGAAACATCTCAGGCAGCTACAGGTGCTCACAGTAGAAGACTGAGAAGTTCTGATGCTCCAGACTTTGATGTCTTGAACATAGAAGTACTTTATCACATGGAGGAGACATGGAGCACACATAAGAGGGTAGAAAATTCAAACAAGTATAATATGACCTTTAAAGAACTAAACAAATCAGTTGACCGAGATCATTTAATAAATGCTTCTATTTTTCATAATCCTTTCCATATGGTGTTGTAAACTCAAGTTAAATACCTTATTGTTAGATTTTTCCATGTTTTCAGCCTGTTTTAAACATGTTTATCTAGAACTGACTTGCAGGGTGCTGACTGATAAGGAGGGCCATCATTTATCTACCTCTGTTTTTAAACTTGCTTAAAATCTAATCATGGTAATATGACTGAGGTTTGTTGCGTTTCAGGTCCATGAGTATCTTCGCAGTAAACTCTGCTCCTTGTATGAAAATGACTGCATCTTTGACAAGTTTGAGTGCTGCTGGAATGGCAGCGACAGGTAAGTGACCTCGTCCTTGATTACAATGAAATTCTGCTAGTTCTTGTCTTTACTTGGTTTCATATTAGTTTTCTTTGATTGATTTGAAGTCATAAGTTGATGTGGCACTTAGAGCTGGAATTTTCCTTTTTTCCCAAAAGTAAATATAAAAAAAAGTTCTTAATTCTCCCCCCTTCAGTGCCATCATGACTGGCTCCTACAACAACTTCTTCAGAATGTTTGACCGCAACACCAGGCGGGACATCACACTGGAAGCGTCCCGGGAGAGCAGCAAACCACGGGCCACGCTCAAACCACGCAAAGTATCCACCGGCGGTAAGAGGAAGAAAGATGAGATCAGCGTGGACAGCCTGGACTTCAACAAGAAGATCCTCCACACTGCCTGGCACCCCAAAGATAACGTGATAGCTGTGGCAGCCACCAACAACTTGTACATTTTCCAGGACAAAATCAACTAGAAGATCTCGGGGGCTCCAGAGGATAGGGCTTTTACCGTACCTGTGTAGTTAAGCCTACTACTTGTCTATCTGTATAAGAAGAAACAGCCTCGTTGTCCTCCTGGTGAAGAATTCGAAAGCACGTGTCTACTTTTTTTGCCACAGGAGGTTGATCCATAGGCCTGTTTTATTTTGAGTCTGAGCTTAGGTTGTTTTTGCCTTTGGCACCAGGGCAATCAACATGCCCCCCTGACCCAGAAAGCCCAATTCGGGTCTAATTGATGGAATGGCACTCCCTAGAGGTCAAACTCTCGAACGTTGGTGTTTGTGTTGACATTTTAAGCCTTCATTTCATGATTTAACTACAGAACTCTCGGAAGCCCTTAAAGCGACGTCTTGTCAAAGTTGTACCATCATCTTTAAAGATTTCTGGGCCCTCTGAAGCACGGATTAATGGCCAATAAGCCTAACTGTCACATTCCCCTATTGGCCATGAATTCAGGCCAAACTACTGGTGGAAGAGGCCATGAATTTGGAAAGTGGACCTGTTTTCTTTTTTTTCTTCCCCTTTCCCTCATCTTACTTTTCCCCAGTCAATACGGTGACATAATTTCACTGACTGTATCTACTCAAGTACACCTTGTCATCCACATAATAAAAGAAACTAAAACTACAGATGTGTTTTTAAATTTAGAAGTATGTATTAAAACATGTTTATTGCTTTGCATGTTTTTATGTTGTAGAGAGGTGGAAAAATGTCCAGTCACACCACTGTCTTTGAGCAGATCTCGAGCTAACTTGTTATGGAAAAACTATTTGGGGCTACCAGTGTCAGAATCACTGCTGGAGACAACCGATAATGTGTCTGTGTCAAGAGATTAATTTTTGAGTTTTTGATCATGTTTTAGGGTGCAGGCTGGAGAACTACATGGCACAAAGATGGGGCCCAGGACAAAGGGAATCTGCAGCCTTAATACCTACTTCTATCAGTGACAGCTACAAGTTTATGTCCCCAAACGTTTTACAAACCTCATGTGCATTATTTGTAAATCCTATTTTATAAAGTTATGTCCTCATATACTGCTGCTACATGTGGCTGTCTATGAAAATCATGAAGGAGGAAAAATTGCACACCATACAGTTTATGTGATAGAGTGCCTCCGAGTAATGTAATAAGTAGGAAATTCAGACAGGCCTCATACATGTGCCCTTATTTCATTTGTTAGGGATCTCACCCACCAATTTGAACTGCGTATTGCAAAATGTGGATCTTATCTCCGTAGTTGTGAATGCAGAAATGAAGGTTGACTACACAAAACCTATACTGATGACATTAAAACACATAACAATGCATTGTCTTTGTCCATTGAATCCTAACATGGTGGCAATGTATTCACTTGTTTATTATTTTGACCAAAGTTCAATAAAATTTTAATTGTGTTCATCTGCATGTTGTGCGTTCCTCCAAGAAATGCTATCCAAAGTCACTTTTTTGATTCTGTTTTATTTTGTGTTTGATGGACAAATGAATCATATCTGTGCTCATTCTCAGTAAGCAATTGATTAACGTAGTGATAAGATGGAACTGCACAAAATGCCATCACTAAACTAGTAATCCCTTTGACAAAAAAAACAATTGCTGATCTTTTAAAAATGGAATCAACTGACAGCGATTACTTCAATTCAAAAGTGATCCCTCTTTGCAAATAACATAAGAAAATAACTACACTTGAAAAGTTCCCTAACGTGCACGTTTTTGGAGCAGAAAGCAGCGAAACAGTCATCTCCTGGTCAGACTAACGTAATTGTGATGTGTTGTGGCGTTTTCATCATAAGACGCCATTGACAAATCCTGAACTCTCCAAGCTAGTCAGGGTAACGCGGGGCAATCACTCAAAATTAAACAGTCACATTGCCACACCCCTAGTGATATGCAGAAGGTCCCATTTAAGGCATGCCAAGATGGTCACAGAAAGGTGACGAGGTCTCAAAACACATCTTCCCCTTCTCAGTAGGTGTTGTGGGATGTCAGGCGTTTACCAATGTATATCCTGAAAAGAGAGACAAGCATGTTAAACAAGGTGTGAAAAAAGAAAAGGAAAAAAAAGAAAAGGAAAAAAAAGGTCAGATATTGTTTTGAAAATGACAACATACTCCCAAAAATCTGGCCAAAAAGCAAGTTGTATCTTTAGAAATAAAACAAATCAACTGAAACTGAACATGTGCCGGTGACATTGATAGTCATGAAAGAAGCCCTGAGGATATTTAGGTCACATGCTAAATCTGAAAAACAAAATAAACATTATGACCTGCTACTGGTTACCTCTGACAGTTAGCATCTTGGATATTGTTTATATACACACACACACACACACACACAATTTTTTGGAAACATGTTGATTATGCTCAGAGGTGTATTAAAAACAAACATCCACAGTTTAACTAATATTCAAACGGAAAGCATTTTGATTCTTTTACAAGTACTAATTGATAAAACTTAAAACTGTTGGGCCATATTTGCCTTCTTGAATAACCTAAACCTATAGCAGTGCCTCTGCTGGGATACTGCAGTAATTAATTCATTAAACAAGGCAGATTTTAATATTTTTCACTATCTCCTCATTCAGAGATAATTCAAAAAATGCTATATTGTGCTTTCATTTACTTATTTATTTATCTACTTTTTTTACAAGGTTTTATATGCTTGTTAGAGGTGTGAATCATAGGTCACGATTCTGGGGGTATAATTCAATTCAAATCAAACCAGTTCACAGTACGTTTGCCTTTTCTTACAATCAATGCTTTTTCAGGATCTGGTTTTGTCTGCAGTGCACTAAGAGGCTGTATAACATGATTTGACACAGAAAAGGACGATACATTGTGTTCAAGACATACAAATCATGTGAATATAAAGTTTTTACTTCTACGTGCCAAACAACAAAGACCATAGAGTCAGGATTTCTCTATCTGCTCTTGTGAGCAGCACCAGAAAGTGAGAGGGCTGAATCCCTCGCCCCCCAAAACACACCTACTTCTGTGATGTCCTGCCACTGTTACGTCAGCCACCATTGGCTTGGAGTGGCAGAGACAGGGCTGTGCATCGACTGCAGAGAGGAGCAAAGCTGTAAAAACAGCACTGAACTGACCCATTACAAAGTGGATTGGTCCAGAACAGACTGCGTCCACATGGGGAAGAAGGCCTCATGGTTTGTTCCATTACACTTCTATGTGGGAACTGAGAATGTCACACTCTAGATAAACATGTTTCAGTTACCAGCTGGTACCTGAAGGTTGTCCTACTTCTCAAGCAGAGATTCCTACTTAAGTGACAAATCTAATTTGCAACTTGAACAGTTCAACCTCCAAGATCAAATGGAGCGTACCATTGAACTGGCAGGAGCTCCAACAAAGCGTCTCAGACAGACTGAGAATACAGCTGGATCAACGGTGCTCAGCATGTGAAAACTAACAGCATTTTTGAATATTAACAATTGTGAACAAATTCTGGTAGTCATCAAAACTGAACACATGAGCCTCAGCTGAGGCATGACTTGAGTCATTCATTTTTCACAAAAGTGTATCTCTTATTTTCGAGATAATCCTCCCGTTAATGTCTGAAAAAGAGCAACATTTTATTATGTAAATGCAATGCACTAAGATATTAACTGTTCATACACAGCAGAACCAATGTAAACTTCACTGCTGTCCCTACGCTGTGAATCAAAACACAAGCCTGAAACCTACCCTCTGCAAACTGACTGACGGGTGGCTAATACATCAACAACCAATCAATTATTCATGATCCAATGGAGCAATTAAAGGTCTTTTTGAACCAGAGGTATTTGGGGAATCAGCTCTCTTTTTCTGTCTTACAGTGTGGACCATAAAGAATTTGGTCGTTGACAAAGCTCACTAATATTTATAGTGGGAAAAAAAATAATTAGTGTGGTAAAAACAAGGTTTTTCACAGGCTTTCATAAAAGGCACAATACCTGTGATACACAATTATACAGCTGCTGGTGTGAGAAATTAGATTATGTTGCTTACCCTAGTCCAACAGCCAGTATGTGAGAAATGATTAATGAGGGCAGGAAAAGCTTCAGAAAGTCAGCGGAGAGAACACCCCCCTTCTTCATGACGCTGGTGTTCCTGATGCTGAGACAGGTCGAGCGCTTAGTGTGCTTCAGCAGGAACTCCCTACAGAGGAGCACATTAATTTTTCACTGTGTTGAATACATTAAAATAAATGAGTGCTGGTCTAATGTCATACTGACACTTCTGCTCATAATGATATATTTTATTTCTTCTCTGTCACTGGATCACAAATATTTAGTGTAGCATGCACAAGACAAATTCATTTTTTTAACCAGAAGAACCTCACTGAGCTTAAACATCTGATTTACAAGAGTGTCCTGGCCAAGACAAGCAGCAGTAAATTCATCAAGTTACAGACATGATACAAAAACAATCACAGAGCAACAAAAACAAGCAGTCAATTCAGTGTCATAAAAGACAGCAAAGGGTTAAGCTCCAGTATTTCCAGCTGATAGTGATTAGTTGCACACTAAAATTAAAACTCAATGGTGTTAGTCATTATTATCACATCTGTACTTTAATAGATGGACATTTAATATCCCAAAACTGTGAGTCAACGTGTCAGCTGGGGGTGGGCAATTTGTCATGCTCTTAAGATAAACCAGTATAGACTGATCAGGCGTAACATTATGACCACTGTCAGGTGAAGTGAATGATACTGAATATGTCTTCATCGTGGTACCTTTTAGTGGGTGCGATATATAAAGCAGCAAGTAAACAATTTCCTAATAGTTGATTGTTGGAAGTGGGAAAAATGGGCAAACGTGAGACTTTGAGCAAGTTTGATGAGGTGAAAAGGTCAAGTGTGATGGCTAGATGACTGGGTCAGAGCATCTCCAAAACTGTAGCTCTAGTGCGGTGTTCCCAGTCCAAGAAAGGAACAGTGGGGAACCAGTGACAGGGACAATCCAACAGACAAGCTGCTGTTGCTAAGTTTGCTGGAGAAGTTAATGCTGGTTCTGATTCTATAAAGGTGTTAGAATACACAGTGCATTGCAATTTTGTTGCACAGATGCAAAAGCAACATTAACACAACATTAGGCGGGTGGTCATAATGTTATGCCTGATCCTGTAATTTAAATGGCAAAAGAGTAGTCATTTATTTATATTAATAATTTATTTTGCATTAAAATAATTTACAAGTTGTTGTTTCTGACATGGTCACTTGT
Organism: Cetoscarus ocellatus; assembly: GCA_037902135.1. Classification (NCBI taxonomy): domain Eukaryota; kingdom Metazoa; phylum Chordata; class Actinopteri; order Labriformes; family Labridae; genus Cetoscarus; species Cetoscarus ocellatus. The sequence continues at coordinate 344,549 of JBAMNC010000028.1, read as the reverse complement.
CTGCACCACGTTCTGTTCTAGGTCATATGTTCAGTTAAAAATATTGATTTTAGTAAGGGCAGCTAACAGCGATGTTCTATAAGACAATCAATGTCAAAGGTGCAGTCCAAATGACATGCATGGTTTAATCCTTAAGAAAAGCATTTTCTACTGGTAGCATCACACAGGTGTTGTACACTTAAGACACTGTGGAAAGTTTTTCTGCAAATCTGACATCAAAAACAAAAACTTTCATATTTCTAATGTCTTGGACTTCTGATTTGTTGTTGTAGTATGAACAGGTACCGATATTGTCAATGTTTGCTGTAGCTGCAACAAATGTGTTGATTCTGGTATTGTGAAAACCATTCATTTGTTTGAGAGAAAAAAAACAGACTTGTATCGTGTATCACTATTCAGCTAACCATCAAGGTATGATTTTTGGTCCATACTGCCCAGTCATCCAGTCAATTTAGATTAAATTGCTGAAACTGTTCATCTAAACCAATATTAGAGGCCAAACTGGAGTTAAAAATGACTGTTACCAAATTAGTAGGAGTTACCTACTTTGGAGGACTGTTTTCAGGTCGACTGGACCAGTCCCAAATCCAGTCAGCATTTTTCTTCATCACATTCTCTACTTCCCGTCTTCTTTCTTGGTAGTCTTCATCTGACTAAAAACACCAAAACTAGATTATTGTTTTTAATCACAACAGATCCAGTTGCATGTCTTTCACTGATGGCATCTAAATACAACATCTTGTCTGTAAACTACAAAATAAGAAGTTAACCAAATCACAAACTAAAAAACATTTACATTTTTGACAGGAGTGAGTTGTGTAAACATATGTTCAAATATTCATACCTGTGAGCTGTTTCCCTCTGAGCCTCTCCACATAAGAAGGGGGGTCTGTGCTCTAAGTGGGCTGTTGTGAAGAGGAAACAGAAGAAAAACTTTTTTAGCTACAATCCAGGGTGGAGAGAGAACTAGAAACTCACATAAAAGTAGCTGCTTTGCCTGAAATTTGCTCAAGCAGAAGTAATATGATTGGTCTATAAATCTACTCAAGAACACAGTGAAAGTCAAAAGCAAGCTTGTCTTCAAGGAAGGACCTTTATCTGCTCATATTATTTAACATAAATTTGTCACATTTTACAAAAATGTAAGGACACATCAGAGTTTGGATTCAGGTTATTTGACAGTAGACAGTTTGACAGACTATTTGACAGGCATGTATGACTCAGGAAAAAGCAGGACTGCCCCTGGCCAAAGAGAGGCCTTAATTAAATGTTTCTTAAGGCCCCAAATGTAGTTTGAACAATAAAACAAATGCAAAAGTTTTTTTTCTCCAAAATTAAACTAGGTGGAGGGGACATCTTAATTGGGGGCCACCCTAACTGTACAGCACTGGTAAAAAAAAAAAGTATACTTTTGCTAACTTGGTATCTTATAAATAAATGTTGGGATAAAACCTGTCCTTTATGTGCATATACAAAGCAGAGTGATTTATTAAGCTCCAACCAGTTTTACCTCTGCTGAGGGGATTATGCTTGCTTTGTTTGTGAACATGATAATTATAAAAAAAAAATATGAATGGATTTTTATGACATTTTCAGGGCATGTTTGTCAGAGCACAACAGAGAGGTGGTTAGATTTTGGTGATGATCTGAATCCAGATGCAGATCCAGGATTTTTTCGGAAGGATTTCTTCACGGTGTTAGAGAGTACAGTTTTCCACATTTTTGACGATACCTTGCCTGCCAAAGTTGTAAATGCCTTGGCAGAGGTGCACACTCTCATAAAAAAAGTGCAATGTAATGGCAATTTTAGGATGCTGTACGAAATCACTGTCTTGCTGTGTTCTGTGACCACGAAATGGCCATTTTCACAATGTTGTTGGAAAACTTGGAGCTCTTCTTTATGCCATTAAGTTATACTTGTTAATTACATAAACAGATCCTTTTCTATTTTGTCAAAGTTCAACAATTCCCTCAAAATACTTGTATAAAAATCAATTTCCAGATACTGAAAACTAATCATTAAGTAGGAGTCAACCAAATCTACTCAGTTAAAAAAAGATGTGTGTAAGCCATATCCAAATTGAGACACACATATGAAGTTAAATTTATAGGCAACAAGTGTTGCTCAATACTCATGAAGGAACCAAGCACAGCTTCCCCTTTTTCCACAGACCTGTTGCACTGTGAGCTTCCTCTGGAGCTGCTTCTTCCTGACTCGTGCTGAGCCTCTAACAACATTTTCTCCACGTCACACTCCTGACTGGTGGTGGGGATCTGCTCCTGGCTTCCGTGATGGCTGGTGCTTCGGGAGCCTGTGCCACTGAAATGCAGCTCAACCCAGGAACCTTAAATCAGATACATGGTCTTTCAAAATAAATCTGATGAGTATAAGAGGTAAAGCTACTAGTTGTATGTACGCTAGGAGAACAGAGAGTAAACAGACTGGTTTGGCTGGAAGGCATTTGATTTCGCAACACTGCAAATAAGCCTGATTATCTAGGTCGGTGTGATGTCCTCATAATGTTCTACTTAAGCCTAAAAGAAACATAAACTGGCTCTTACACCCGACTTCAGACTTTTTAGCTTAGGCGTTACATTGGCCTGTGTCATGCAGTTATCGTAGGTTGTGCTGACTGTTATATCTGACAGCTAACTAGCATACATTTGTGGGCTGAAAACACTTTTTGTTGTACTTTACCTTGCAAACTCTCGTCCGAAGATGTGTCCTTTTGGGTAGACATATTGTTGGTACAACCGTGCGTGTCCTTTCGATTTGGCAGTCTTGTTAATGTATGTGTAGGCAAAATCGTGGCGAAACCTCTATGCTTCTGGAGCTCCAACTACCACAATAACAATGACGCAATGTAGTGTTTATCTAAAACGTGATTGGCTCCGACACGACCACGCAGCTCGCGCAGACCGTGGGGCGCGCATGCTCAAAGACACGTTTCCCCGAAAGACAAAAATAAACTCAAGAGCCTCGTCCCATGATGGTTTTGTGAGGACACAAGCTGAAAACACAAAAGACAGTAGGGGCAAATGTTTGCTCTCTGTTCTATTTCAGTGTGACCTTAATTATCATTGATATAGCAGTTTCAAACACCTGTCTGCAGGTGGCAGTCATGACTCAGAAGTTTATTTCTGAGTCATACAGGGACCATATAAAAACATAGTTCAAGAGGAGAAAGATACACCTCACGTAAGATTAGGCTTACTGACAAATTCAACAGTCTCGGGTCAGATCAATAACAGCAGTCTAGTTTCCTCCCCAGCTTTATTAAGTATAATTCATGTCTGGCTGTTATAGTCATAAATAGGCTCACTGTGTAAGACAGAACATAACTGTATAAATCCACTGACTGTGACACAAGATAAAAAAAAAAAACTAGGGAAGTAAACTGTGAGGTCTTGTTAGAAATTACATCATGTACAGATATCTCTATGACTAAGGCTTGTTAAGTCTTGATAACACTGAATAACAAGAAGTGCTATGAGAGCACAAACCCCAAACCAAAGCATTTCCAACACTGTCAATCCAGTTATTGTTAAAAATTTGGAAGCGTGCCCTATCTCACACTGTTAACAAATCCTTAAAAAAATTCATGGATCCACATCTGGATTCTGATCACCAAACTGAAAATGTCATCAAATCTGTTGAGAACTTATTGAGGTATTGGTGAAAATGAGAAAACAAATGCCCTAAATTGCAATGTAAACAAATCCTTAAAAAAATTCTTGAACAGCATCTAGATTCAGATCATGACTGGAATCAAATCACCTCTACCTTGTGCCATGACCAACATTCCCTGAGAATTTCATCAAAATTTGAGTACAACTTTTGAGTTATCTTGCTAACAGAAAAACAGACAAACGCCAGTGAAACCATAACCTCCTTTGCAGAGGCAATACAGTGTTTAACATGTTTATGCTGGGTTTTTTAGCCTTTATTGAATGTCCATTTGGGTTGAATATATTAAGTTTAAGTTCTTGATTTTAAGAATATCTAAAAACATTGTCAATTCACAAAAAAAGATGTTCAAAATGTTCAATTTCAAAATTTTAAAAAATACCCCTTTCCATCAAAAATAACATAAGAGGTAGTCATTACAGTCACCTTATTCAAATTGTTTTAGCACATCACTATACAGCGTTACAGGCTACAGACCAGATGTTTCAGTTATTAGCCTTCAAAATGACAGAATTAAAGACAACATTCAGTTCGACCATTTCAATGCACACTCTTACATTAATGCACACTCTACTGAAAGGTCTGTCCTGTGTAAACAGTGTGTATGTTTGCTTTGTAAATTTCTACTTTATAATCAATGTTAGCTTTTGTAAAGACCATACCACATACTGAGGACCACTCAGACTGTGGAGGATCACAAGGGTCAAAAAAATTGTAAAATGTATTACAAAGTGTAAAGCACTTTGAATTACCTTGTGTACGAATTGTGCTCTACGAATAAACTCGCCTTGCCTGCCTTGCCTTACGATATCTGTGACCCTCCTAGTTTTCCATGACTACAAAGGACTGAATTTTTTTTGTATATACACTCTGCTTTATCACTACAGTATCTCTCACACACCCTAGAACCATTTTCATGCAGTCATTGATAAAAAAAAATTAAAACACCTGTCAGCTACCCTCAGAATAGTTGTTTGTCATTGAGTGGTGAGAGAGAGAGTGATAATCTTACCAACGGGAACGTGTGCAACAATTATAGCTACAGCTTAAATGGATTTCTAGAATTAATTTATATATTGTACTTCTTGTCATGATCTGAAATTTGGAAAAAAAAAAAAAAAAAACACATTAAATTTTTTAAAGTCAAAATAATTATATGATTTATGTAGGATTTACATTGTAATTTTCAATGGTTCATCCTGCAGATACTCACTATATTAGTTTGGAATAACTTTATTTTTCATATCCTAATTTTATATCACAGAAAGAACAAATGTTTGCTAGGACATTTCTTTCCAATTTAGTTCAGCGCTATACAGCAAACTGTTTCAATTGACAGTTTTAAAAATGTTGTCTGAAACAAGCTGGATTTAAAAAAGGGTTCTTAATAAAAATGTTAACAGCACTGCTTTTAGGTCAAAGTACAATATAAAACATGACATTATCAGATCTTTTTGGAAAGATGCCTGTGGCTGTTTATCTTTCCCTCAAAATATCCATCATATAGGTAACACTATTTTTGTATCTCAAGTCTGACTTTTGTAAGACTGGACAGAGGCAACAGAGGGGAAACCCTGCATGTGTAATCCATGAACACATGACCCTCGTTTGACACCTGTAACAAAAACAACCATGTTTCTTAAAATTTCTTCAGAAATTATTCTTTTACATGATAAACCGTGTTATTTGGTTCACAGTTTCTTGCCAAGGCTGCTCCAAAATCTAGGCAGACAAATACAATTACACATGCTGTAATCAAGATTTGTATGCCTGATTATTCTTGTATAATTTAATCATTTCTACAGTCGCTGGGGTTAATTATTCAGTGATGTGTTCTCTTCCTGGCAGATCACAGTTAATGTGACTTACTAATTTTGTTGGAAAACCACAAAATACAATCTACAGTTATAGGACAAAAGCCACACAAACAAGCATTACTAATTAAACTCTTATATCAGCAGAATTTGTCATTAATCTTGTCATGTTTCTGTGACCCATTTGTCTTACCTTATACGCATATTTGACCATAGATTCATGTAAATTCTACTGACTGATTTCTTTGTCTAACTGAGCTTGATGCCAGCCTTAAAGAGTAGCTTAATGTCTTAAAACACAAAGTGTGCTAAAACAGCACCTTTTTCTTTGTCTTAAAAAACAAGCCTTTTTATTCTTACAGTAGTGCCAATTGAGCATTTTTTCACTGTGCAATGATGAACATCATTCATTATTGTGAAATATTACAGATGACTAAATTAACAATGCCAATTTCTACTGTGCCTAATAAAATAAATTACTTATGAGATCACAAGGGATCAACCCATGCAGTAGCTCAAATATACAGATGTTCTGCTGTCTTCCAAATTTCGGATGGGCGTAATTCTGGAAGTAATTTAGCCAAAGTGTTATGGATGTTTTTCTGTTCCATGTCACAGCTTTCACTGGAAATGCTCCCAACAGATTGCAAATGTTCGAAAATGGATGCATTTCCCATGATATAATAGCTAACCCCTGCACAGCTAGACTGAGCTGTTTTCTGTTTAATTTTTATGGTTTTAACCATTTAACCACAGCAATGTTTGCTTGTGAATACAAAAAAACCCTCCAATTACTATTCCACAATACTGATATCAGACCTTGTAGCCTCAAACCCTTGGTTCCCAACATTTGTTCTGCCTGACCTGCCCTCCCTAGAGGGGGCCACGATAGATCTCAGGAGGTATAAGACCCTTTCAGCTATGAGATTGTCAAAATAAGGTTACACAAGTTATCAAAAACAGTGATCACACATCTACTGCACACTCCCTTCAAGTGTCTAGCTCAAACTTAAATAATTATGTAGAGAGGCTTAACCCTAACCTTAAAGAACTTGCACATCCTTTTAAAACATAGAGAAATATTTATGTTTTCAGCAGGATGACATGCATCCAATCAAGAAATAGCTTATAAATACTCTAACAGGACTCAGGGTGAAAAGGTAGGAGCCCCACACCCCAAAGACTATCCAATTCAGTCAGAAAAACAGCAAGGCAATCACTTATTACTAAATATAATCTAACATTTCCCAAGTCCAAGCCAGTCAGTCTTAGGATTGACGCAGAACAAACTAATCACAAAGTATTCATAAGCATGGCAAATAAATGTTTTTTAAAATAAAATCCAAAACCTATGCACCATTGTTCTGTATACTATTCAAGATATTGGCATGAAAAGGGAAATAAAGCCATTGACCTAATATCCAAGCGACCAACCATTCTTTACTAAAATAAGAGATGAAAAAGAAAAACTGACTGATAACCTGATCCCTGCAAACCTTTGAATTTCAGTCACTGTATTTATGAATGGTAATGATTTTGTCCATGCGTTTTTCTCTTCTGTTAATGCTGAAGCAAACCACCATGTCTAAAAATAATTAAATACACTTAAGTTCACACTCTTGTTATCTATTTCACATTCTCAAACCCATGAATGTGAGGTTCTTGCCATCACTTTAAATGTTAAATGAAAGATTTAAAAAAAAATCAAACCGACTTGCTTATATGACAGTACAGAATCTATTTAGTGTATTTTTGTACAGCCTAATAATATCGTTTTGTGTACCCACCGGGTATATCTGTGCCATATGTACTGTAGCTCTATCTCTGCCCCTGATACTCGGTGCTAATCGTGACGAAGTAAAAGAGACAAAATGAATATATTACTACACATGATCTGTATGTACAAGTGTAGGTGGGAATGATAATAATGCAAATGTAGTAAAGGGCTCGTTTTGTTTGGAGGTACGTTGTAGTCAGCGTTGCTTTGGAGGCTACAACATACAACTGTACAGAGTTCATATGATTAATACTTTGTATTGACTGTAGAAAAATATGAATATATGGTCATATTTTGTTGGAGAACACTTACCATTTTTCGGGGCATTTCAAGAATCCTTACAAATCCTTCATTTAAGGAAATCGGCATCCCGCGAAATCAGACCGCAGTCACTGCTGTGTAGAGGGCTAAACTTTTAACCCGTGTTTATTTTTTTCAAACTTCAATTTTCGCGCTAAAAACGACCTTTACATCCGGGTACTCTGGGACTATTGCGTCATACCGCTAACGGCGACGGTTATAGCTGTGATTCACGGAGCTGCTCGGGTTAGCTAGCTAACTGCGTGGACAATATGTTTGGCGCAGACAGAAAACAGGTTTGTTAAATGCTTTTTTTTAATATCAGTAAGTTTTGTTACATATTTGTCGGGATCTCGCATATATTAAACGGTTTTTTGAAAGTATAAATCAATAAAATATCTACTTTGTTAACTGTCAGGTTTAAAGTTAGCCATTAGAGCTCAAGCAGGGGTGAATGACCATGTACTAAAGTCCAGACAAATGATGCGGTGTTAATAGTACAATTACGCTAAAAAATACTAACGAAGCGCACAGTTATAAGGGAAAATTTATTTAATTTAGATATAATATGTTTTCTTAACAAAATTATCTCTTAAAAGTGTTATTAACGTTCGGTCAGTTTACTCTTTTATGAAGACATAATATATTGGTTTCCTTAATCGGTCTACATACTTGCTAGCATTCCTATTTAGCTTTGTTTTTGGCCACATACAATATCCTTTAATTGATGTGTACACAATTTCAAAAAACTTGCCCTTTAGGAGTCAAAGATCTTCAGATGGTCAATGGGAACCAGGGAAACCTGTCGCCTCACGTCACCTGGAAACAGACACAGCCTGGATAAAGACCATAGACAGCGCCACCTGCAGACTCATACAGGTAACTGCTACAACTCACTTTTTAGAGCTCTAGAGTTTTCAGACTATTTTTGCCTAATACCAAGTCAAAATCTCAAGGTGCACCACTTCAATTTTATCTCCATAAAAAAAAAATCACTTTTAATGCATGTTATAGTATCTTATCAGTCTGTTTCACATATCAATTTTACAGTATCTACAAATGCCTGATTAGATATGTCATACAACTATAATGCTAATAACATATAATCAACAATATGATCCAAAATTTATATTAAGGGTAAATGTAAAACTCAACAGTCAGTGGTACAAATTTCAAAGTCACACCAGTTTGCCCCACCACACCATTTGAGAACCACTGTTCTAGAGAAGTAGTCAAAGAGTTGAGGCACAGCAGTAATATCACCAATACATACTAAGGTCATAGAAACATTGTTTTACTATTTAAACGGTTAAAAATATGTATATATTAAAATCTAATTTATACCTGCAAGAGGTATTCAGTTTAGATTGCACATGTACTCAGACTATCTATATTAAATCTGTTTTGGGCTATTTTAGTGACTGCTTCAGACAGCTCAGGAAAAGAAACAAAGTGTCACTTTTAAGCACAAGAAAGTGTTTGTCCACATGCATACATGTGCTTCCATCTCTGCATCCCTTACCTCTCATATGAGAGCATTGTTGCTTGAGTTTGTGTTATTAAATTAGTGTTTAGCACTCTGGCTGTTTCTTTTTATTAAAAAAATGATCTTAATTTAACAAACCAGCTTTTAGCACATAAAAGAAGAAAAAAAGTTTAAAATGAAAAAAACATTCCTGTGTCTATTGCCATCTATCCTGCAATGCTAAATGGTGTTACTTTTTGCTATTCACATCTTTAAAGGTTCAAAAAGTCTTGAGTAAAATTATTTTTAAGTGTGAAGAGACATTGTTCTTAGACTTTTAACAACCTCTATGGTTTGACTATTCAAAAATTAGTGATTTAGTGATGATGCAGAGCACCCCATTATCAAAATTACTTTATATTTAAGACAAACTAGATTACATGCACCACATATATGAACACACATGGACAGTGGTCTTGTCCTTTTTATCTGAGATCCTGTCCATATTGAGGTTAATCAGAATTCACACCAGAGCGAAAGGAAAACAGAGCAACTGTGAGGACTTTACTGTTATTAATTTGATCATGACTGTCCTTTTCTTTGTTCAAAGGTGTTTGGTAACTGACAGAATTATGAAGTGTGATGGTAATCCACAGCATCTGGCAGGTGAGGACAGATAAAGGGTTATTATGGTCACCGTTATCAGGAGAGTTTCTTTCTCTATGTCTGTTTGTACAGCTTTAATCATTCAGAAGCATTTGCAAAGGGTGGGGGTGTCTTTCTGCAGAAGCTTGTGCATGAGGATGTAGGCCAGGCTGGAATTAGATAGAATCGATATCAAAGACAGATGAGCCTAATTCTGTGTCAGTGAAAGCAGGGCTAGGCCAGTATTGCTGTGAAGATAGTGTCAAGAGTTCAGCTCAGGACGGGTTATCTCCACTTTTAGCTATGATAAGAAGTCTGAACTCCTGTACTTAACCCACTTCTTATTAAATTTTAACTCACTGTAAGTGATTTTTAAGGTTATAGAGGCCCAAAAGTAAGATTTTTTTAACTATGAATAAAAATTCAGTTTAACCTTTTCTAACCTTGTTTTATACACCCTCTCATTTATGCGCTTGTTGCTATAAATCAAATAGGTTTATTGTATTAACTGAAACAGATTTTTTGTTCATTAAGCTATTTATGAGAGTTTATTGTTAATATGTTTCTTATAAATGGAAAAAAAAGAGAAGTAGTCTGGAATAAGTAAGCATTCTCTCTTTTTGAGTAGCATCAGTTGGTTACATTGTGAATAAAAGACATTAGAGGCACTTGATGGACATAGACTTTGTAAATCCTTGTAAGAACACATATTTATGTGTCAAGATTGTCTTTTTACTTATCCAGTGTTGGCCCTGGTTCGCTTACTTTTTTTTTTTTTTTTTGCTTTTATCAACAGATTGACAAGTTTGTCTTCATTTTATTCATGTACTCTAAAATAAAGGAGAAAAATGAAATGGACAAAAATGGAATAAGCATTGTGAAATACTCCCTGGTCTTGTAAACATAGGGGTTGTTTGGGAAAAGATTGACTTTCCCTGAAGAACTAACCCCCATCTTTTGATTCTGAGACTTAGTAAATCCCACATCCTCTGTGTGTTGTGGCTTCTTTTAATTCCCAGTGCAGTATTCCCACCACTGTGGACTGGAGCTTTTTTCAAAATAAGATTTTAAATCCTTTATTCTAGTTATATTAATAACTTTCTCAAGCATTTCAGATGTAAACTGGATTTTTTATTATCCCATTTTGGCAGGCAGAAAAAACTGTGGTCTTGTGAAATGTCAAAAAGATGCATATGTTCATTTGTTTTCTACTGATTTGGTTGATCAAAATGCATTTATTTTAGGGGAATAAACTTTTTTTTTCTACATGTAGAAACCTGCAGTGAGGGCTGAAATATTATTTCACACACTTATTTATCAAATAAGGTCTTTGACTTATTTTCATCGTGGCTTAATGGTTATTTATGTGATATTTTCTCTTGTTCTATTGATATATGTCGCTTTTATGCCTAGATTGTAGCACCTGTGCTGTTTTTTTTTTATTGTTTTTGTTATTTTATCACTTGTTGATGACTTTTTCATGGGTCCCTGCACTAAAGTATTGGTTTTATTCATAAGACATCTTACTTTGGTGGCTACAGGTTGCCTGAAAAATATCTTGCTACTTCATAAAGCAGTTGCTTTACTTCTTAAAACTAATTATTCTGTTTGATTGGGTTGGTCAAGCGACAATATGTTGCAAGAAAGGCTGTAATTTAGCAAAGTGTTTTGTAAGAAACCACACACTGCTAATGAAAAATACAAGCTCATGGACATGTTGCTTCATGTAGCAAAATAAAAACATATTTCCCCTTTCATAATGACTAAACAGAAACCAGCTGGCCCCATTATTAAGTGCAGCTGAACAACTGCTTTTTATCTTTAATAGCTAATCAGCCAATCACATGGCAGCAACTCAACACATTTAAGCACATAGACATGGTCAAAATGGCCTGCTGAAGTCCAAACAGAGCATCAGAATGGAGATGAAAAGTGGTTTAGACGACTTTGGACCTGGTATGATTGTTGGTACTAGACGGACTGGCTTGAGTATTTTTAGTTTTTTTACGCACAACCATCTCAAGCGTTTACAGAGAATGGTTTGAGAAAGAGAGTAAACCAGTGAACAGCAGTTCTTGGGGCAAAAATGTCTTGTTGATGCAAGAGATCAGAGAAGAATGGGCAGGGTTTTTCCAGATTATAGAAAGAAAACAGTAACTCAAATACTACCAAGACATACAGAAGACCATTTCCCAGTGCTCAACTTGTCAAACTTGAAGCTGATGGCCTACAACAGCGGCAGACCTCACTAGGTGCCTCTCCTGTCTGCTAAGATCAGGGAACTGAGGCAACAATTCACACAGGTTTGTCAAAACTGGTGCTAGGTCTGCTGAGTCTTGATTTCTGCAGCAGCACCCTGATTCTAAGGGCAGTATATGGGCATAAAAACACGAGAGCATGGCCCCAGCCTGCCTTGTATTGATGGTTCAGGCAGTTGGTTTTGGTGTCATGGCGTTGGGGATATTTGCTTGGTACACATTTGGTCCCTTAGTACCAATTGAGCATAGTTTATACACCATAGCCTACCCGAGTGTTGTTGCTGAATCCATCGATCCCTTTATGACCTTTATACCCATCTATTGATGACCACCTCCAGCAGGATATCATGCCATGTCACAAAGCTCAAATAATCTCATATTGGTTACTTGAATATGACAGTGCCTTCACTGGACTCTCGTGGCCTCCACGGTCCAATAAAGCACTTTTTGGATGTGGAGGAATAGGAGATGGGCGTCATGGATGCGCTAACAACAAGTCTGCAGCAACTGGGAAAAATTGTCAGTGTGAACCAAAATCTCTAAGGAATGTTTCCTTGCTTGTTGAATCTGCTGTGAACCGTTATGGCAGTATTGAAGTCTAAAGGATCCAACTTGGTACTATCAAGGTGTACGTAATAAAGTGGCAAGTGAATGTATATTGACATTAAACATCAACTTCAGTGTGCAAATAAACAAAAAAATGTACAAGGACGTTTTAAGAGGAAGCAGCTTGAATGATCTTAACACAGACATGACCACACTCATTGCATTTAAACAGATTAACAGTTAAGTTTGTAGGTTCTCTTTCATCCAGGTCATGCTTATCCACAGCTTTAACTAAAGGGACAGTGGTACTTGGTAAAGGCCATCCACTTTGAACAAGTCTTGCTGCCGTGTTGAGTCCAGTTTTGAACTCTATAAAAGTCCTCTCACAAATTTGACAAACATCAGGAGCAGTAAAACAAGTGATGCATTAATTTTTGCCTTGCGTTGTTGCCTCAGTGTCATACCGTGGACCTTCCTTTAGAAACCACTGGAAAAAGATATGATATCAGAAGTCATGCAGTCTCATTAATCCAAAAAGTAAGATGCTAAACAGTGCAGAAGAGTATTTATTTTCTTTGTTTCGGTCCTGAAAAGGCCTGACAAATTCTTAAATTAGATATTTTAACGGTGTGTAGCTACCTTGCTTTTAGCATGTCTTAGTGGGTTTTGGATAGCTTTATCCTAGTGACTTGATCGATGTTCCATCAGATTTGTAATTTGTGTGTCATAATAGATTTCAAGACCTTGCTGCTGCAAAATAAACTACCCATGGATACAATAAAGTAACTTGAACCAGCTTAAGACAGCCTAAAGTATTAATGGTGCATTTAACACAAGGAAGGTTAGGAAGTTATTGTTTTTCTTAAAGACTGGTTAAAACGGCATTGTACTGGTGAACAGAAGGAGTAGTGAAAGTAGCAGAGTCTGCATGAGACAAATTAAAAAGGATCTTCCTGCTGTTTCCATCCCACAGAATGTAATTTGATTATCTTCCATCCGTATCAATTCAGTAGGGAGGAAGTATTATATGCCCCAGTGTGCATGAGGCATTGGACTCAATTCATAATGAATGACCCAACATTCAATTAAAACACTCCATTCGTCGCTAGCTTTGATTTAAGTCACTGAGTAAGGTCTCCATGTCTCTGGCTGAGCGATCCTACCTGCACAGCTAATGTGTGTGTGTGTGTGTGTGTGTGTGTGCCTGATAAACACATGCTCCCTCTGGTCTTTAATTGCCTCTTTGTGATACATGACTAGCAGCTTTAAAAAGCTATCATGGAGCTATATATGGTGGAACTTTGAAGGAAATGGGCTGGACTGATTAGGGGATCTGTATGAAAGTAGTGGGAACTCCTGCCAGGAGCAGTTTATAAAGCATAGTTTTATCAGCCCCAGTGTCAGAAGCATAAATCGTGACTGTCTGAAGTGGCATTTAGGGGGGGAATAAATCATTGTTGCAGCAGAGAGCAAAGGTGGATTTGTGTGTGAGCATACACACTGCAAATAGCAATGGCAACCAACTGTTCACAATCTGCAGCCCACTCTAATTTACAGTGAGGTGTTGCAGAGAAACATAACAAGCTTCAAAACACACAGAATTTCATTATCAATTCAATTTGTCAACCCGGTTTTTGTTATTCTTTATGCTAATTGGGTATTTCAGCATATTTTCATGGTGAATATATACTTGACAGATGTACTGTGTGCATCCTGCATAGTGTCACAGACTTGTCTTTTTATGTAACTTCACTTGAATCTTTCAAATGACACATTTCTGTCTTGTGGATCAACTGCCACATTATCCCTCTGAAAACACAAGTAGCTATGTATGCACAGTTAAAGCATGTCAATTCCGCTCCATCTTACATGTATTCTGTTTATCCCTGAAATACCAGTGCTGTCTGTTACTTCTCATGCCTGTCCATGGGAACTTAAACAGTGATACTGTAGCTTAGTAGTGTCCCATTTGCGGTAAGTAATGAATGTTGTATTTTAAGGCTTATGGACATGGTTTGAACCCAAACATGTGTACCGCAGGAATCTCAAAACATCAGAGTCCCTGAGAGCAAAGTCATGGGAATCACTCTGCTTTTTACTGCACATATGACATATGGTTAGTGGAAATGTTTGCTAGGTTAAGCAGTCAGGGGTGCTGCGGGGGTTGAGGGATATGGACCAAGTCTTTTGATATCCTTTTAGCTCAATGTTAATACACAAAAAAGTAAAAGTTTTTTTACTCTGTATAGAAATAACAAATGTTTGCCATAATGCCATAACTGAAAACTTTAGTATGACTCTAGTAAAGATCAAGCAATATTAATACCACAGCAACAAACAATTAAGTCCTATATACCCAATATTGGACAGGTTTTTAATGACACAAAAAATGTAGAAATACTCAAAACACACAGTCTGAATCAGTCATTAATGTTAGCCACACAGTTGGAGGTCCACACTACAAATTGTGAGGTACTCATTTAATGTGTATACTTACTTATTTAAACAGCTTTCCTGAAAATATCCTATATGGACATTCATTTTGTAAGTTAAAGAAAGCAAAAGGCAAGGCTTTATTCAATGAGCTAATCACAGAATTCAAGCCATATGGTCCTGTGGAATAAGGTACTAGTAAGACCTTAAACATGACTAATATGCAGGCAGTTTGCCACCAATAAATCTACAATAAGCAGCTAATTAATGGTGAATATGTGAACCCAAACTACGGTATTACTCGTTATTACATGCTACTTAAACCACTGGTTTTCAAATCTTTTTTTTTTTTTCTTTTTTTCTTTGCTAAATGGCGTACTTTTTAACAATGCCAAAATCTCAAGATGCACCATCTTCATATCCGTGCAAAAATTACCTTATTTAGCATGTCACAGTGTCTCATATGTGTTCATATATTTATGTTTACTTTTATTGAATTATTACCTATAAAATTTGACATATAACTGTATAACTAGTGAAACAATTACCCCCATATTTAAGTGTCTTGGTGAAACTTAATATTTCTGAAGTTATGTTGACTTAAAAGTCATTTTATTGATCTGACCTTAACATAGGGAAATAACATAAGGTAAGCATATGCCAGCTCATGCTGATAATAACACATATTTTTAACATTGAAATAAAAAAATCTAACCATAATCTGCATGACTTGCAGGGATGTTTTTTTTTCAATCTGGCAGTTTAAAAACATTTTGCTTTAATTTGATGCTCAATGGTGATGTGCTTCTATGATTCCTTAAAAAAACTTCAGAATCAGGTTATTTCAGTTCAGGAAAATTTCATTCATCAATTTGCCGGGTCACTGTATTATAGTTTGAAAATTCCCATGGCACACCTTGACTTCCCTAAAGGCACACAAGTGTGTTTCACCATCATTTGGGAACCAATGACATAAATTATATCACTCTAACTTCCAAACTTATATCAAATTATCCAACCCCATTTCTCTTTTAAAAAATAACCGTATATCACATGTTCACCGACTACATAAGAACTTATTGTATAGTAATATAATTGTAAATAAATGTGGTAAAAAAGAGAACAGACTAGGGATGGTGGTATTGAATCAAGCACAACACAGACAGTCTTGTGTAGGTATTCACCTCCCAGTGTCATTTGTTGCAGCCACTCATATTTCTATTGCTGCATGATTTCTGTTGGACTCCAGGGGAAGATTTAATGATATAAAGAGCTATAATTCATCATAAACTGTGTTCAATATTGTCGTGCCAGCCGCACCTTCCAGGCATAATTTTCTTTCCAAATAATTGTCATGTTCTGCTGCTTGTAATGAGAGGAGCAGATTGTAAGTGGCCTTGGGATATCAGATTTTTAGGTAACAGTTCACCGTCATGCTGTTGTTTTGAGCTGTTGTCAGGAGATGTATATTATACTTTAGAGTTTTACATTCATGCTGTTTTCTTTTCCAGTCAGGGATCAAAGGGAGAATGACTTGATTTCCACAAAATGCGCATCATGCTGACCTTATTACTGGATTCAGTGACAACATGTCACAATTATATGCCTTTTTTTTGACATCAGACATTTCATCAGAGAACAATTTTACATCATACTGCACAACAACAAAAACATGTACCAGCCATTTTCACTCTCTGGTATTGTTTTTCTTGTTTATCACAAAAATGTGCACAAGAGAGAAATCCATAAACACACCAACTGAACCATAACACCTTATGTAAGAAAAATAAGCCATGCACAGTGTTGTTTCAAACTTTTCTGCAGCTTCTTGCTGTAAATAGTATCCTAAGCATCTGCATTTATGATGGTTGCAGCACTCTACCTCATCAACAAAAAGCCTTTAAATATATGCTGTGCACCTTTTGTGATTATTAAATATTGAGTAACGTGGACAGCAAAGCATGTTGTGTTATGCTAGGCTGTACAAATGTACCATAGTGCTTTACCTAATCATCACTAAATGCCTACATTTAAAAACTTACAGTGTAATTTATTTTTTAAAAGAATGTTATTTTCTTAGTTTACATCTGTTTATAGCACATAAACTTCACAGTTAAAGGACAAGGTACGTTTTAGTAAAGAAAGGACTGTGAGCTTCATAGAATCATCAAGAGGTTTTGTCATTAAACAAGTATTATGGTACAGTTTCTTTAATGGTTTGTATCAAGAGCTCTTTTACCAAGCACTACTTCACACTCATGTTATGTCTGACAGTGATCTGATGAGGTCAAATACTGTAACAATACAAACAAACACAGGAAGAAAACAGATCTTCATTGTAGTCCCCAGTTTGCAGTCATGGTAGTAAAACAAACTGCCCAAAAGAGTTTTTTTGTTTCTGCATGATATCACAAAACAAATATTTACATGTATGCATAGGATACAACAAACATTTTTTACAAATATTCAATAAATAACCTCCATCATGTCATCAATGTGATATTTACACACAGAAGCCTTGTTTTGCATGCCTAAACATGCTGTTTTGTTTTTACTGTTTGACTCATATTACTCTTCTTCCCCTTTTACATAGAATCTTTTTAAAAGACCTCCTGAAGTCATTATTAAATACAGTATATATAACTGGATTTAGTGAGCTATTGCAGTAACAAAACCAGAAAAACATTTTGAAGAGCGTCTCTGGCACGCAGCAGGTGTCACACAGAGCGGCGAGTGTGTATGTGAAGAAAAAGGGGAACCAGCAGAGAACAAACACTCCCATCACCACAGCCAGAACAAACGTGAAGCGCCTCTCTCTGTACTGCCTCCCTTTCCACTTGCTGCTTCTCACACACTGTGCTGCCTCTGGCTTTGGAGAGGATTGTCCCGGCTTCACTTGAGCCTCTTTGCTTGTCTTGATGCCCTTCTTCTTCTTCATGGAACAAAGCGTGGTTTCATTGCCATCAGATGAAGAGGGTTCCTCCTCTATGTTCTGCCCGTTTACCTGCTCCTCCTCCACCTCATGTTTTCTCTCTACGTTGCCAAATTCTTTTTGTCTTTCCCCTGGTGGGGCTCTTGTTCTTCTTTTAGCAATCTGGTAAATTCTAGCATACACCATGATCATGATGATACAGGGTGCAAAGAAAGAGGCGATGCTGGAAAATATGATGTACCACTTCTCTTCATTAATTTTGCATTCAGGGCTGTCTGTTTTGGCCTCGTAAGTACTCATCGTAATAAGGGGAGGGAAAGAAATGATGCCTGCCAGAACCCAGACGATGACAATCTTGCATTTAATCCTGCGTGGTGTCCTTTGCAGGTTGTACTCGATGGCTTGGGTGACTGACCAGTATCTGTCCAGGCTGATGGCACACAGGTGAACGATGGATGAGGTGCAGAACAGAACATCCAGAGCCAGGTAGATCTCACACCACACTTTACCAAAGTACCAGTAACCCATCAGCTCTTTCGCCAAAGAGAACGGCATCACCAAAGTGGCCACCAGGATGTCCGCACATGCCAGAGACACCAAAAACAGATTTTGAGGGGCTCTCAGGGCTCTGCTTGTCATGACAGCAATCACCACCATGACATTGCCAAATATGATGAAGGAGAAGAGGACAGCCACCCCAACTGTTATGGACACAGAGGTGTGCAAAGTGAAAGGGTACCGGTCAGGTGAAGTCTCATTTCTGCTGGTGAAGTTCAGACAACCCATCAGGATGAGCTGGGGTGTCGATTATTCCAGAAGTCTATTTTTAATATTCACTTAAGGACTGTGCATCAGAAAAATGAGTCTTTTCATTTTCTTCATTGAAAGATAAAGAGAGAAAGCCAAGCTTCTTTCCTCTTAAACACTGGCAGGCAGGAACAGAGAGAATGATGAGAAATGCTCCCTGGAATTAAAGAGCCAAAAGGAATAGATTGGAAAAAAGGAAATCGCACACCAAAAAGATTCTCCAAAAATAAGTCTTCATCTACTAGCCTTCTCACAATAAAACTTGAATTGAACTTCCTATCACAGCATTTCATAAAACAGACTTACATTGCAGAGAGCCCCGGCTCAGGCAGATCTCTTCATCTGTTGTTGCTGAAGTAGAAGCTGTGTGTTTTTTATATGAGCTTGATCTGACGCTGAGGATCTGTGATGCTGGCTTCACTTCACTGAAAAAGGGGAATGGGAGGAGTTCATCTGCTGCTGGAGATTGAAAAGCAATTTGGTGTTCCTCCCAGACTCTGTAACCATTGGCTGGTTATGACTTTAACTACATTTTTGATTTAAAGAGGTAATATCTGTTGTGGTTTTATTAGATTACAAAGGATTACCACAAGTGCACTCTATATATGTGTATTACTTCATTTTATCAGCAAGATGTTCAAGTATGTCATGAAAGAAGAATAGCTTGAATTAATGTCTGGATCCATAGGGAAGGTTGTAGGCACCGTCAACTAAAGAGATATATAACTTATCGGGCTTGAGAATAGCAAAAGCAATTTATGTGCAAGAGTGAACATTTTAGACTAATAGACAATAGTTTTTTTATGGAAAAGTGCAAAAACTGCTGGGTCCATAGACATTTGTCTATTTTAACCACATGAAAGATTATTCAAAGTGTTTATGCACAGATATTTTAAACTCAGGCAGTAGGGTTTCTGTTTGGGGCTTGGGATCTGTTTGTCCCACAACTTATCATTCCAAAGGTTTATTTTTGTATGTTTCTGCTCTTTTCTTAAGATATATATCTTTGAGCATTTTGAACCATTAATGATGGTGGAGAGATTGTGTATAGACTCAGAAAGGGAAGAAATATCAGGGAAGGATGTATTTTGAAAAGACACTGACTGAGGCATCCTCGAGGTCAAGAGTGTCCGCACGTCCAGCGTTACATTGCATGTTTAGACTCACCCCCGCCTGTGACAGATTTTTGCCTGGTTGTGCAAATCTCAAAGATTTTGTCTAATGCGGACACAGAAACCAACAAGCTGGTAAACTTTAAGAGTCTACTGCTGTCATTAATTCAAAAATAACATGTTTTAAACTTTACTGTATTTTCATATACAACCCATAATTCTTTTCCATCCCTGGCATAGTCTTTATGTGTGTGTGTGTATCAACTTTTCTTCATTGTTTCCCTTAAAGTAGTCATTTTTCACTAACTTAACTTAAGCCACACAATAATGGAGACTTTCTTGAGAGGACACTGCCCCAAGACATTTTGGAAACATTGAAAGAAGAGAGCATAAAAACAGAGCATTGCCACATCATGAGTCGACGGATGTTTGAGTACATGCATCCATCCATGTGGAAAGCATAACTGAGCCTGAAGAGCCTGTTTCTACAGCTGTTGTTTTTCTAATTTTTAATTAGAAAAAGAAAATTACTAGTCAAGTGTGTGTTTGTGTTTTTCAGGGTGTTAATTTGGTCACTCTACCAACCTCAGTGGTTGGTAAAATGAGAGTGATTTGTATGGAAATAGCATGGAAGGTGCGTAGGATTACGCACAATCGCAATATAAAACTACCAGTCCTTGCCACAGTCCTTTTTGACTCATGACTCTGTTCATAAACTGTACAATCAAGTACTATGAAAACCATACATTTATTAGCTTAGCTTTCAGTTGAGGTTTGCGTTTATGTCAACCTTTCAAGGTATTTAGGCTGTATCTACTCTGGCATACTGCAAACAAACTGTCACAAACAAACTGTAGTGTTAATAAATGACAGGTTATTGTTTTTGGCTCTAAGTGTGAACATCCTTTTCACTTTGCATTAGCATCTTTAAGTCAACATCTGCTGTATTGTAATAAATAACTTTGTCATACTGCCCAGCTGTCCCTCAGTTGTGATTGGTTGTTATGGATAGGGTTAATTTTTTATGTCATGAGAAGTAAGCTATGTTAATTTTTATACAGTCTTTGAGTAGTTTTATATCACATTCTTGTGTAAAGGGAGCTAATAAAGGATTTGATTACGTTTCACTGACATTTCTGGCCCCACTTGGCTGCCCCATTATTTTTCTCAAACTATTGGTTGTCCAAATTGACTGTAGAAGTTGAAAGTCTTCCACAGATGTTGCTAATTTTTTTTATTTTAATCTTTATTTGTGAAGATACATACTAAAAGCATAATCATTTCCATCTGAAATACAGTTAAAGATGGAACGAATACACTTGTCTATTAAGAACAGCATATATAAAATATTAAAAGAAAAATTGAAGCCATGAAAATGAAATATTAAAATAAAACAATTAATATCAGTAATAATGATGACAGAAAAAAAGAAAGAAATACAAAAATTATTAAAGTGACAATTGTTTTGGGTCAGGATAAAAAAGAAACTAGATCAATGTTTGTATTGGGCATTTTAAAATTAATACATTTGAAGCAGTTAAGAAAAAAAGGAAATCTCAGGCCAGGAAATTCACAAATTTACATATATGCATTTAATATTTCGCAAGGATCATATGATTGTTGTTATTATACTGTAAGTTAGGGCAGACAGAGACATTTTCTAAGATCCAATGATGTAAATCACTCCAGAAAAGGATTGGATGCATAACAAGAAAATGATGTTTCTGGGTTTCAGTTCCATTTTTACAGAATGAACATTCATTTGAATATATTACATTTACGATGCATTCATTTTCTGCATGAGTAAATGTCTGTTGTTTTAAAGTGCACTTCTGTCGGTGATGGTAAACTGTTGTGTTCTCCGCCGTACTAGTGCGCTGTTCCGTGTTACCGCGAGAACTTCCTCGACGTGCTTCCGGTGTGCTATTTGGTTATTGAGTACGAGGAGAGAAGCTGACGTTCTTTCAAGCCGTCGTTTTTGACAAAGTATCCAGTCACTGAGGGTTTCTATTCGTCAGAAACAGTTATTTGAAGGTAAGCTTGATCATAGAGCCTTTGTTAGAGGTTCTCTACGTCAGCCGTCGTATGTGTATTGTTTTGATGGCATCGAGCGAGAGGGCCTAAGGACCATGCTAAATGTTTTAGCGTTAAGCTAACGTGGTTATTGTTGATAATGTTTACAATATTGTATTTCATGTTAGCATTAAATGCTTAGTCATTCATTTTGAATAATATTTATCAAGATAAAAATGTAAATCGAATTAACAACAACAAGGTATTTTTTTATTTACAGTGTTAACTGTAGCTTAGCCTACATGCTAATTCAGCTAGCGTTTGTGCTTTCAACTCAGATGTCGGAGGACTTGGTCAAACAGTTGAGTAACTACAAAGCTCAGTTACAGCAAGTAGAAGTTGCCTTATCTACTGACCCAGACAATGAAGACCTCCTCAAACTCCAGAAAGACCTGCAGGTTTGTGTGCCTATGTATTAGAGATGTGTCAGGCTTGCTGTAAGATTAAGATATGTGACTTTAATAAACACTAGGTTCATCATGTTTGTGAAGTTAAAGGGGTTTTTGAACTTTTATATGCATATAAATGCCCATTACTATACATTTTTAACGTACCAGACATTGTTGTGGTTAAACTTAAAGCGTGATGTATGTGGCACAAACACTTAAACTCAAATGTAAATCTTAAAGTTGGCACAGGATGTATATATTTTTATGCTTCTGTGATTTACATGTATATCAAGTCAAAGTGTTAGTGAATACCCATAGATCAAAGACCTTATGTTGTCTTCATTAAACATTTTAACTCTATTTGTTACGCAGGAAGTTATAGACTTAACAAAAGATCTTCTGACGTCTCAACCTGCTGAAAGTACCTCCAGCACTGATGGCACACATACAGTTCCACAGAAACATGGCTGGAAAGTGGGGGACAGGTGTTTGGCTGTGTGGAGTCAGGATGCACAGTGAGTATCACCAGACTCTTCTCTTAAAAACAAACAAAAAAAACTTGTGTTCTGTTCTGTCTCATGTCTGTCTAATGATTGTCAAGACAAAAGACATATTTGTAGTTTATGATTTCACAAAACTTATCAAAACATGTCAGTCCTATTGGGCAAAAGCATCTCTTAAGTAATGTTGGTTGTCGTTGAAATATAACTGGTGCGTTTTTCCTCTGGATATTGAGTTCTTTGACGTAGGATTTTGCTGCGTTACGACAGTATTTGACTTAAAAGTACTTTAAAATGATTAACAGCCAATAAAAAGTGTAATCTTTTTAGAGACATCGATAAAACCTGTAGGGACATCATGATAGTAATTTCCTGGAGAATAGCACATTTAAGGCTCAAAATACAAATACATTCCTTTGTTTTTTCTGTTGTCTACTGCATCAAAAAGCTCAAAATTTTGTGGACCATGGTGTGCTGTTTTACAAATGACTCTAAAAAGCAATACTTTTATTCCTTAATTTATGACTGAATTTTGAGATTGCCAGAATTAGTTTGTGTTAGATTTTTTTGTTAAGTAGAGGTTGAGTCTTTGGCTCATACTCACCTGCTTACAGACGTGATTCTTTGGCAGGGTGTATGAGGCTGAGATCGAGGAGATAGACCGGGAAAATGGCACTGCAGCTGTCACCTTCTCCGGATATGGCAATGCTGAAGTGATTCCTCTCCAGAACCTCAAAGAATTGGAGGAAGGCCAACATTCAATGGAGGATGGAGGGAAACCAAAATCAAGGTATGAATGACTTACAAATTCTTTTCTTGGAGTGCATATGCATGGATCACTGTGAAATCTTTGCATATTTTCACAGTTAACCAGGTAATGGTCCTTCAAAGTTTGGCACCCTTCAAAAGGCACCTGGACCCTACTTTTGGATCAAGCCTTAAAGTTGTCTAATATCCTGCTTATCAAGACTTGAAAGAGGGATGAAGTAAAAACATGTTTAACTACTGAAGGAGTCTGATCCTTAAAAGTACAGTTTTAAATTTTTGGAGCGAGATTGTATGAGGTTCATGGCATTAGTGTGGATATAAGCAACAGAACACCTTTGCATCTGTACATAAATAGTTGGCACAGAAACTAAAATTAAATATTATTGCACATGGGGCCGCCTTCTATGTGTAATACAAAGAGTTTCAGTAAAAAAAGCTACAAAAACAGCATAAAGTGATTACCTCCTATATCTTATATTTTAACAACCACTTACTTTTCCGCTAGCAAACTGGTTTGTTTAGACAATACTTTGGGACATGGCACGACCCAGTGTCCCTCCTGCAGAAGCCTATCGACATACACCAATCCGACATAACATCATGACTGCTGACTGGTAAAGTGAATAACACTGATTATCTCTTCATGGAGGTACCTGTTAGTGGGTTGGATTTATTAGGCAGCAAGTGAACATTTTGTCCTCCAAGTTGATGTTAAAAACAGGAAAAATGGGCAAGCATAAGGATCTGAGCGAGTTTGACAAGGTCAGAGTGTGATGGCTAGACGACTGTGTCAGAGCATCTCCAAAACTGCAGCTCTTGTGGGGTGTCCGCAGTCTGCAGTGGTCGGTATCTACTAAAAGTAGTCCAAAGAAGGAACAGTGATGAACCAGCTGCAAGGTCATGGGCGGCCAAGGCTCATTGATGCACGTGGGTAGCGAAGCCTGGTGTGTGTGGTCCGGTCTAACAGGTGAGCTACTGTTGCTCAAATTGCTGCAGAAGTTAATGCTGGTTCTGACAAAAGGTGTCAGAATACACAGTGCTTTGCAGTTCCTGCTGGAGGCAGGGTGACCCATCAGGTGGAAGTTGGTCATAATGCTATGCCTAATCAGTGTTTAATCTCACTTTCATTTTTTGAGTGCACGTGTATTACTACATCCTAAATGAAGGTAAGCTGAAGTAACACATGTTTATAGATTGTCCAGCTGACCAAGCACAGTCATTTTGATGAAGTGTTATTCTGGCTCATTTTATCTCCTATACTATAAGCAATCGGTATGAGGCAAATACTTTGAGAACAAACTTTCATTTGGCTTCTCTGGTTTTTCCTAACAGTTTGTGAAACTGTGAATCTAGTCTGTACAAGCATACATTACAGCGGGGAGGCTCTGCATGATGAGGGCTGCAGTCTACAGAGGCACATTTAAAAGCAGCCAGTCTACTGATCCAGGAACAATCCAATGTGAGCTTTAGTGGTTACACTCTTATGCCATCCCATTTTACATAATGAGCTTATGGTTTACTCACCTGTGTCAAGATGGATTTCTCTGGTCCTCCAGTTCCCATAGCATTTTTCTCCATTTTTTAGTCAGATCTGTTGACTCTCGATCTACAGAAGTTGTTCTTATGTGTTCTTCATAGCATGCAAGTATTGCCAGGTGTCCAAAGTAAGGCTGACATATTTGCTGCAATAATCAACCATTTCTGTTAAATGATAAAGGTTGTTGGTAGCTGATCTGCACTGCTGGCAAAATGACACATTGGCTTTAACCTGTACCAAAGTAGCACCTAAACAAAGGGGCTTTACAGTGGAAAAGTTATTTGTTGTAAATATAGTAGGTATTGCAGGCAGCAATATATTGTTCTAGCTTCTGTGCTGACCTTATATACAGACGCAAACCTAATATCTGCCACTGTGGCTAATCTTCAGGCTAGAGCCACGTAACTCATACAACACCACTTAAAAACCCTGAATTATCCCTTTAACAAAACAAAATTAACAAAAACAAAACCAATTGTCTAATTCAGAAGTGCAAAACAGTCACTACAATAAAAAACAAGACCATGGAGCTGGTCTGATCCTGCAACCTCTTGGTGTTCAATCTCAGCTTCAGACAGATGTGAGTGCAGCTGAAGTGCTTGTGCAGTTGTGTCCCTCTTTCTCTGCATAGATTGTTGAAAAACTGCCACATTTAAATTTGCTTTACTCAGACTTTGTTTGACGTGACATAAAGTCTTTAATCATGATTTGTGTTCAAAAGAGAAAATATGTTTGAAATACCATTTTGTAGACAAGATTAAGACCGCAAATGCAAAATGGTTATGAAAATGCCACAACAGCTTTGTTGTTTCTGTGTGAATGGCTATAATGAGCCAAGTATACTTAATGTTAAAGGAGCATTTTCTTTCATGGTTGTGCTAACAGGCTAAATTTTATCTAAACGTAAAAACCATCTCATTGAGCAGTCACCTAAAAAGCTGTAAGTGAAATTAATGTGATTACTACCACCCTTACAACAGAGAGGGTCTGACAAAGGTGATGTGCACCCAGACCCCTCTCAGATGAGTGTTAAATTGTTAAGTTTGATTGTTTCATATTTAATACTAAATTAAAAAGTTGTGCCATTTTAATTTTACAATCAAACCCACCAGGACTTTGTTGGAGTTTTTTATGGTTGTTAGGAAAGAAATGCCTAATTTTCTGGTAGATTTCTCATAAACTTGAATTAAAAGTTGAAATGTTTCAAGATTTAACTTTTCAATCATATTATTTTAGCAAATAGATTTTTTACTGTGTCTGAAGTGGAATTTTGATTTGTCGGGATGTGAGGGGGCAGGAGCTCAGATGATTCTTCACAGTTTGGGGGAGAAATGAGTAATTGGACAAATTTACAAGTCTGAGCAGAATTTTCCAGGATTGGATAAATTTACATTAATTGTTGCAACTGATCAAGTTTTCCTTAAGCGACATAATAATTGCAATGTGTGTGTATATCATATTCCAGGACATGAAAAAGTTTGACCTTGATGCATCATTCTTCTCATTTTTATGCACATAAAAATGTCATGATACAGGTCAGGTTGACAAAAAAAAGCAGATTGACAGTTGCAATAAGACTGATTAATATTCGTCAGCAAATCTTTTCTTTTTTTGTCCAAATTCCTGTGCTTTAAAATTTAATGACTTGTCTATGTTGTATGCATCGAATGCTTTCATAAAGTTTCTTTAAGTAAGTGATGATTTAGTAAATACAATGTTAATGCTATTCCCTCTGGTGTCATGCTTTCACTGATTGTGTTACTGAAAGTTATATTAATGTATGTAATTGCTGTTACTTGTTGTGTTGGACAGGATTTATTTTGTTTCTCATGCTTGTCTGCTTTGTTTTATAGGAAAGAACAGATCGCAGAGCAGAGGGAGTACAAGAAGAAGAAAGCCCAGAAGAAGGTGCAGAGGATGAAGGAATTGGAGCAAGAGAGAGAGGAACAAAAGTCAAAGTGGCAACAGTTCAACAACAAAGCCTACTCTAAGAACAAGAAAGGACAGGTACGTTCTGTTGGGGGGTGATGCTACAAAACCCGCTGGGTACACTATGAAAGTGTGCCTTAGGTGTGTAAAACCTTGCTTTATGTTGTTGTATATTCCTGTATTCCAGTTGTTAGCATCAACAGTGGGATTTTATTCAAACTAGCCTGACATTAGCTCTTAGAAGCTGAAATAAATTTAAAATATTTTAGGGCATATATTGATATCCACCATGAGGTATTAATCTGTAGTCCCTTCCACTGCATTGTCGCATATGGCGTCAGAGCAAGGTACCAAGAAGTCTGTGGCAAAATAAAAAGCATCTACAGCAGTAGTTTTATGGTTTGGTGGGGCCCACTTAGACTTAGACTTAGATTTCACTTTATTGTCCCCTAAGGGAAATTTGCTTTGCAGGCAGGTAAAAAACATGAAACATAAAAACACAATCACGAAAATCCAGATATAACACTGAGACGGATAAAGCACAAGTACAAGGAACAACTGAGCAGGACCATCACTGCAATGTTCAGCCACTGCGTGCCTTAGAAATCTTGCTTATCATAAGTAATAACTACAACTCTTTGCCAGTGCATTTATGTTTTTTTCAGCCGCAACTTTCATACCTTATGACAATTTCTATTTAACCTTCTAAGGAAAATCATCTTTTGCGATCTAGAAGGTGGGGATTTTGCTTTCCCTCTCCATTTCAAAATACTCCTTATTCTATGAAATATGCCCCTCAAGTATTAATGGTCTTTGATGAATTTTTAAAATTGTTTTATCATGTTTTAAATTAATTTTTGCATATTTTTTGGATAATTATTTCAAAAGTAATATAGCTTTCTGTTCAGTTATATTGGCATAAAAGAGAAATAAGCTTGTGCAGACCAATAAGGCATTGCGAGACATGTTTTTTTCTGAATCATTATGAATATGGTGTGCCTTGTGCAGAATATGTTTGAAAACCACTGATCTGCAGTGCTGTACAAGACTATGTATATTCCACTGTTCAATAAAATACCTCTTGTCCCTTTTTTTTCTTGCAGGTAAAGAGGAGCATATTTGCATCTCCAGAAAGTGTAAATGGGAAAGTGGGAGTAGGAACATGTGGCATTGCAGACAAGCCAATGACCCAGTACAATGACACATCAAAATACAACGTCAGACATCTAATGCCTCAATGACTTGGTACATAATGTATATAATCCACTGTATACTAGCTGTATCAGTGTTTTCCATTGTGTTTATACATCATTTAAGTTTCTCAAGTTAAGAAAGCTTTGACAGATTTGCTTGCACATCATTGTTTGAGATATTGATGTAGTTTCCTTAAATGTAATGTAGGCACAACAACAGATATCCAAATGGTGCAGATTTAACCCTTCACTGGAACACCTGTTTATAAGAGCAGGATGGTATGTTGTTGGGAAGCTGTTGTGTTCACTGTTTTGTCCAGGTTCCTCTGAGGCCAAATACCCACGAAGATGTGTAGAGATACCTGTCTGTAGATTTGGTGTGTGAATCTCACGCTGGACTCTTCTAACAGTCATTGCTGGGTAGTCTGAATATTTATAATAGCAATCTGAAATGGCTACATTTACATTTTAATTTTCTGTAAATATACAACAGTGAAATAAACCTTTTTGTTGTCAGTTTTTTAAGGAATTGCCTCCACTTCTTTGATGTTTTTTCACGTTTTGAATCGCCAGGTCCTATAGGAGGCACAAAACATTTGCATAACTGTAAATATATCAGTTTCATGGGCAGCATGCTGCAACTGTTGATACAGCTGATAAACCATTTCAAAGAATGTCCATTTTTATTTGTTCTGTTTATTTTTATGATATGACCTTACAAAACTGAAATATGGTACAGCCCTGTTTGAAGACTGAGAATAATCCCTGGCCCACTAAAGCCCTTGAACAACCATTACATGAGACTTAGAGTATTTACCTCCGTATGTTGTAAGAAATGGATGAATCCATGTGAACCCCTCGCTTTGCACATATTTATAATCTATGAAGTACTGTTCTTTCTTAAAATATACTTTGTGACTGCAAACTCTGTGCCAGGAGCAGTGATGTCTCTCAGAGCACTGATTAATTTGTATATTGTGGGAGCACGTAGTATAAGATTTGTGATCTTGTCACCGTTTCATTCAACAGCGTTCCGTTTGTCAGACATCACTGATAAAAGCTAACATTTTAGATACATCTTTAACTGTGTTACATCAATGCTGATACTTTGAAACATGTAATCAAATATTAAATTATAATTTTAAATCTAATTCTAACTGTACTAATGTTTTTTTAATGACCTTGTGGCCTACCTGCAGTACCTGCAAGACCACCAGGGGGCTGTAGCCCACACTAAAAGAAGCGCTGGTCTAATGCAAAAGCAGGTCCAACTATCTACTAAGGGTTTCCATTGGATCTTCTAAAGCTGATGAAAACATTAAGTCAAAATAAAGGCTCACAATTTTTATTCCAATGTTGATTTTATGTGTTGAGCTCAAACTATGCCTAGTGGGAATTTGATTTTGCACGTTTTTGTTCACTCCACCACCAGGTCAGGTTACAGTTAACCTGTATAGGTCTGCAGTGTATTCTTGAAGGTATAAACTTTTAACTGGTAGTGATGTGAAATCTCTGCAGACATGGATTGTTGAAGAAGTAAGTGTAGCATTATGTTTCTTCAATCATCCTTTCTCAAATATGGATCTGCTGCAGCCAAACTCAGAACCCCTTAAAAAACTTCAAACACTCAGGATGAGGTTCCATTACTGTATTTAACTATATTTATCTTTTAATTAACATAGAATTTCATTGCAAACACAGCCCGTAGAGACATGAACATTGTTTGGAAAGCATTGGCAAAGTTATAAAAAAGTGTTTACAGATCAGGCATCTGCAGACATGTTTTTCCCGTTAGATTCTTCTCTCAAATGGTCAGTCACTCTGCAAACTCTTTTGTTCTCTTCAAAGGCACTTAACATTTTTATGAGTGGCATATTGTTTAATTGAGAATTGCCAGTTACGATGTAACCATTTATTGATTCATGTATATTCATTCATGCAAGTTCGCTCCCTGTTATGTTGTGATAGGACACAAACATGTAATCAAGTTTTTTTTTGATAATTTAAACATGGCTTGTAAATTGCTTTTATTGTTCAGACCTTTTGCGTTTCTCTTTCAGGGCCATCGAGATGGCAACAGCTCTCACTGCTAAATACTTCTTTAGATAAAATATTTTTAAAGAAGAGTTCACATCAGAAGCTCCTCTCTTACTTACTTTTAGTGGAAGATTTTCAACCTTCTTCAGATCTCTTGCAAAGTGTTGTGATAATAGTGATGTTCAGTATTGCGAATTGTGCTTTCAAAAGTTGTTTTTTTAGTTACTTTATTACTTTTTTGAATAATTAGAAAAGTAATGCAAGTTTATCTACTTATTTTCGCACTTTGTTGTAACTTGTTATGATGAGTCATCAAAAACATAGTATTCAATTATCATATTTAATAGTCTGTTAAGAACACAACTGTGCTTGTTATTTAACCAGTTAAATATGCAGCGATGTAAAGATGCAGCGCAGTTGTCAAATTCAACTTCATATTTTAAATTCACATTCTGCAAATAACCGATCTGATTAAGTCATACTCTGGTTTTCTTTGAGGGCAAAATAGACGTTGGTCAACGACATCAGTTGTATTAGACCAGTGGAAAGAAGATACCCAAATTAATAATCCCAAATTGAATTGGGGACAGAGAATGTAAGAAGAAGCAAACACTGGTTTATGTCTGGGTGGTAGAGGTTTATTAAGATTCCAGGGACAGTCATCAGGAACTGTAACAAAGTACTAACAGGGGACCAGCAGCACATGTTTTGCAAAAAAGTCACCTTGGATGGCTGATTAAGCACGAAAGAAAACATTCTGGGGTGTGCTTTGACATACTTCCTTAAAAGTCTTTTTCATAGTGCATTTTATAGTTTCCCAAAAAAGGCTGGGGGGAGTGAAAAGACCTGTAACAAGGAACTTTGTGCAAGAGTCATATACCCATGTTAAGACACAATTTGGTGGTGGTTACTTAGGATTTGGACCAGAAAAATGCTGATAAATGGTCATATTAAATGTCTTATTTGGTTTTGATGGATTCAAACAGGTCACCAGTGCAAATCGATGAGTCAAATATAGATTGAGTTAAATATGGGAGGCGAGAGTCCTCAAATTTCATGAATTTGAACTTGTACTCTTTCTGCTACAATACAAAAAGTATACAGTATTAAACATTGAAGTATAAATCATAATAAGTGTTCTGTAGTGTCTATGTTGTTCATGCTACAGACATGTTTTAAAGACTTGTCAATCCAAAGCACATAACCACATGATTAGACAAGCTACATTCAACACACATGCACCATAGCTTTGAAAAAAATCAATTACAATCATTTAATACAGCTGATTATTAATAACTATCAGAGCAAGTGGAAAATTAGCAAAACAGCAATTTGGTGTTGGACGGACAGAATAGTGTGCCAAACAGCCAACAGTGAATATAGAATAAAACTAGATGCATTATTGCTTGAGCCTTGTGCTTGGACAAGTGCAGGATAGCTTATTACTGTTTCAATAAAATGGAATCTGCGCACAGTGTGAAAGACATTAGTAATTCTTTCAACAAAATACTATGAACAATATAAATTTGTAGCAGTGGGGAGTCATTTCATATCAAGTAATTTGGTTTTATGTAAAAAAAACAAAAACAAAATAAAGGAGCTGAAAAAAGTTGTTTTTTTTTTCATTCAAGCATGACCAAAACCTAGCTACAGTAAAATTAAATATACCAAAAATAAATAATATAATCATATGCAAATAAATTAAAACAATAAGGGTGTACTCACTGCAAGTTTGGATAGACTGTTTTCAGTCTAAGAGAAAAGGACGCCACATCATGCGTGGTATTTGTGCGTCCTAAAGTAGAGCAACAGCAGTGTACTTAAATATTTTGGAATGCAGACATCGTAGCCCTTGACACTGACTTGCACACTGACAAGAAGTGTCGTCTGGATTATAATCCAAACAGTAAGGGCGAGTTTTTACAAGGCAAATGGAGCAAACCTTCCCAATGGTGAGCTTCTAGCTGGTATTGGGCATGTTTGTGTTTTTGCTGGTTTCAGAGGATGAACTTAAGTAAAGGGGGAGTTTTCCCCTTCAGTTCTGGACACCGGAGCAATCATGGGTCCTCTACAGGATCACATTTGAGTGCAGGTATAGTAATTCAAGCTGGTAATGGGTTTTAAGGGACATTCAAGTGATTTGTTAAGTCAACCTTGAAAATTGGAAATTCTGTATTGCCAAAGAAGGTAAATTTGAGGCTCTTGTTTCTGTATTGGAGCTCGGTGGCTCTTGGAAGGAGACATTTTGAACTTAAGGCTGGTTCTCGAGTGGAGTAGACCTTTGATTGGACAGATGCAGGTGGGGTTGAGGCTGGTTCTTCAGAAGACTAAAGTGTGGGGGGAATGGAGCTGTAGGCTGGTATTTTGAAAAGGTGAAAGCCATAAGAGACTGCAGCTGAAGTGATGTATAGGCTGGTGGTTTCAAGCAGAGAAGGCCAATTTTAAACTGCAGGTGGAGTAGCCCTCGTCACTGGCTGAGCTCTGCCGGCTGCTGTGGTCATCCAGGTCACTTGCACCACTGGTGCTTACACTGTCCATTTCTCCATGGGAGAACTCAGTGCTTTCCACGTCAACTTCAATTTCCTCTGTACAGAAAAAGAGAGAAAGTTTTGTTGAATCATCCAAATCTATTATTTCACTTTAAGCAGTTTGGATGTTAGGGATGTAATGATTCATTTAATAGTCAATAAAAAGCAACATTTTATGTGATTAAGTATTGATTGAGCTTCTTTTTTTTTTTAGCTTTTTTTAGTCTCCTGCTCTATCTGCACGCACAAATCTGCCATCTACAGAACCTCATCACAACACAGATTTTGGTGCCTCATCAAAGTACCGTTCACTAAAATTCAGAGCAAAAAATGATGGGCTTTCTCCATTCTCTATGTTTTTGTCCTGTCTAGTATTTCCTTCAGGCTAGGAAAACCAGACAGAGGTAACAAAGACATCATTTCATGGGCTGTAACATGACAAACATTGTTAAGTCTCTTTTTTCTCTTAAAGCTGCCTTTTTAGGAATGGTTTACGCACCAGTTTTCATTTTAAATGCATCAATTTAGCACCCACATCAGAAAAAAATATATACCTAACCCCACTAAAATTCTTTTGGTTTTTTATTTAATTATAAGAAATTGTTATATTCCCTAGTATATATGTGTATAAAAACCTAAGGCTCAGATTGGGACACTGACCTCTGTCAGACTCTGATCGGTCCGAGTCTGTGCGGGAGCCCAAGCTGTCTGCCCGGACCCTCTCCCTCTCTCCATGAGTCTGCAGCTGTGCGAGCTGCCTCTGAAGGTGTCTCTGCTCTCTCTCTAAGGTCTCCAGCTGATGCTGACTCCTTCGATCCACTTCCTCAAGTTTCTGACAAAGACAGGAATGCAGAAGAGTTAATTAAGCTGTTTTTATATTGAAATATAAAAAAAAAAAATCAAGCTTATCAGCGCTTGTGGGTCCAATGTGCTGTATTCTGTATCAAAATGAATGATATATATGATAGATGTCCCCATTATGACTACGACTTCAGATTTACATACTATATGCATGAGGGCTTGGTGAGCTTGTCTCGTATGCAGCGATGTGAGGTTAATGCGTAGTTGTAGCGGCTGTCAAGTGTGACGCCTCCTGTGCCTAGTGATGCATTATTCAACATGCAGGGACAACGCACTGCTGGTGGGAATTCTTTAAGAGTATCTGGGGGTCTCTGTGTGAGGTGGATACAGGTGAAAGATCTTGTTTTCCATTGAAGAGAAGAATGAATGCCCATTTTTCTGCCTCGAAGTTCCCCACATTGATCCCTTAGTGATTGCTGAGCAATAGAATCGTAAATAAATTCCACACATTATAAACAGCTTACTTAAATTTTGCTTTATTAGCTTTCAAATTAAGTCCAAAGTGCACTATAGGCTTAAGTTGCATAACAAAGGCCGGTAAATGAACACTAGTAGCAGTATCTTATCTGTCTTCAATAACAGAGGGCACTATGTAGTAACAATAACCCACATGCACAAAAACGTACAATTTTCTGTAGCTGCATGTGTGAAAGCTAACAGCTGGATTTTTCACTGTGATTTTTCCCTGAAATTTTCTTACTGGCCCCCCTGAAACTTGCTTCGACTTACAGGCAAACTATGGGAAAACTGTCTGCTATTAGGGGCAAGTGGACAAGCAAGTCAGACAATATCCTAGATCACGTGTGGAAAGGGCTAATGTAACAGTCCTACTTTGGAAAAAAAAAAAAAAAATCCAATTTAAGTTGATTAAAAGGCTCTCAGCAAGAGAACTGTATTGTTTCGTTTTTTGGCACATTATATCTATTAATAGGACTATTATTGTTTTTTACTTGAAGATTTGTCACTGTTTCAGTTGCTGTGACTCATTTGCTCTCATGTCTCCCTGTTGTTTCTCCAAATCTCTGTGCCATTAAAAAGGTAATTGCAAGATAGCACAGGTGCCTTGAAAAATTTATGTTTCATTAATGATTAATAAGAAGGTCTGAAATATTTAAATTTATCATCATGATATTCACATCTATCTTTTATCTAGTCATATGAAACTAGACTATGGCATTTTTTTGTTGGTCTGTCTACATCATCTAGCCATAACATCAATGCTGGCTGCTTCTTTATCACTCTGTAAGTCTGGAAAAAAAATCTGTGGTTCTAAAAATAAATCACAGCTGCATTCAAAAGTCACATTTCCTGGACTTCAAACGGGAAATCTGGAGTCAACAGCTGACATCATGGGTGTTTTATCTATAACCCCACACTGTGATAAACTCCCACTGATGTTGCCAGGATTGTTGCAGCCCTTTATAATCTGTCAAATGTTCATCACTGCTGGAGCCTGCACAGACTTGGCCCAAGAAAACACAATATCTTAAAAATTATGTATATCCTCCGAATAACACTGCAGCCATCAGGGGAGTTCATGTGTGAATTTATGGATGCAGTGATGAGGCATCAAAATTTATTTTACTTTCTGTCATTCGTCATTATCTTTTATCTCTTTTATTTCTATCTTATTTTTTGCTTTACTGTCTTTTAGCTTATCTCGATCAGTATTACTCTTATCATTTTACCTCCTATTACTTTTAAGTCCTTCTTTTATTTACATCTTCTATGTTATGTTTCATATTAATGCCATGACTTACTTCTAATTCAGATTTTATCTAATTATGCTTCACCTTTGCTACACTTTTAATCCCTTAATAGATAACTTTTTTAGACTTTTATTGTTTTATCTCCTGCTCATGCCTGTTGTTTTATTCTATCATTGCTATTATTATTATTATTTTATTTTATTGTCATTACTAATATATTCTTTTTCACCCCCTTTTGGATTTTTTTAACCCCCTTTTTTACTTTTTCTTACTGGTTTTATGTCTTTTAGATTTTATTTAAGTCTTCATGGTCTCATTTTACGTTGCATGGTTCTTGTATTGTCTGGGTTCTCATGACAACACATGTTTTTCTGTAACAGTGCCTTGATTTTAACTGGGCTTTTTGTTTTTATTTCCTTTTGTGCTGAAGCTCTTGTAACTGCTGTCCGTATGTTCTTGTCTGTCAAAGCACTTTGCAAACCTCTGTTTTTAAAAGTGCTACACAAATAAAATTAATACTTGTAAGTGGTCCATTCAGGTGGACGGGTGTAACAACAGAATAAATCTGGTGTCCTGGTGTCCTCTAATCATCGACCATCATGTTTAGGAGCCACAAGTCTTTACAATATGAGGCCCTTGCTGATACAAAAGAAAACCCTAGCAACATATAAAGGAAAAGAAACAAACTCAAACAAACATGTTCTGTGATATCCTGAGCCTCAGGGGAGGGTTTACAAATGTGTAGTTAATTTAATTATTTTTACCAGTAAAAGATGCCACATTTTTTGCATTAACAAATTCTCAATCAACCACCTCTTAATTGGAAGCCCATATGCAACACTTTAAACTGCATTGGTGCCACTTTGAATGGATTATTTGGTTGCTCTTTATCTTAATTTGTCAGCAGACATTTCAAGACAAGGTCATGTACAGTCTGCTATAGAAACGAATACATAGATGCCACACTGACTGTGTTGGTTCATACATCAGTGTCACCATCTACTATGACCACTGTACTGGTCATGGTAGGTCAGTCCTGTTAGCCAAAACAAGTGGATGTGGACACTGGAGTTTTATGATTAAAAAGCCCAGATATTACCATTTGAAGGCTCCGGTCACCCATGCAGGTGTTTTTATTCATTCTGGTTGATTGAAAACAGGTAGGGCTACGATGAGAGATTTTGATGTCATGTTTTTAAAGGACCAGTTGAAATAAAAACAGGTTAAAAAGTCCTCCTAAAAGTACAGGTTCCACAAATTCCTGAGAAGAGGTCTAATCAAGAGCTTTTTTCAACAACCCCTGTGTGGGTTACCCGGGCCTTTAACAGATTCTGATTCGTCATTTTTAATGTGTAGTTTTTTTTTCAGTATTAGTAATGACATTGACTGAGACAGAAAAAAATGAACACAGTCTGATATGAAAATAATTTCCATCTATGGCTTTACTGCTGGAGAGAAAGCTGACTACAAGTTAAAGGGATAGTTCGGGGGTTTTTTTAAGTGATTGTGTGAGGTACATGGCATAAGCCTGGATGTGTGCCACAGTGTCACAGCTCAGTTCTCTATCTGTTCAGAAATCCCAGGACAGACGCTAATGCTATACATGGTGCCAAACTCTTCACATAATGAAATGAATTCATTTTCTAAATAATCGTCAACTTATTCTGTTTGGTACTGGTTGCTTCCTCTTGTGAAGCAAACTAGTCTGTGCTGTCAGTGGAAAGACATGTAGGCTGTGCCATGTCTCGCAGTATTACCTAATCAAAGTGGCTTGGTAGTGAGAAATTAAACGGATGTAACCAAACTGTTTATAGTGTGTGATGCTCTTATAACGGTGTGGCTTGTTTCTCCCACAAGTCCTTTAATTACACAACAATGTATAGCATTAGCGTCTGTTCTTGGATTTCTGAACAGATAGAGAACTAAGCTGTGACACTGTGGCTAATGTTCAGGATTATGCCATGTACCTCACACAACTCCACTTCAGAAAGCCCAAACTATCCCTTTAAATGTTTCAGTGTTTTATCATTTTAATTTAAAACATTGTTAATTTTTAACCTCAGCCATTGTCATTATTAACTCCACCAAGGAGATTGTGTTTTTGCCAGTGTTTGTTAGTTTGTTGGTTTGTTAGTCTGTGAGAAAGATAACTACAAAAGTTCTGGGAATGTTGATTATAGCACAAGCGGGAGGTCAATAAATGTTGGTGGAGATCCAAATCTGGAAACATGATTTTTTTTTTCTTCAATATTTGCTAACATCAAGTTATAGGGCAGTTTTTCACATTTTCACTAAGTAGGTGGGTAACAATGTCAGAAATCCCATGGTGGTGGCTGAT
This sequence comes from Cetoscarus ocellatus, assembly GCA_037902135.1. NCBI lineage: Eukaryota > Metazoa > Chordata > Actinopteri > Labriformes > Labridae > Cetoscarus > Cetoscarus ocellatus. The sequence goes on along the minus strand of JBAMNC010000028.1, from coordinate 306,910 downwards.
GCTTTTGGAGCACTTTCAGTTATCTCCACCAAGGAAGTTGTGGTTTTGTAGGCGTATGTTTTTTTGTCTGACTGTTTGTTTGTTAGCAAGATTACACAAAAACTACTGGATGGATTTGGCTGAAATTTTCAGGAGATGTTGGTAATGGCCCAACTTAGAAGTGATTAGATTTTGCCGGTGATCCAGATAACCACCATTAGCGAACAGTCCTTTTTGCTCCATAACTGTCTGACCAATAATGATATCAACATGATTCTGAGTGCTCTGTGTGGGTTTTCGGGGTCAAGGAATCATATTATGATGGTAACTAAATCATGGAACTGTTGCTTATACATGTAACAGCATGTTGTGAGCTACCTTGGTGGAGGTTTGCGTTCTCTGAGTGCTTTCTAGTTTGTTCTGTAAGAGATATGAAATATTTATATACAGTATGTCTATGGCGTGCACGATGTCAGCTTCCAAAGCTTGAGTGGAAATAGATCATTTGTCATAGTTCCAATACAAATATTTACAAGTATCATTGTGTGTATGTATATATATATATATATATATATATATATATATATATATATATACAATGTAAGCAGAAAAAGCTTTCTTAATTAATATGCGTGTATTGTGGAAGTTGAATGGAGATCTGGGTATAATGGTCTTTCTTTTCACTTCATTCTGATGCTGTCCAAGAAAACTCAAGAAAGCTACCAGCTACCTTAGAGTAATTTGTGCAAATTTAGTTTCAAAATATATTAATTTTTTTTTAAAAAATTAAAAAAACAATGAATAATGTTAACTAATTTCAATCAATATCAATGCAGACCATATAATGTGTCCCAAATCATTGAATACAAATATTGAGCCATCTGTGTGGACAGTAGAGTAGCAGTGTGAAGTTCATGTCAAAGAATCAACAGTCACAGGGGGAAAAGAGACTGTGGGTCAGCAAGAATGAGAGCTAATGAGTAAATTTTTTTTTTTTACCAAACATATCGACACCTATTGACTAGAAAGAGTAGACAGGCTTATTTCAAGCAACAACAGCAATACAAAGTAAGTCCTAGATTTTGAACAGACCCCCAGACGTCCCCTGTACTTAAGTAAAATGTTATCAGAGTAACTTTTGTTTACCGTGAGCACAATACTTCTGTAGTCTTTTCATCCCTGTAACCCGTCTTTCTGTCTATCCATCCATCAATGTATCTATCTTTCTATCCAGAGCCATTAGAAGAGGAAATCATCCTGTTTTCAGCAATGACAGCAATCATGTCACCATTAGAAAAATGCCAACGAGTAAACAAAACAATTAATGATGGCTGAGTGCAATTAGATGTTTGAGTGCCAGGCTCCCTGTGGTTTGTACAAACATAACATCTGATGTTAAAATTTGTGACTGGTACTGTGTGATTCCACCATTATCATGCGGCGCTTTAAAAGAATGGAAAAGAAAGACAGCAGTTTGAACAAACAGCATGTTTCAATAATATCAGAGGGATTACATTAGACTACCACACCTTGATGTGTGCTTTGGCCTTGTTGAGCAGTCCCAGTGTAGTGTGCCGACTGCAGTCTGGTCCCAGAGGGATCAATGACTTCAACCTCTCCAAACAATGGCGGAGATGTGCTCTTCTGTGGGAGGAGACACATGAAGACAGTTGTAGCTTCAGAGACAGAACACATGCAGTAATGTGCATCAGAAAAAAAATACATATCGCAGGAAATGTAAAGTAGACTTTGCGTACTAAACTTGTATCATCCAGAGGGTCTTTTTAAAGATGAATTCCAATATTTCCTGTTTATCAGATTTTATTACTTCCGCCAAGGAGGTTATGTTTTTGCTGGTGTTGGTTAGTTTGTCTGTTTGTGTGCAAGATAACTTGAAAAGTTATGGACAGATGTTGATGAAATTTTCAGGAAATGTGTGGAATGGAATAAGGAAGAAATGATTAGATTTTGGGAGTGATCCGGATCACCATCTTGATACAGGAATTTTTTTAAAGCTTCTTTAACATTGCCAGATAGGACCATTTTCGCCTAAGTGGACTGAAGCTGCTTGGCGGAGGTCTGTGCTCTCTGAGTGCTTTTCTATTTAGTATTGCTAACATTCAGGAAAACAACAACCTGGTTATTCTTCATCTATAGCTATTATGACCAATTTATTCCATTATTTAGCCTCAAACTGCTCTGCAGTAAAATGTGAATCAAATTGGCCTCAGATCCTTTTTCTGCTCCATCAAGGCCTCTGTGCCTGTGGTCTGATGAATGAAGATGCAGCCAAAGGACACTCACTACTCTCTCCAATAATGGAGTAAAATGTAGGTCAAGTTGTGATGTCATCTCTTCTATCTGCATTGGCCACCATTTTGAATTAAAAAATAGTCTCAGATGCAGTTTCTCCCACATATGATGCATTTCTTTAAGACAGGGCATTTCATATCAGAACAAATGCACCCTGACATTTGTTGCTCTCTCAGAGTACATACTGCCTCATTCTCGGAGAGATAGAAACAAACTGCTGTAGGATTTTGTGGTTGAGAATCTCTCCGGAAGGAGCCCTGTTGTCTGGAAACAGATGGTTCCCGTTTGCTGACTAGGGAGATGTCTGCAGGTCCTCAAGGAACAGAGCTGCCACTGAGCTTGCATCACACCTCCTCTGTATTTACCTTGCAAACTGCTATAATTTTGGCAAAACTATTTTATCTGAATATAATGTTGGTGTAGTGATAATAAGCTGAACTATAGACCAACTGTGAAGGGCTTTGAAATACTTGATAAATTTAGCATAGCAGTAAGATATGCAAACATGGTTTATCTTTAAGCTTTATTTAGAGACAGCTGGCTCCTAAGATAAACTCCCTTTGAGGCTCATTTACTAAAGCAATTGGAGTGCTGTAGAAATGAAGCATTTCTCTCCCTTCTGTACGGTCTTTGCATGGCAATATTTTAAACTTACCTTGCTGTGCATGCCAAACCAAAGATAATTGGTTTTGGATGAAGGAAACTTGGATGCCTTAGTTACATCATTTTTACATTTTCCTACTACTTTATTCAAGAAAATGCACACAAGTTACCAGCTTTAGGTTACTTACCTATTTTTTTCCAGTTCATTGTGTGCTGATCTGTTGAAGTGTAAAGAAAAAAAGTATTACTAAAGCCTAAATTAAACAATAGCTTCAGTCCTCAGACAAAATTCAAAAGTTAAATGCTGCAGACATGGAAGAAAAGTAATGCACGACAAATAAGTCTTTCTTAATGATGTTTTGATCAGGGTAGAACATTAAAGCAACATTTTTAATCCACATTAGAATATACACAACATATTTACCTATTGTGAAAGTTGTCCAATTTTCTGTTCTTAAATTTGCGTTGTTTCTGTTGGTGTGCAGCCTGGCCTGCGGGATACGTGGACGCGTAGCCGTGCTCACATTCTGGTGATGAAAAAGATCAAGAGGATTACATAGATTGTACAGATCTGACAAATGTGCTACCGACTGAAGGCCTCATGGGGGCCTGGATTTGCATGGAAGATGTGACCTTATTCGCCCTGAATAGTAAATCGCATTTAAATGTTTTGCCACAGGGAACATATCCATCAAATTAAACTTTAAATACTGGAAACTCTGTAATAGATCATTTAAATGTGGTTAAAATGAGTGAAGTTGGGTTATTTACTATGATAAGCGTGAAAGCAGCATTGATGTTCGTTAAAAAGTAAAAACATTTCCTTAATCCACGTCTATATTTCAAAGTTTTCTGTCAGCTTCTTCAAATTAGCCTACACTTCCCATGAACCCTTCATCCCAGTAACATGCTACGTCAGGCATGAACCTGCTCGTGATTGGCTGCCCGCGATGACTCTCGTGCTGGGAACATGCGTTTCGACCAATGAGAGATGCCCAATTTGTTCCATGTGGAAACCATGTGAACAACACATACAAGGAAGCAGCAGCTGCCTCTGTTAATGATAGGAGGGCTGAGAATTGAGCCTTTTTGAGAGAAACAAGACAGAAAACTGCAGCTTTCTTCCGTGCAACGAGGTCCGTGGATGCGTCACTTTTTTGGACGTGCGACATTTTAATGTAATAACCAATAAATATGAGTCGCTAAATGAAGATTAAAGATTATGCAGGAAATTGGAGTCTTAAACACCAAAAATGCCGACATGTAATGTCCGAAATGTTCGCACATTCTGCATCATTGTTAGGATTGATGCACTTTATCGTGTTTTTTCGGTCTTTTCCATTGTCTGTAAGAGGCTAGCTTAAATGGGAGCAGATCATGTAGCTGCAGGCTATTGTAATAAAACCTGTATCAGGCAGTGCAATTGCTTCCTGAATTCAAAATGCAGCCAAATGTTCAATCTTATTTCCATTTAAAGGTGTATCCCCGATAAGAAAACCGTTTTCAGAAGCAGATGGAATATTACTGCCTGTTGTCGGGCCGGTTCATCTGTCCGCTGCGCGTCTTTTGTCGCCTCTATTGTTGTCTGCTCGGCGCATTACGTGTTAAAATCCCCTACAGCCCGTGTTTACTTACTTCCGCTGCTCTTCTCGATATTTTCTATGTAATTTGCCGCATCGAGCAGCACTTGCACGTTCTTCATAAAAGTGCCGATTTGGTCCATTGCGGTACATTTGGAGTATAAAACGTCGCTGAAAGAATAGTCGGACATCTCTCCGAAATCCTGCTGGTCCATGGACGCGTCAGACTCCGACAGGACCTCTTCGGGTTTCAGCTCGCTGTGCTGTCGCATGTACTTTACCATTTTCACTTTATTTCAGGGGCTATAAAGATAAATAAGCAGCACCGAGAGTGTTGTCTCCTTGTCCCGTCTGTGCGCTCAGCGGATGACTGAAATGAACTAGGCTCGATGGAATTGCAGTCCTTAGCCTCAGCCACTTGCCCTACTTGGTGGATAATCCCTCCCACTAACGCATGCACATTGCATTCATTGTCAACTGTGCCATAATAAATCCTCATTATCAATACTGCAAGAGAATAACAAATAACGCGCATAATGCTTGCCTTCATGTGCAACAATGCTGCTTTATTGCAGGGGGCGAATTAATATGAAAAATAAGAGCCGCTTTTCATGTGCACACAGTTATGTCTGAACTGAGCAGGCTTAAAAGTGAAAAGGCAACATGGCACTAGACTAGGGGTGCATGGTATGAGAATTTTGATGATATTGGATAAATGCCTGCATTTCCTAATTTATTTGATCAGATAATCACATCAATGCATTTATATCTACATCTCTATCTATATCTATCTATCTATCTGTCTAACTATCTATCTATCTATCTGTGTGTGTGTGTGTGTATATATATATATACACACACACACACACACATATATATGTCTGTGTGTAAATATATATATATATATATATATATATATATATATATATATATATATATATATATATATGTAATAATAACAAGTCTTTGCTGTGTTTGGAGTTAGGTGGTGGTGGTGTTTTATTTAATATTGGTGCTGGAAAAATACTTTAAAAATGTTTCCAGTGCCTGTATAGATCCTGAACCAATAGAGAATTGTTGAAATAAGTCCAACAATGCAAAAGTAAGTTAGCATTTTCGCGGTTGTGGTTCCCACAGCCAAAAGTTTGTATTTATTGTGATGTGTGCTGCTGGCCACTTGGCCAGCTCGCCCTTGTAAATGAGATCCTGATCTCAATGGGAAATCACCTGGTTAAATAAAGTAAAATAAAAAAGAAGGCGGGGTTTTAGACAAGCCTTTCAGAAAAAAAGGGGTCAATGGTGAACACATGCATACAAGATTTGAATGTTTCATTTTGCAACATTATATGCATCTGCCCTTCTTTGAATTTAAAGAGTTACTGTTTTTTAAGAATGCCACAGCCATGGGTCCCAATTTTATCTGTTTTTATAGATAACAGGGACAATATTTAACAAGTGGTTACATAGTGGCGTCATAAACTGAAGGTTTGGAAGAACTTTTTAAGTCATACTGCTATGTTTTAGTTCCACAGTGGCATGATGGTAGCTTTTTACTCCTGCTGTTTACATTTAAGCCAAAAAACCTGTGAAAGTTAGGTTTGCTCATGACCGTTATCATAATTAATAAAAAAACATAAGTTAAACTAATTTTTGTTCACCACAGACCTAATCAGCAATAATCCGAGAGCACAGTGAAAACACGTCATCACTGCACCACTTTATAGCCAACTTTCACACGAGAAAAGCATCAATTACATTTACTCTTGTTGCAGTTCATTTGATTATCCTGTGTCCTATGATATCTGTTGCTTTAGCTTTAGGGAACTATTGGATAGATTTATACACAGAGAAGTCAGGGGAATGTGCTGCATGAGGCAGCTTCTGCCGCTCTAGTGAGGTGGAGAGGGAGAAGTTCTGATGTTCTGTGATCAGAAGAACTCTGTCACATGGAGGGGACAAGTAAAACACTTAAGGAGCATCTAAAACGGCAAAATCATAATATGGCCTCTTTAAATTGTATCCATAAAAGATGCAATAAACGCTTTCATCCATTTTTAACTTAATTTAAACTTGCTGTATTTTAGTTTTTTTTTCAGAGAGTAGAGTAATTAGTAACTTAAAAGCAAAGTTTTTAGTTACTTTTAAATCTGAGCAGTAACTGCAGTAGTTTAGGTACTTTTTAAGGGGAAATGTGAGGAAGCAACTTCATACATTTTTTGAAAAATGTAGTTTTTTGGTCTCTTTGTTGTTGTTGATAGAGTAACCAGTGGATAGAATCTAAAACAAGAGGCCACAGACAGGGATCAAACCGCTGCACTGACATAACCTATAAGACTATCAGCACCTGCCGTAATAGAATTTCCTATTAACATGCCTAAAACTGCTGGTACCCCATTGACACCAAATCTTGATTCCCATCTTGTACTTGTTTTTATGCGTACTCCTTTAGTGTTAGTCAGTGCTTTTTGACAGACTTAAAACAAGACATACTTTGATTTAATCATTTGCACATTGTATTTGAAGTATAGCTGTTACATTATGAACAGTGCTACCTACAGTAAAAGTAAGCGTAATCTGCCGTTTTGAGAGCTACAAGCAGCACTATAACATTGTGATGTCAGACAGTGAGGTCTGTTATGCACTAAAACAAAAACAAGCCCCTTTTTTGCTCGAGCTTATACTTATGAACTAAATTAAACATTCTAATTTTACAGTTTGCATTGTGGTTACCTGTGCTTTATTAAAAAACAAGAAACACATTCTTCCCAAGTGCAAAACATTTAAGTTTAAGGAATGAAGATATTGGGGGGAAAAAAAAAAAAAACCTCTATCTGAAGTAAGTCTCTTGATTCTGCTTAAAACTCCACATGGGCATACATTGTGCCAATCTGTGAGGACAGACAATTGGCTATAAATATCAGCAGAAATTTCCATATCTCCTAATGCTGGGTCTTACTAAAAGTGCAGCCCAAGGGGACAACTTCTCTGCTCTCAAGTTTATAGGTATAAGTAGTATTTCCTGTTTTTTTCCCCTCTTCATTCCAAAGTTGGATTGCTTAGAGGCTAAAAAAAACACCAGTGCTCGAGGAAGCAGTTTGAGTCTATAAGCCTTAATATTGCTTTTTTTATCTGGCCATTGTCCCTCTTAAAGTCTCTGTTTCACCTCAGCCCCTCTGCGTTTGCTTTGTCGCTCTTTGTTGTCAAAGACATTCCAAAGTAAAAGACGTAAAAAGAAAGAAAACCTGTAAAATAAATGATAATCTGGGCTTTTGGGCTGCTTCACTTCATTGGGCAACAGCATTCCCATGATAGTAAAAGTGTCTATGCTCCACCAATCTTAAAAGTTTCTCCCCCTTTGTAAAACCTAACCTTGAAATTGAGTTTACTTCTGTCCTGATACACTCCTGTTGTCCCTTTTGACTGATTAAGAAGTCAGTTTTTTTCACCACTCTAAGGCACGGAGGAGGACAGAGGGGAAAGGGCCTGTCTTTACGTGGCCAGCCATGCGTGCAGGGCTGTGTTGTGCCTCCGAGACAATGGGTGCAGATGGCTGGCCCACTGCAGATGTGGCCAGGCCTGTAACGGACGCCTGTGAGTAAGAGAGAGAGAGAGCACACCCTCCTGTATGGAGTCTGTTTCAGCCGCCTGGCAAGGTCTGACACACACAGACGATGCTGATCTGGACTGACACAAAGATGCACATTTGAGTTGCATAAAATTGGATCAAATCTTAGAATGGTGCCTTGTGAAATTACAATTGATGGATTTCATTTATATTAGTGGGAGTTTTGCGTTGTTAAGCTTATGTGAGGAAATTTTTGGTAATTATATAAGTAAGCAAAAATTGATATTATTTTTTTTTACTAAATAAACAGGACCATCAACAAGACTGATTTGTTATTTTGATGTTGGAAACCATTGCCAGGGGTAAGGTGGCAGACAAAATGATCAGCATAATACAACTTTACTCAGCCATAACATATTGACCTGAAACTCAATTTTAATGCTTATTTTTTAATCTAAATAGTTGCCTGTGTCCTACATATTGCCACTACCAATATGCCAGTATATATGCTGTGACATGCATCATAATAAATCAAAGTATCCACTACCACCCACTGCACGCCACCTGATACAGCTAAAAACTTGCCCCAAATTATAGTGCATAGTAAATTGCAACTTCAGGGCACAACATGAGCTATGTGGCACGGTGGGGAGACCACTTGTAACAGCTTTTCTTCTTTGTTAGGTCATAATGATGCATTTGAAGTTGGGATGCATGTGGATAGAAGGCTAAATTTTCATAATATGATAATATTATTATAATATATAATAATATCAAAATATAGCTGGCACAAGTGAGTTAAAATAATTCTTGTGTGTGATTATGCACAAGCACATGAGACTGCTCCTCCCAGTGACAGCTCCTCATCTGTGGACCTCTGTTCATTTATTTCTACATAATGTTTGTGTTTTTAAACCTGTGTGACCTGACCATGTCTAAAATACAGGAAGCGAAAAAAACACATCACTTAGACTCATACAGAGGTACTCAGATAAAAGTACTCCATTCCAAAAGGCAGCTCAAACGAATTGTGATACTGATTTTATTTATTCGATTTTTGTCAATTTGTTGACCTTGTTACTCCTTTTTGGATGTGTTTGAGCTTGTGATTTAAAGTATGTTTTTCTCCAACTTACTTAAATGTTCTTCCATTAATAACATTTCATTTCTTCATTTTATGCACCTGATTTTCTACTCTGCCTTCTGCTGCTGCAGTATACAAGTCTTTTGTCTGTTAATATTCTTCAGCTTAATATTTTTGAATTCACAAATATATTTCAGCTGGTTTTGAGACGTGTCACTCAGTATTCAGTTATCACATCAGCTGATCTGCATTTGGATGAGGATTATTGTTGATGCAAAACGCAGCATGCCAAAACAAGAGAGAGATGCATACACCAACAGCATTGTCATAAAGTGGGCCACCAGTGGGAATGCTACTGCCGAGAATGCCAAAACAGGTGGCTGATGAAGGTTGAGCATGATGATCATTTTCCAAATTTCACAGAAGCGTCACTAAATGCAATATGATGACTCTGTAAAATGGTGAGCTGCAGCCCCAAACCTCAAACTTTTGTTGCCCCTTGCATCAAAATGATCATACTTTAAGCTTCATTAACCATTATTTTTTTAACAATATATCTGAATAATGTTGAGAATAATATTGAGGTATATATATTTATAATCACAGCTAAAAAAAATATTGATATAATGTTTTCCTTGGACTTTAATGTTTGTTGCCATGATATCAATACAAGTCTTAGTACTGTTTGACTTATTAATGCCATATCACATTTTTAACCTCTACTATTGAGGCAGCCTGGGCAAAAAGTTGGACATGGTGTAATTATTCAAAGTAAGGCAAAATAAAATGTCAGCTTTCCTCCAGGAAGTGACTCCTCTGTGCTGAGGCTCATGTGCAGAGGCAGTGACTGTTCGTGCTGCACGCTGGTAGCCACAGCATGGAAAGCCGACCCGCTGTAGGTTGGTGTAGAATGTGACCCCAACTGGAGTAATCTGAAAAGCCTGAGGATTACACCAGTGGCTCGGCTGTCACAGAGGAGGCACAGTGACACAAGGCCAGTATGAGTGTTTGTGTGTGTGTGGAAAAATGTGCCAAATGTCTCACACACATCCAGTACAAAATGCTCATATTATTGAATGGAGAGAAGCATCTTCCATCAGGGGTTATCAAACAATCTATGTGTGTGATGCTATCCTCTTTCATGCTGCTGGTGATTAAGATGCTGCACTCAGATGAGGCTTTGTGCTGCCGCAGCAGTCCCTGTTGTTGTAAAACAATAGATGCACTTTGCCCTGAGGTCGCAGCAGAAGGACAGCAGACGTGTGTCACCTGCTCCGTCCTCTTCTTAGCACTGTCAAGATACAGAGGAGATCAGCGCTAAGACACGTCATCTACATGCTGTGTGATGTCGCTCTCATAGATATGCCCGGGCCTGGCATGTTATCATTTTTAGCTAACAAACTCAAGTTTACAGATTAGAATCCATGTTGATTTTTTACGCTGTCACAACACAAAGACTGCATGAAAATACATTTCATTCCAGATAGTATTACATTTTTTTTTCTTTTAGCATTTTGATTATGTTTTTTTTTTGTGTGTGTTTTTCATAAATATCCCTTTACATTATGTATTCAACCTAGCCTATAAAGGGTTGAACTTTGATTTTTTTTTTTTTTTTTTTTTTTTTTTTTTTTTTGCTTTTTTGATGTGCTTTGAGTACAGTTTTATCTGTGAGGACATGAAGGTTAAAGCTCCTGTAGGAGTCTTTCTGTTCATGATAATTTTGGTACTCCCAGCAGTCAAAGTAATACACATCATCCCTTTACTTATTTTGTTCTGTACATGGAAACATTGCATTTTCACAAAAAATATTGTCCTGCTTTCTCCAAACAATCAAATAGACCACCTTACTGAGTATTTTTGCACAAAGCTCTACTTTGCTTACCGTTTATTGCATCTTACACCTACCCCAGCTAAAGTGGTTCTGGGCATCCATTTAACCAGTAAAAGAATAATCTATGATTTAGTTGGTGGTCTTGTTCCTTTTGTGGTCATATGCCAGCATCTGTGTTAAATTCATTCTTTTAAGAAGACAACAAAAAACCCTCCCCAGAGCGTTAATTTGGTAATTCTATGTTCAAAGAAATATCCTTTCAACCTCATCTACTTGTCCTTATGTCATCTCTTAGAAGATGTACGTGTGCTTGTGGTTTGGGGGTGGTGTAGGTGGAGATCCTGTCACTCCCCCAACATGAACACCTGTTGGAGACACCAAATCCCCTCTTTGTCTCTGCAGCCCCCTCTCAGTGGATTACCATGACAACAGCCCATTCATATCATGTCTGAAGACTGATTATACAGCTTCACATGGTCAATTATCAGTGAACAGGGTGCATTGTTTTAAGATGACGCTGCCTCTCCTACAAAAGGGCAGGCTGTGTAAATAGTCTTCTGGAGAGCTTTATTTAATGATGGAGGTGTTATGAAATGTCTCTCAATTCAACATAGATAGCAGGAGTGTTATACTGAAGTCGCAGCAGGCATAAGTGCACTGAAACAGTGTTTGTGGACAGATAAGAAATGTTAACATCAAATATCTTTCAGCCAATAAGCAAAGGAACAGTAAAGCTATAATGGAAACATATGCCAGCTTTTATTACATCATAGGAAGGCAGTTTTAAAGGACTGACTCGAATGTAAAGCATCATAGAAAGAAAAAAAACGGACACAAAAAGCAATGTAAACAGGGGAAAGAGAAGCATTAGGCACACAGGTTACATCAGTAAATGTAGTCTGTAAACACTGAGCATTAAGTTTCATTTAAAAAGAAAATAAGGAGTATTAAAATATTAGATTGTACTGTCACATTGCTATGCTTCTATTTTAAACATTTGGTGTAGCGTAACAAATGAAACTCACAAAAACAAACTTTTTACAAAGACATCACTCCCTTTGGGTTAAAACAAATCATTCACATTATTGACTGGGATACTCATAGAAGTCCATTAACATACTTGATATCAAAGTATACCTGCTGCGTATTGCCTTTAACTCATTATTTAGAAAAAAATGTCATGACGTTCTTCTTTCCCAGATTCAGGCTTTGCACTTGCATTGTCAACAACCAAACAAGCAGTTATTTCCTGTCCATTCTATAAAGGCAAACTTTGCCACTCATAAGCACCACTATGCGGGAATCATCACTTTACTGAGCTCTCTATTACACTAAAGCAGCAACCATGGGGGCAATACCGCTGACGACAATGTAAAAACATGAATTATTACTACCAGTCACAGCATGTTCAGTATATGAGTTAGTATTTAAAGACTACCAAATCATTTGTTAAACTATCAAACACTATATTGTTATACCTATTATATAAACAAACGTGTACTATTACAAGATGATACAACTGCACAGCAAAAACTCAAATCTTACCAAATGTGTAAGGCTAACCTAGAGTTTAGTTTTTAAGCCACGTTTACCTGAAAAATCTCAATAAATCTTAGGCCGACACAAAAAATAGGTTTTGTTTTCAAATGAGTTACAGCACTGTCAGTGATGAAATAAAATGTTCCATTTTGTCTTGAACTATGATAAGAATCCTGTTTTCATAAACTCAATTTAATTTTACTTGTCTTGTTGACAGTTTTTAACCATAGAAGCAATATATTTATATGTATGTATAGAGGGTATGCACACGACGTCACAGTCATGGTGAAAAAAAATCACTGACATTGTGAGGTCATTATTTTCACAAGAAAGCAGATGAATTTAGTAGCACTGTGAATGATGCTGTGCATCATTTAAAAAGCACACTTGAAGTGTTTTTTTTATTTGCATATCAATTAATATCATTTTGAGAGCTAGTTATTTTAAAATGCATAAATGGCATGACTCTACTAATGACAACTAACTGAAAAGGCCAGGATGTCCTCTGCATGGGTGGAACATGTTTTTACGTGATAACTTAGAAACTTTAGAGCTTCATGTCAGCTACAGATGACAAACTGAATTGCTAATATCTAATATCTTAGATTTTTGTCTGGACTTGGCTGGTAAACGTGGCTTTTAATGATAATTGTAATGAAATATTTAAGACTAGAAGTTAGCCCCAAAACACTTGATTAGACTTTAATTTTAGCCATGACTGGATGGTTCAGATACAAATCGTACTTTGAGTAAGGCCAAGCGTCTTCATGATTACTACACCACTTGTGTGATAGTTAAATTTTAAAATTGTTGAAACAATTTTATAGCTTTCTGTATACATTCAACAAGGTAACTGTGCAAAAAGAAAGAAAATACCTAACTGAGCTTTTGTTTTTATAACCTTTACAATTCATAATGTAACAATATCAATTTAAAATCCCATTAAAATATGGGTAATAGCACACACCACACCTTCCACATATTTAAGCTGTTTTTTAATATTATTCTAACGAGCCCTTCAGGAATCGGGAGTGGTCGATCAAAAACTCTCAGGAGGGAAAACGATCCATTTTACCATCCAAGAAAAGCATTCATATCTAATAATAACTGTGAATGAGAGATGTGTGAAACGGACAGAGTCCTGGGAGACATTCTGACTGAATAATAATCATTTGTCGTATTTCACTCTCCTTCAACAAGAAAAGAATGAATATGGTTTCCTAACCAAACACTAATTGCTTTTACAGTAAATGCCCTCAGGCTTCAGTTTTCTCCTTCTCCTCCTTCTTTTTCTTGCTCTTTTTGAGGAATGAAGGTGTGCGGAACTTCTTTTTCTTTTTCTTTGGGGACTTGGTTTGGCTCTCAGGGGTCTGAGCTTCCCCTGTCTTCTCACTGGATGTAATTGAGATTTCCTGCGTATCCGAAGTGCTCACGCTCATCTTGGATACCTCAATGCTTAGATCCTCCTCCAGCTCGTCCGAGTGGTCTTTCCCGTTGGGGATAACGTCTGTCAACAGATGAGCCGAGTCAGTGAAGGGAGATGTGGATGAGAAGAGCAATCAGACAGGAAAAGATGTTATAATACATTTTAGAATCAATTCAGCTGGATGGCTTTCTCACCCATTTACACAATACACCAGAGGGACATAAAGTACAGAAACAAACAAGCAGCTTATTGTCACACATAATGATTTTAATTCTTATTGACTAGCTAATTACCGTGTTTGGCGGGCGTCATTATAGGAGAGAGGGAGAGGGAGATAGTGGAACCGTCAAATGTTGTCAGTTCATCTGCATCAGTGGCATCATCATCTTCTGTGAAAAGATTAAGGGCATAATAGGAGACTCTATAAAGCCTTTAAAATTACATAAACGAGATATATTGAGTAAGTCAGTTTATATCAACAAGATCTGTAAGGTATTATTTTCTCAAAAACAAGCAGCAGGCCCCTCTAATGGTCTGTGCCTCCACTTCTTTTCACTGATCCTTCATAGGGGCATTAAGATTGATGGGGCATATTGAATTTGGGGGCCATCACTGACGGGATTTATGGGAGGAAAATCAGAACAGAGGAAACCAGGCATACTAGGCATTGTTATTCAAAGCAGCATCTTTTTTTCGAACAAAATTAGTCATACAAATGCAAATTTTCAGAATTAACAGTATGTGTCAGCACAGCTTCGTCATAAAATCAGTCTGTTTCAGGTTTCAAAAACGTCTATACTTTCACACTCTTTGATAATTTGCACTGTCTGTAAAGCCCATTTCATTTGGAGATACGGGGCTGGAGTACAGTAAGTGTATGTCTCAGCCTTTTTTTATTTGTAGCATGCACTGTGTCATGTTCTCTCACAAACTTCTACCTGTATCACAAAGTGAACTGACACAGAGATTATGTCCTCACAGAATAAATATAAATGTCTCAAGGCTTAACCATGATGGGGCTACGTTGTGGCACTTTTGCGTAAATGCACAGAGAAAAGAGCTGAAGTCACCAGTTCAGCAAAAAAGTATATTCATGGGCTGTGGAAGGAAGCCAAGAATCAAAAGAAAATCCACACATGCACTTGGAGTACATGTGAACAGAGGAATTTCTTCATAATATATTATCCAAAATTAAAGTTATACAGCACTTTTGGTGCCTTTTTTAGATGCAAAAGTTCAGTTTATATCTTCACACATAAATAAACAAAGGGGGTAAATGTCTAAATTGAACAAATACATTGGCAACCTTTCTGTTCAGAACAACGCCTGCATATCGTAAAAACAGAACTGTAAGAAGCACCACAGGCTGCAAGAGGCAGTCTTGATGTGACATATTTCATTGCATTCAGAGAAGCCAACAGCGTGCAATATCTGTGTATCTTTCTAAAGCCATTTGATTTGCCAGTTAGCCCCCCTGCTGGCTAAAAAGTAGTTGAGCTCTCTGCCTGCAGGGGAGTTGTATAACACAAATCCACCACCTGCGCTGCTTACCTTTCCAATAATATTTTGCCTTTAAATGTGGAATCTACTCAGTCCCTCCCAGAGCTCTACTAGGTTTGGTTACTAAACAGAACACAAGGGCTGCTTGGTTATGGCAGAAATCTGAATAGTGATTAATTTGTATGATATTAAGATCCTAATTATAAATCACAATTACCCACAAATCTTAAATTTGTGTATTTAAAAAAATTAATTATAAAACACTTTTTCCAAGTTAATACTCAGAACACCTTGAAAGTGGAGTGAAACTATAAATCCATAAAAATGGTGACATGTTAAATTGATGAATAAATACAATAGACCAACTTTGTTTTTTAGAAACCCTCTAATCCTTTTCAACTTATTTTGATAACTGAGAGAGACCACTGTTGTAAATGAAACCAAAACATCTCTTAATTGAGCAGCCCTATGGTTTTCCCCAATTTGAATCTTCATGAAGGAATTTTGCCTAGTGAGAGAGTAAAGCCAGTAAAAAGTGCCTGCCACATTGAAAAAGGGCAAAGTTTCAAAAGCTTCAGGTTTCATTCACAGTGTAGCAGAGGCATCTGCAGTAATGACCTACACCTCGTGCTTGTATACTGGGTGCATCATTGTCAAGGGCACAGCACACTTTTTGATGGAAAAACATTGCCATAGAAGGAGTATCTTAATGAATTTGAACAACTGAGGTTGTGTGCAAAAGTTTAATGCCATTTAAAAAAAAAGCTGGGTGCTTTACACTTGTACATGTCATACTTGTACTTGTTGCTGTCTAATTGAAACAGATATTTGGTGTTTATACCACTGATGAGTTCTGGTGTAATCATCATATTTATTTCTAGGCTCTTGGGTTGTGCTTTTTTTAGAGATAAAAATGGATGAGCGCCATCTGGTGGTGGTGAAAGAAATTGTCTTTCCCATCAGTGAAGAGAAATCATGTTTGTTATGATTCATCTGATATACATCTGGGATGGGTAACTTTGGTTACCAAAAGGGCCACATTACAATTACCCTGACTGCCAGAGGGCCTGGTGTTGCAATTCGAGGGACACTTAACTTAATTATATTTATGCATACTTAACCAAAGGGGCTATTTAGAGCTCCCATTTTTATCAACATTAATAGATATTTAAGCTCAAACAAAATGATTAAGAATTCATGTAATGAGCATGATATAGAATCTCATAACTCTTGAACCTTTTTAACTTTTTTGATTTTCATTTCAACTTCAGACCTTCCATACTTAAGTGACGTTTGTAATGTGTTTCCGGTGACCCTGATGAAGGCCAACGGCCAAAACACGTTGGTCTAATTAAGTTGTTTCCTGAACTAGAACTGTTGCTGGAGCTCCTTTGTTTCTTCAAGCCTTCTCTACAAGCACCTGGAAAGTTGGTGAAGTTCTGCCAGAACTTCTGACTTTTGATACAGAATTCAAGCCAGTTTTAGCCATTTCTTTGATGCAAGTTAAAGAGCATTTAATGGGTATTAAACTATATTTTACTAACACTGATATTTCTATCTTGTCAAATGCATAAAAGGAAGTTTCAGGGAATCTAAAACAGCCAACATTAGTTCTGTTTTCTTGGAAACATTACTATTATTAATGCTGTCAAGGGAGATTTTCATCTTCATAAACATAATTCTTTCAAAGTTGTTTACACTGACTGGAGGGTCGCATTAAGGGAGTAGGAGGAATGCATGTTGCCCACAGCCCACCAGTTACCCCTGATCCACATTTTACTTAGATGCAGCTTTTTAGCTCAGACACATGCCCTGTGTGGTGACACACAATCCAGTCTTCATCACTTCTTGATTGGCTGTCATATATGATACAGGATATGATATATATGATGAGTCACACTGCAGCATTAGTAACCTATTCCATAATAATTAAAGCATAGAACAGTGAATTCTCAAAGTGGTGCAAGAGCAAAGGTCATGATACACCAAAGTCATCAAGTATATCATCTTTCAGTTCTATGGAAACTCCATGCTGTCATATGTCAAAAAAAGACATATTGGATCAAAAACTGCCCAACCTTCAGGCCAACATACTGACTGGCCCACTCTGAATCCTTCCAGTTAATAATTGCAAATAAAAACAAAATAGTCTCTCGCTAGGCTGCTTTAATAGCTCTGCTGCATTTCATTTATCCCTACCAGTTGATTGAATTACCAATTGACAAGTATTGTGGCTGCGTGATACAAGGTGCTACTCTCACGCATAGCATTAGAGATGCTTTCCACCTACACACTTTTTTGTCCTTGCCTACAGTCACAACAGAGACATGAGCCAATTGACAACACTGATGTCTTTGCAGCTCCTCTTTCACTATCCCTGTGAATTGACTTCACAACACAGAGAAAGACTGACATTTGTTATGCTGCTTGCATTTTTACATAAAATATCCCTGTTTCAGTGAATGTAGGTACAATGTTTCCTACAGGCAAAAACCAAGAGCTCAAATTCACAGGCTTATAACTGTTTTTGAATGGATGCAATCAGTTCAGCAACCTTTAAGAAAATATAAAACCACATTTTAAGCAGACTGAAGTAATAGCAACACAAGCATAATTAAAACATTTGTCTTGATATATCAGCTCAGCAAGTAAATGTGAGTAAACTTCTTAAAAAAAGTGCTTTAACTGGGCCCAAAACTTCAAATTTCCCCATTTTCATTGGCATGGTTTGGCTATGACTGGTCTCAGAACCACAGATTAACTTTGTATGCAATGCTTAATTTCTTTTCTGACCTCACTGACCACAAAAGATTAAAACCCAAACAGCATGCACTCATTTTTACATGGGATGATATGAAGTTTTGTAAACTCCAGTAGGATTACACTAATTAGAGGTTTTGTATGGGTAAAATAAAACTTCATCCCAATCATAATGCACTTGCAGCTGACATTACCTCTTCACTGTTACGTGCTTAAATTAATGACTAAAAGAGCAGTTCTGAGCCAACAAGTCAAGCTGTGTAGTGATTTAGGAGTGAGTCTGGATACTCTAAAAATAATGTGTGACAGACAGACTACCTTCTTGGCCTTGCTGCTGTTTCCTCTCAACTGTGTTCCTGTACTCCTCCAGGTCCTTCTCCATCAGATCATTGAAAGGATTCGGGGGGAGGGAGCGAGTGTGCTCTTCATCTTCTATGATGAAAGCCTGATTGAGAGGACCAAACACAAAAGATATTAGACATATGAGTGCATACATTTGGCAGAGAATAGACATACTTGCTCATATAGCATGGTGATTTGTTCTCATCCATTTGTGTTTGCCATGTTCCCCTAGTTGCCTGTGCACTTTTGTTACATAAATAACATTGTAAACTTGAGTCCTGTTTAAAGTTCCCATACCTGCAGTTCATTTTTTTAACTACAGTGGGTGTATTTCTTAAAAAATAAAAAATCCATTATGATCACTGAGTCTCAAAGTCCTAAAACCGTGCAGAGTCGAGCTGAGTTGAGCAGATACCACATATGGACAAGCACCATACGTAGAAGTACTCACATTTGGATACTCACTGAAATCAAGTACAGTTTCTATTTTATACTATTATTTTATTTTCCACAAGATGTTACTCTTTCCTCTTGACAATTTAGCAGTACAAACCATCATGTTCTGCAAACTGCTGTCCAGTACAGTGTTGACAATGTTTTTAAAAAGACAAGTACAAGAGCTTGGTCTTCATTTTCAGACTGATATCAATACTCCTATTGGTATTGTGCATTCCTTGTCTTAAGTCTTAGAGGCAAAGTTACTAACTCAGGACACTTCATAGTCTTAAACTGCACATCTGTCACCTATGTATAACATTAAAATAAATCTTTGTTGGGTGACAATTTTTTGAATTATATTTAGTTGTATTATTCTGGGACCGGGTGAGTTCAGTGTTGCCTTATTGGGCAGTTTCCGTGTTGGACTATGCGGATTATAATGGGCTTGGTGCTGTAGACAAAATTCAGGCTGGTTTCCATAAATTAGGAGGGTTATGGTTTGTGTTATACATTACAGTATCTTGAAAGTTTTATTAAAGGTTTATCTAAATTGCAACATCCTATTGAGAGGAAATATATTACGGGCTCTTCATAGTCGTACAAAATTAGATTTGGATGTTCACCTGTTATTCACTAGTATGTTCATAGTTTAACCCACATTGTGTTTGTATTTAAAAGATAAAATATCCCACACAAACTTGTCGATTCTGGAATACAATTTAATAGTTATAAAATAATTCATCATTATACCTTTAAAGGCTATCTAAATCTTTCTTAAATATAGTTTCTTAACTTTGAGTATTTATATTAACTGAAGTATACACTGTAACAGTGTGACGTGCACTCGCACTAATCAAACTCTGGCTGTTTGTGGTTTACAGGCATAAACTCCAGTAATATAAGCAAGAGGAATGAATTGTTGTAAAACTCACAGGAAAA
This sequence comes from Cetoscarus ocellatus, assembly GCA_037902135.1. Taxonomy (NCBI): domain Eukaryota; kingdom Metazoa; phylum Chordata; class Actinopteri; order Labriformes; family Labridae; genus Cetoscarus; species Cetoscarus ocellatus. Next base: position 287,008 of record JBAMNC010000028.1, on the reverse strand, counting down.
ACAAAAATTAAATCTGACCTTAATTTCTATGTGCTTGACTGTTGTTTTGTTGTGGCGTACTTTGGCAATTAAAACAACATTACAGACTTTAATATTAATTACATAGTTTAGTTATTTGTGCCTTCTGGCTTATTTTGGACAGCTTTGAGGCTGGAAATTATCAGCTGTATTTAACAATTGTGGTCAAGTTTTTGGTTTAATTGGATTAATAGAAATTAATTAGGGGTTCTGAAAAGAATCCACAAGCCCCTTTTGTTCTGTTGAGATTGTTCCAGTATGGTTATCTATACTGTATGCTGGTCTAACTAACATGTAATAACATCCACTGCTGATGAGAGACTGAAGTAAAGGTTTTAGCCAAAACCTGATCAGCTGTTTTAAACTGAAAGAGCAAAAGACAAAGTCGTAGGAATTGATATGTCATTAACTTTAAACACAAGTTCATTGTTTTTGAGTGACTGGTCACCTTTGAGGGGGCATAAATTGTCATAGTGCTTGTTGAGAGATTGCATTTGCATTCTGCTACCTGAAGCGCTAGTTTGGAAATTCTGGTTTTGAGGCTGGAACAAATATTAATAGCGTCACATTTTTAATCATATTGTGTGTTTGGTTATTAATGTGTCACAAGTACTCACTGGTCCTGGTATGGTGTCCACAACAATTCCTGATAGTAACTGGGACTTTGGTCCTGGAGTCATCTGGTCACCTCGGTGCTGCTCTTTTATCTAAAAAATGATATAATACAAAATACACATAATCATCTCAATTTGGATTATGGATTGTAAATATAACAGAGTATCTTAAAGCACAAAACTGATTTCTTTGTTTATGTTCAATATAATACTTGTTAAGGCAGACAGCCAACTGGATACAATGGATAGATATGTGTTCAAGAAGACCGATTTAGTATTGAAGGCAGCTTTCATGCTTTCATACAGCCACAATGTAAATTACCGGTATGTAATTGTCTATCCAATTTTTTTAAGTGTGGTGGTTTTGGTGCACTTCTTTGTCATATGACACAACTTCTTCTATGCTGCCAACCAGAAAAATTTGCATGCATTTTTTTGCCCTTTTCTGGCTTTGATGAGCAATAAAATGGTTTTATAGGATCACAATCATTACATCATATAAAGCTGCATTTCCACAAAGCAGTCTGGTTCAGTTTGGCTTGGTTTTGGTACACAATTTCAGCTGTCCACGACGGGGAAATGTATTTAACATGCTGTCCCACTTTTTGGCACCTTTCTGTTGCACACCATGTTAAAATCACCTATAGATCCAAGTGAGCAACTTTTCTTCTTTTTTACTATTAAAATGTCTGCTCAGAACATAGCTCTATGGTGCACACCTTCCTTGCCATGGAGAGCAGGAAGTGCAGAGCAAGTTTGAAGTAGCTGTGGTGCAACACTTATCATCCAGCTTAAACAACCCTCTCTCTGAGGTGAGGGTACAGCTGGCAGTGAAATCTGTACCCAACTATAATGAACCAGACCAGACCACTCAATGGAAACACAGCTGAAGTAACTCTTGTGGGCAGTGATCCATTGAGCAACCAGTACAGTGTAATTTCATTTCTCACACACATAATGGATAAACTTATTGATTTCAGATCTTCTGACTGTTTGAATGCTGGATATTAACCAGATAGTACACAAGCAGTACAAAAGAATGGGCAAAATATGGTCTTTGGGGCATACATTTGTACAGTTCAGTAAGGACAATGTGATTGTGAAAAGACTGACCCTGTTCCTCTTGTCTAACACCTCTGTGGGATCTGTGTTGAGTGGAACAAACTGATTTGGATCCTCTATCTTTATTGGTGTGCCGACATTGTTTCCTGGCTCTGAAGACTTCATCCACTGAGAGAAAAGAGAAAGAGTGAGGAGTGAAAATGGTTTAAAACACTCAGGTGTATGTTTCAAACTGGCCACAAGAGGGCAGGCTTATATAAAGCAACGTGGGCTCCCAGATCTCTACTCCCTTCATAGGCTTTGAGGATAAGATTATTCCATTTCTTATTACAGTTGGACATGAAATCACTGTACCATGGTTTTGGTCCTGGGGCTGATGTCCCCGCTGAGCGACTGTTCAGGAACATTGACCCTCAGATAGCTGTTGGGGGAGTTAAGCCACCGGGTCCTCTCTCTCTGCTGTTTCTGCACCATAAACTTGAAGGGGCTCCGCAGCCCCAGTTCACTGTCCTCGGGTGGCATCCCCGACACTGTGGCAGGGATCTCCACATCATTTTTGGAGCGGGGTTTTTCACGGACAATGGGGTTCCTGTAGGAGTATCCCGTCCTGTATCCCTTGAAGATCACACAGAGAGGAAACATTATTCAAACTCCCTAAACAGTTTTTCTTAGCCAGACATAAATTTGTTTGCAGTCGTCGTTGGATTGTACTGCTCTTCAGTTTTTCCTCAAATTCTCTAAACAAGGAGTAACAAGTCTAAACGCTCCAGCATTCAAAGGGCCACCCAAGATTTACTGACACAATGCTTCTAAATATTTAAACACTGCTGTATATACAAACAGCCTTTTTGCAGATATGCCCAGTTTTAGAGGGAAGGAATAAAAGTTTGGTTTAAAAGAGGCTGTTGTTAACAATACATCAAAGAAATCTGATGGGAACTTGCAGTCGAGCAGAGTGCAGTCTGAAGACGATAGTGCGCGAGTTAAAGCAGAATCAAAACTGGCATTTTCTCGCAGGCTGTATGACAAGTTTTCCACTGAATATATCTCTCTGTCTGTCTTTGATGCACAGTGAGAGCAGTGTTGTTGTTTTCACCGTGCTGTTCGCTTTGCAGAGTTTTCACCTTTGAAGAGTGTTATGTGATTCCTTGTGCTTTAAGGGTAGTCTATAGGCTGGATTAACATATATATTGTTCTGATTTAAAAACATTACCAAATGAGCAACCACTCAAGACCTAATACCACCTTTCAGAGAGTCCAGATGGAAAGAAAATACTCCCAAACATGCACATGGGTTAAATATTGTGTTTAGGTTTGCACCTGATTAAGGATTCAAATGCAGTACAGCACTGGCAAAGCATTCATAGCAGTATCAGTAGAAAAAAGCAGTACCTTTTTACCCTCTTATTATATATAATACAATAATTATAATCAATTTAGACGATGCTTCTCAAATGGTGGCAGGGCACACTTGGAAATATGTGATGAATGATAACATTGTTTGATATCCCAATAATAATATTGATAGCAATAATTTAACTAAAGATTAAAGGTGCTTGAAAGAACTCACTGAGTATCCTTGCCTATTTACTCAACACTTGCAGCTGCAATAGTTCTTTCTGAATCTAAAAGAAATCTGAGTCACATTTTCTTCTCTAAACCAGCACAAATCAATTTAAGGGTAGCTTGTAGCCAGCTTATGCTTCATCTGACTGCGCCAAAGTGTGTTTGATTTACTGCAATAAATGAAGACTGCCATGATGCGTTTACTGCAAAATAAGAGCTCATATTGTAATAACAATAACATCATGATTGACTGCACAGCCCCACTTTCCATAAACAATTGCAAATTATAATGGCTCTCCAAAGTTGACACAAACTTCCCTGCATGGTTTTTCAGTGGCAGTGTTTTATTTCATGTATTTTGCTTAAAGCATTTTTTTCCACTAGGGCTGAACAAGATCAGATAATAGTGATACTGAAAAATATTTTCTTTAAGAAATATACATTGCGATACAAATGTTATGATAAGTTACATCAAATAAATATAATCATTTTAAATACTGACAATTAACATCTAAATTTTGCAATCCTAACTTGGTTATTTTGTATTTGATGTCTGTTTTTTTACCAGTCTTGTACAATATGAAGAGAAATATATCATTTCCATCATGTTTGCTTGTTTGAAAAAAACACATTTTCTTTACTTTTGAAATGTGTTTACTGCCCTCTCTTAAACACCACATTTCACCAACTTATCCTTAATCACAGATTCAATGTGACCACAAAATGAATAATTTTAATAAAACATTCCAGAAATCATTAAATGAGAAAATAAAGAATGGTAACAAGAAAAACGTTCTCGCTCATTGTGTCAACATTTTGCCAGTGGAACAGATATGTGAGTTTGACAGTCTATAAATGGAATAACATTTTGATGCAGTCAAATGAAGCTAATGTCAGCTATCAACACATCTTCATTTGAGTGACCAATGAATTCTGAATTAAAAAAGAATGCCTTTTTTTTTTTTTTTTTACCAATTTAAGGTAGAAGAAAATTTATTGTGAGCAAGGGTGCAGTGAAAACCTCAAGAACTGTGGGTAAACTTATGTATGAAAAAGTTTGTTTTTATTCTGTATATATTATTTTCATATTGCTCTCACATCTTATCTTTCACTGTATATATTACTTGATAGAATATGAAAAGTCCTGCAGTTTTTTTTTTCATTCTGTTTTAACTGTTTTTCACCAAAACAGTTGGAAAATCCCCTGAATGCTAAAGTGTACTTGGAAATGACACCTTACAGTTCTAGTCCTCATAAAACTTAATATGGTGTAGGCAGTATTAAAGAAGGTTATAGAGCTATGCTAATTGTCCTCATATAATGCAGGCCCAGTAAAGACAAGTATAAATATATCCTTTTTAACGAGTTCTGATATTTGTTGCATCTTTATCTTATTTAAACCACTGTACATTACATATTTGTTCTTTGTAGCCCTTTTCTATTATTAAATGTGACCTTTAGGAATTGGGATTATTTGACGTCATTCCTTCCAGCAGCATCCCCCCCCGTTCCTCTGTGGACAAACAAGCCTCCTATGGCTGTGAGTGTACTGGCATTTTAACCCCGCGCCATGCCGAAGAAAAGGCCAAATCTGATTTCCATACTAAGTGCATCGAGTCCTTGGACTAAGTGATTGTGTGGTCTGCGTGGCTGTAACTACCCACAGCGTGTCTCACCATCTGGAAGCTATGATTGAGAGGGTGGGCGGGCTATGATCACACACAGCTAACACAGCTGCAGCCCACTCCAGACACACTTGTTAGTGAGGAGCACACTCAGACACAGCCTGACATCTTGTGTTTCCACAGAGCATGTCAGGGCTTGGTCATTAGTGGTGTGGTTAGAAAAGTGGGGTTAAAGCTAGAGGATCCGCAGCACGCAGTAAGACAGCCTTCTTGGTTTAACTAGACAGGCAAACATCATGTTAGCCACAGACAGAAAACAGATCACTTCACTGTTTTACAAAAGCAGTTATGTTGAGCTGTGATTAAAGCTCAATTAGGCCATTTAATCAGACTGTTTAATTAAGTATAACTACCTAATTTAACTCAGTACTTTGATTCTATTCAATACCATGGCGAGGCAGTGTGACACAAAAATCTTTTTTTTTTTTTAAGCAAATAAGCAATTGATGATATTTCTTGATATATTTGGGGTGGTTAAACTCCTGGTTGTCTCAGTATTATAGTATCATAAACTTTAATATTACTCTAGTAATTCCAAGATGCAACAAAAATGAAAATTCCAAAAAGTCAAACTACTCTTGGACCTTTGAGGGACTGCAATTTAAGAGTCATAACAGTAGCAGGATCCTTTAAATACTGGCCAACCAACAGAAGTTTTCAGGGTATTCTGTGAAAAGTATAATCAGTCAACAGGTAACATGTATCATAAGACATATCATTTCATCATCTCTGCATCGGGATAGGTATCATAGCATGAGTTTTCTGGCCAATACAGACTCTGCCAATACAGAAATGAGACTTTATTGATGTGATTGTTTCACAGTGGTTATGCTTTAAAAGGTCTCGTGGGATGGTGTGTCTTCTAACAACATTCAAAACAAAGAAAATTGATTTTGCAGGACATGGAACCTGTTAAGAGCTGTGGATTGTGTCAAAACATTTACACAACTTAGTAGAATTTTTGTTTTTTTGTTGCTTGAGCAGTGCTCCCTCCTGCCTGCAGCATCAGTGTCTCTGCTCCACATTGTGACACAACTACCCTCACTATTGGTAAATGTGTGTCATTCAGTCATTTTAACATCTGATTAAAATGAAAATGTTAAAGCAGAACATTACATTTCCAGCTGTTTTTGGACGGACGCTAAATTGTATGTATTCATGTATTATTAGAACATGAAAAGGTCTAAAACAGCATTTTTTTAATTGTGCTGAAAAGTGGTCTCAGCTTGACAGCCAACACACAACACTGTGATTCAAACACACAAATAAGATTAAGACAAACATATCTTGTTTCATTGTATTGTCTAATCAGACACTTCCCGAGGAAGCGCCAGCGGCAGGAAACTCAAAGCATCATGGGAAAATCAAAAGGTCAGGGTTCACTCACCAGGTTGTCCAGCATCCTCATTAGGGACTCAAACTCGGCCTCGCCCACTCTCCACTTGACCTCGTTGTCCATCACCACCCCGGCAGCAGCCACTCCCTGTGTCATTGGTTTGAACTTCTCCTTGTCGAGGAGCACAAAACTGTCCAGGTCGCCTGAGCAGCTCAGAGCATTCACCTATGTGATGGCATGAGATAAGAAATCATTTTAGTTTAAAGGTTTTTCACCTTTGGGAGTCAAACGTGGATTTGGTACACTGTTATCAAACATTTTCCTGAATGCATTCATAATATTTCTGTAGTTTCAATAAAGAAAATCTATTATAGAGTGATAAATGTTTTTGAGTTTTCATTTTTAAGTTTTTTTTTCCAATGGTAAGTGAACTGAGAAATATAATGTGTCAAAAGTCATGGCAGAATAAATCCAAACACAGCAGGGTTATAAATTTTAAACTGCAACAGCCTCCCTGATACAAAACAACAGGTGTCTCAGTAACACTGCAGGGCTCCACCTGGCTCTGACTGTGAAGACTGTTCTCCCCCACATATTTGACTAAGCTCTGTTCAAACATACTGCATGCTAGATTCCGGCTTTCCTCCTATTTCAGGCTCCGCAGTAATTCTTTGTTATTCACAACAAAGTCTGGCTCCTTTGTGAAAGAATTTTAAAACATTTTGACAGGTGAATTGATTAAAATCAAGCAAACAGTTTCAACAATGCAGTCAGCCAGTCATGTAAAAAACAAAAGTCTGTCAAGGCCACATCAAAGTTTTTCAACAGCTGGACCTGAATTTTTTCAATATGTCTTATCAAGAAGCTGTGGTGTTTCCAGCAGAAGTCAAGCCTTGTACCTGGATTTCACAAGCATGCTGTGAGTGGTACACATAGTGGAATGCCTCTTCTACTGTTTCTCCCAGAGCCAGCAGACCGTGGTTCCTCAAAATCATCACCTGAAAAACACAGGAAACATTTAAGCTTCATGTTGGTTCCAGTGTTAATTTTGACAGCACTTTTTAATTTAGTTGTAGTTTCAGAATTTGCCTAAAATATCTTTTAGTTTTAGTCATAATTTAGTCATCTAAATTGTTTTAATTTTAGTCTAGTTTTAGTTGATGAAATTTCACAACATTTTAGTCGACGAAAGCTACTGTAAATTTAGTCTACTAATATAATTGCAAAGGGTTAGGCATTTTTTTTATGTTTCCTTGAATTTCTGAAGTCATGTTTTACACTTGGATCCCACTACCATGAAGCTAAGGCAGTTGTGATTGGACGTCCCTCTTAACTCATCCAACCTTTCCACACAACCAAATTAGCTGTGATTCCTAACTTGTCTCTACTTCCTACATGACGAAATTAGGTCTGATTGGATTTAGTCTCTGTGAAACATTTCCGTCTAGTTTTTATTTGTTGACGTTAATGTCAGTTAATTTAGTTTAAGGTTCTGTCCATGTGCACTTGGGTTTTTTTTGTTACAGTCTAGTTTTTGTCAGGGGAAAAAGGGTTGTTGATGAAAATAATTAGTCGACAAAATTAACACTGGTTGTTTCTCCATAAACACCACTATGAATGCTGGGCTTACACATCAGCATTGAACTTGATGTGAAACTGTGCTTATAGTAGTAAATGTACACTTAATGAGAGTTTGCAGTATATGCAACTATTACAAGGTACGTGGCACTTCTGTAGTACTTGTGCTCTGTCTGCATTGAAAAGCAAAATAACAATGAAGCAATGAAGACTCTCAAGCTAAGAAATTTGTTGTTGAAAGGCAAAAATATTTGCTCTATCTGTACATTTTTTCTTTCTGGTGTTAGGGAGATGGGTATCTTCCTCAAACCCTCATAAAAACTGTGCAAGTCAGCTGCTGGACCGCTTGCCTTAGCAAAAACATTAGAGGCCAGAGAAACCAGCTAGTCCAGTTTAGTCCAGAAAAAGGAAGCAATATCAATAATTCCAAAGCCCTATTCACACATGCTTAAAACTCCTGGAAAAAATGTGTATAATGAAACTTGCTATGTTTCTGCTACTTGGCATGTTCTGTCACATTCATACAGAGCAGTCCAGTTTTTCTTTATAACAGTTTGGTATGGTCCATTTTCACAGCCAGTTACACCCTTACTTAGTAGACAGTAGTGTGTCTTGCTTCACCCTTGTTTGGAACCGCACCATTCCCCTCAGCTATTTCAGTTTATACAGTAATTATGTCCACTTTTAGGTAGCTTTGACATGAGTGCATTAACCAGCTTCATAGTGCAAGACTTTGTTGCTTAATTCTCCATCCTGAAGCTTTCTTTTTGCATCATGACTTGGCACCGTAAATGTATCCATTCTTGGTCTTACAGGATAATCTTCACACACAAATATTAAGAGGAGCATGTCTGATAACGAGGAATGGGAAATGATAAGGTTTTATTGATATAATTTATATATATATTGACTGTTTAGTACATTTATTATCTTGATTACTTCATTGTGATTCATACTGACTGTCTCTTGCAAGAGTGTGAAATAATTGTTCTGCAAGGTATGCAATAAGTGGAAGGAATTTATAAGGGAATTAAGTATAAAGGCAAATTATATCAATTCCTCATGCAAGTTATTACCAACTCTCAACTGTAACCGGTCGTAAATCCCCATACTGGTTTAACAACTCCAGTGACAAACTTATGGGAATTATTGTTTGAGAAGATTGTTAGAAAATAAGAAATATTTATGCAAGCACTTACAAGCTTGTCTTCTCTTCTTCATTATTTATTTTGATCCTACATCTAAACTGCAGATTTAACTTGACAGCAAACCAACAGTACCTTGACTGTAAATATGCCTTTCAAACTGCATTTCTATTCTTATTCCAAATTCTTTAAATAACAAGAAAGTTTATTACTTTTATGCCTCTCTTTCTGTGTGCACTATTATTTGATATGTGCAAATTTCATGCCTGAAATTCCTCTTTGGATTATTAAATATGTCTAATTTTTATTATTTTACCTCATATCTATCAGATGGACAAGTGTGATTTTAATTTTCTTTCTCAGCTTATATTGAACATAAATTATTAGCCTGTTCAACTTAACACTCGGATTCGAAGCCCCTTCTATTTTACGGTATGCATGTTTATTACATTTAAATGAACTCAACATCTTGTCAGTTAGTGTGCTGTTTATGCACTATAATAATACACTTAAGGTTTGTCGTTGTAACAGTAGTTAAAGGCCCTTTTTGTCCCATGAGAAAGTCAGCCTGTCATTAATGCAGTCCCTTGGTTTGACAGTACCTTGGCAGTAGGACCCAGAGCTTTCTGAAACTCCACCTTCTCCTCTTTATTATCCAGGCTGCCATGGTAACCGAAGCTGCTCACATCTCCCAGAAGCAAAGCCTCCTGGGAAATGGGCAGGATTCCACATTTCATGGAGGACACCTGTTAGCATGGGACACAAACAACTGAGACTGACAGAGCAACAACATCTAAACAGAGGCACTTTTTTTTTTTTTTGCTACAGGGCACAAATAAAAATCAGCACAAAAATGTTCATCACCTGCTGTGACTTTTACAGCCAGGCTTCAAAGGACATAACACAGCTCATTACAGAGAGTCTGCATCAAAATGAACTAAGCGTGCAGGGGGCTGCCTCTAATTCTGCACTTTCCACTGAAGTGAATAACTATGTAGCAGCAGCCTTCTTGTTTGGATCATAAATTATCAGCCTGGACTGTACTTACTGCGGCTGTGGCAGGAGTATGTATGTGGATGATGCATCTCACGTCAGGTCGCATAGAGTAGATGGCAGCATGGGAAGCAAAGCCAAAATGGTCAATACCGAGATCAGTAGTACCCTGGTCCACCACCTCACCAACTATGTTTACTTTTACCTAGATAAAACAGAGACAAATGGATTAAACATAACATTTATACAATCGTCTAACCTTTATAAGGTCTTGAGAGATTTCCGTGGTTTTATATGCATGGGCTGGTGTCCTGATAATTATCACTGATGATCACATGCAACACACGGTCAATGCAAAACAAAGTGTTGTCATCAAGTTAAAATATCTTGTTTAGACAGTGGGACACATGTAGTTTGAGTTTGCCACTCATTTGGTGAACAGCTGGTAAAAATTTCAGACCCTGGGGGCATATAAATAAGATAAACTTTATAAATATAACTATTTATGAAGTTAAGGGAAGGGCCACCACTTCATATGAATGATAAGAGTAGCACTGCTCTTCATATCCTTGACTAGCATTTTATACAGAGAAATATTAAAGTTGCACCCTTACAGAAATAAATATTATGAGGAGGCCTCAGGGCTCAGAAAAGCCTCAGAATTACACAAAGCAAATTCCTGAAACTTTTACTCAAGCTGACATTTTACAAATAATCGAAGCTGCCCTGTCTACATTCATGTTTTCTTGTAAAACAGCTTTAGTCTCAATCTCCCCTACTCTTTGTCTGTCATTTGTAAAGTTCCCAGTATTTGTATTTAAATGCTTGTGTTAGCATTTGCTTCAATTTACACAGGTATGACACAAAAATGGAAACACACATGGCATTGTTTATATTAGAGAAAAGACCTGTTTTCTAAAAAATCATAAAGGGCCTCCAAGGCCGAATAATATAACAGTGTACCATCCAAAAAGGAGACACTGCATGCTTTCCTCCTTTTCAACAAGTTTAGACTGTTCCAAGATGTCCAAGGAACATATTTTTGAAGTTTTAGACTTTGGCATGACAGTAAACCCCTCTGTTTTTGCTCTGCTCAGAAAGGGCTGGTTTAGTATTATTTATCATTTTTGTATGTCTGACCACGCCCCTCAAGTTTCGGGAGCAACACTAGTTTTGTTATACATACATTGTGGAAAAAGCCAAAAGTTGTTAAGCAATATTTTTTTCATAAAAAGCCATCATAAACGAACATTTTGCTTACCAAGTTTGCTGCTGTCACCTCAGCAAAGGACAGGCCTCGTGGACCAATGAGAACATGATCCTGCTCTTTATTGACACGCACCTGGACAAAATAAGCATGGATCAGAAACCAAGCTTATTTATATTTCATTAATAAACAAGTAAAATGCAAGCATTATAAATACTCTTGAAACTTTACAGAGCTAGAATAAAGTCCAACTATTCTGAGAGCATGGACCTGGATCAAAACTTTGTGTGATCTAAAGCTTCCCCTCTTTTTGAAGTATACCCTTCTGTGAGCATCAGTGGTTAGAGTGAGGCACCTCTGTTGTCTCATTTTTTATTCTGAATACTTTTTTCTTTTATCTCTGTGTACAAGAGGTGCCTGATTTACTGGAAATTGATTGCATGTTTTTCTTTTACTATCTGTATCCAATTTCAGGAAACATATTCCCCCAAATGATATTCAGGGATATACATGCGTATAAAGTTATCCTACATAAAGTAATCCCATTCCCTCTGCCTCCAAATGTATTATCAGTGTTGAGTTATTAGTGAGAGGGGGCAAACAGACTTAAGGGGGAGGGGGAGAAAGTGAAAGGAAAGGACAGTGTAAAGCTGCTGTATGATTCCGGTAAGGTCTAATCATATTCAAAGACTTCATTTACAGATAACCTTTTTTAAAGTCAAACAGAGGCATTGTTTACCTGATCACTGAAACGAAATCTTGCAAAATCTGCAGTTACAGAGTTGAAACAGCTTTTCAAAGGTCATGTACTAATATTTCATTAAACACAAAATTGTTTTTGTTGGTATAGAGGAGGAAGTCTAAAAGACTTTGCGCCGTTTCCTTTCCAGGGATGGGAGCAGATTTTTTAATTGATACTTATGTCATTACTAGTTCTGCTGCTAATTGGATTTTCTGTGTGAGAAAAAGTATGCCTACAATTTTTTGTGTCAAAATCAAAAACATGACACTCCTGATATTTACTGCTGTGCAGCATATTTCAGGTGATTCTATCCTTGCTTACAATCACACAGCCACAGACATTACTGTTTGTGTCGTAGGATTGTAACAGTACATTGATACAACAATATATCACAATATAGTGCAGCACAGTACCATATCGATGTGTTAAGTGTCATATTATATTTTGTTATTCAGTTATTTATAGAAATTCAGTACATTTGTTTTGCATTTAAGTGCAGCCTCAAGCTATGAGTTGGCAACAAATATTCAGCCATTTGACTCTCTATTTATTACTTTTTTTTTCTGTCACTGGGGTAGAGAATATAGCTTATAATTTTTTTTTTGCCATATATTTTTATTTAGTCATAGATTAAGTGTGACTTACAGAAGAGATTCCATAAATCATTCCCCACCCACCCACTCCCTCACATAGAAACAGGAAGGGTATAATTAAATAGAAAAATAAATATATAAAATAAATACACATCTACATTAACATCTGCATGTACATTATATGCACCCATACACACATATACACATACAGGTAAATATAATTTAATTTCCAAAGTTTTCACAATTTCAAAACTCATCATCTCAGAAAGAGTTCAACCCGCCACATCCTTTGTGCACAAAAGCAAGGAAATTGTCCCATACCTCATTAAAGGCTTTTGGGTTCTTCTTCAAATTATAGATTATTTCAGTTTATAAATGTTGCAGGGACAAAGCTTTATATAAATATGTGGGATCTTAATGCTTTCTATCAAAAAGGTCTCTTCAAAGGAAAAAATCATCATAATCAAATCATAATCTGTTGCCCAGCTTTGGTGGATGGCTGTTCAACATGAGACATGATCTGCTGAAGGTTTCCGGCTGCGAAACAGAGTTTTTTTCTAGCTATTGTTACTGTACGCCTCCTATAGATGCACTGCACTGTAGGTTGGCTCAGTGCTGTGCTTAAGGTGGATTCATGTTTGGTTTGGATGAATGTATATGTATATATGTGACTATGTGTATTTTATATATGTATATATGCATATATATGACCTATAAAATGAGGAGTATGGCTTCAGCCTGCTTTATTGTGAAGTGTCTTGAGATAACATTTGTTATGAATAAGCACTATACAAATAAAAGATTGACTGATTCATTCAAATTATCGAGATATATCATATCATCACCCATGTATTGCAATTCTTATCAGACTCTTGCAAATACACTCCCTTACAGTGTAGTTAACCGCACCTTAGACTGCTTCAGTCTCTTTACTGTGATGAGGTCTCTGGAGCTTGGAACCAGGTGACAGGAATTGATAAAAGTCAAAAGTGAAAGATTAAGGCAAGTTATATCAGCTCTTTAAACAAATTGGAACCAGCTCTTGATTCCGATCCCTACTCTTCCCTAGCATGTTTGAGTTCATATAAAACTGTCCAAACAGGCACTGAATTCATCCACATGTTGTTCTTAGATTAGAGCACCTTCTCTGAATTCAAGCACTTCTTAAACCTTGAAATATCAAACTTTTAATTCAAGTATTTTTAAGAAATTCAAGCATGCATAAAAATCCTGCCATTATTACAGTGACATAATTACACTTATTAGATGGTGTTGGTCCACTATAGCTGTTTTTGTTTGTGAATTAAATCTTTTTAAAATCTTCTTTATTTGGCATACACTTGTATTAAAATGGGATAATGTTACTTCAAATGAGTCCATACTGGTTTATTTGAACATGTGCAAACAACACTAGAGCGTGAAGACTGTGTTTGCTTTCCAGTGCAGTCAAAGGTGCATTTAAACCTTTGTGTTGTTTTGTGACTAGACTGTCTTTTTGGCTCATTTGTGTGATTTAAGCCTGTGCTTAAGCCTCCCAGTTATTTTGTGAATATGGCCCTGAATGTCAGGTAAGCTCTTAGAGCACATTGTGAGATGAGTTCTGCCTCTGACCCTAATGATGCCCCTGTAGGAATGTTTTCCCCTCAAGTATACGCTTGTCAGGGTCAAAAAGTCTGTTCAAAGGCACTGACTCCATGGGAAACCAAATCTATTCCACTCCTGCAAAAGTTCTTAAAGGCTGGGTTAGTAGACACTCGGAGCAAGGAGACTCATTTCACAAGTTCAAGGGTAGATAAAAAAACTCCGAACCACAGAGGGGAGCCGTCTCAACTTAAAAAAAATAATCAGTATGAAGGTTATAAAACTAACTTTTTAAGGGTTGTCTTTGGGGAAAATCTGAGCTTTACATCTTGGAATCACAGGTGTTCATCTCATATTTCTATGTGGATTCCTGCTGTTTGGGAGTTGTACATGTTCACGTATCTGACTACTCAACACTATAAATAATATATGGTTTCTAAAAATTGAAGCTGTATTCCCTTTAAGCCTTCCATGGAGTGAGAACATGAGGATACACAAACGCTGTGTGGCATGCATATGCAGATGTGCACCAGAGCGAGATGGAGGAAGTTGTACTCACAGTAATGTAGGAGCTTGTAAAGCGAGCCCAGCTGAAGAGGTCAACAAGTCTGTAGAGGCTCGCCAGCTTGCATCGACTTTGTTTCTCCCCTTTAGCAAAGGAGGGTGACTCGATGCCATACAAGTCATTGACTGGAGTCACCATCCCAAAGCCTGTCACAAGACATAACATCATCAGGTACTTGTGGTGAATCAACAACATTAAGTTTATCCCAAGGGACTTCTTGTCTCTACAGCTGCAGCTCAAATAAGGCTTCTAAGAATTCCCATCAAGAAACAGAAAAGTATTTTAGGGCTGTATCACCATATATGGCCATTTAATGATACAGGACCTTTTCTTACAACCGCTTAAGCTTTTAAAAAGTAAACCCGTCCCAACTGCAAAATCACAGCCATCTCCTACAGTGTCACACACAAACATTTGCATTTTTCGTGGCCAAATTTTAATTTTTTAAATTTAATTTTATTTTTTTTACTTTACAGAATGCACCGTGACCTTCTTATACACTTATACAAGGAGGTTACACTAATATAATTAAAATTGCAAACTGCTCTTATTCATTACCAAGACTGATCATGAGGATGCCTAATTGAAACACTGTCAATAAAGAATGCTGTCAACAACAGATTCAGGGTTGTTCAGTGTCACAAGAGTCTGAGAAACCTGCCTTTGACAATGAAGATATTCAGCCTGCATGATGTGCAGAAGCAGAGTGTATGCACTGAATGATAATCAGGCCTGAAGGGGGACAGATGGAGACATTCACAAACAAAAACACTCGAGCACACTGTCATTTAGGGCTGGACAATATGTTGACTTTTTTTCAGATATATATATATATATATATATAATTTTGAAAGTGACATTTGTTATGTTGGTAAAAGATTTGATAATAGAAAGAAAATAATTAATTAAAACAAAAAGTAGATGCCAGGCCCTGATGCTCAAGGAAAAAAACATCGTCCACAGCGAGGGCCACAGTCAGTTATTATGTGTTTATCCAACGTATTATATTATATTTAAAATGTTTCATATAATAAAGAGTAGTTCATTCATTAACTGTACTTAAGGGGCATTCGATTAGTGTTCGATACAAGAACAACAAAGCAACAGAAGAAAATGTACTAAAGACAATTTTTAAACATAAACTTTGGGAAACTTCTTTCACAGTCCCTCTCTTTCTTGGTTACCATCATCACTGAAACAACTAAAACAACTATTGGACCTTCTCCTGAATGATCATAATCACAAGTTAGCAGGCAGTTGACCTGTTTTATCTTAAACAGTGAAAACATGGACAACATTTGAAAGAAACAAAAGTAGGGCTGAACAATACATTGTTTTTACATCTCGATGACAATGTGCTAATGCAAAACATTCACACATAGCATGTGCAATTTTAATAATGTGGTTATATTAAATGGAGACTTTTGGCTTATTTTTGTCTTTTTTAGCTGCCTTTTAGTCAGAATTATGAAAATACCGCGATATGTGTCTTTCATGAACATCTAAAGAAAGAGACAGTTGGGAGGACACTCAACATCTTGAAAAATAGTCTTATCTGGGGCAACCACAGGCTCATTTTCACAAAATAGTTAGCTCTTAGAAGTTAAAAGACAGGGCTGCCAATGGAGAAATAAAAAAGTAAAAAGTTATGCTTAACAAGCCACAGGCGTTTTTATTAAGTTGATAAAGAAAGTGGCACAGCATTTATAGGGAAATTCCCCTTAAAATAAAATAAGATACATCACTGAGGGAAAAAATATTGCAATATTCAGATACTGTTCAGCCCAAAACACAAGGCGCTTGTGCCATAATGAAAGAGTAAACACTCACTGAAGAGACCCCTGACCTCACTTACAGTATATCCCAATATTCTTCTAAAGAGACCGCCTTCATTGCCACAGCAACAGCAGGAGTCAGAACATTACTGGGGTCATCAGGTAGGTCCCAGGCATCATCCTATGACCCTGTCTTAGGCATTTCCTCCAGTTAGACCCCACAGTACCTTTCAGAGGCTGGCAAATGAACTCTGGCGTCCCAGAGCCACCCTCTTCAGTGCTGACTCTTTCTGCCCACCATACCAGTACAAATTCCTATTATTTTTCATCTTACCTACCCTACACAGCCATCACAGTCCAAACAGCATTATTACCTTCAGCAGACCAATGCTCCGTAACAGCTCTGTACATTTAATTTGTACTTTAAGATGGATTTAAGAGTTTGTCTGCAGTTTTTGATAAATAATAATAAAAAGAATTACATCTGAAGACTTGGACTTCTGTTTCTGTGATATCACAGAGGTATCAATACTGTTTGATTTTTACTAGAATAATACTGAACATTAGATTCAGGAATTATAAAAATCCTTTTTTATTTGTTTTTTTAATAGATGTATATTGCCATTCAGCTAAAAAATGATCAAGATTTGACTTTTGGTTCATATCGTCCAGCCCCTCAATCACTCACTGATGGGTGATGTCAAGGGTCCAGCCCCTCCCACTGTGCTTGCCATGACCAGGTCAGCAATCTGTCTCAGAGCCAGGAGACCTGTAGGAGTGTTGCCCTTTGTCAGCTGGTCCTGAATCAGGCCTTCAAGCTCATCTTTGAACACCTGTGGACACAGACAAAGATTTTCTTATAAAGAGCTGAGTAAGGAGAGAAAAGAAGAAGGAACACAAACACCCTCGTAAAGCTCCATTACCCTGACATCTCCTCTCCGCCCCACCTAATCTTAACCTCATTCCAGGACCTACTCAGGAAGTGTCAGGGAGCACAGCATGCCTCCAGACGTTTTCTTATTACGCCTGTACACAAACCACAAAAGGCCTCTGAAAACCTCTTTGTACATCTGTTAAAAGGGAGCTGACTGGAGGCAGGGGGGAATTGCATTAAACCTGACTATCAATTTTGCCTCCAGGAGTAGCCTGTGAATCTTGAAACAGCACTATTTTCTTGTGTGCTGAACTAAGCTCCAGCATTCTGCTTCATCCAACCACGGTTCCCATGGTGACGAGATGAGCTCCACTTGTTGGGCCAGTTATGCAATCACAGATGAGTGTGGGCTCGACTTATTTCCACTATTTGTACTTCACTGGCATTACATGTTTATTGCATTTTCTTGCACTTCTTGTTTCCTAACCGCACTGCTCTGTTTATCATCAGTTTGATTAATGATGCACTGAGGTGATGTCAGATTTATCATGTTAAACTAAAGGGAAAGAACCACAGATTTGAACATGGTACAGATCAAAAAGAACATTTAAAAAATCTTGTATGGCAAGTTTTAAATGCCATTTTTGTATGAGTTGATTTTTTGTTGTTTTGTTTTTAAAACAATTTCTCCCTCTTTGAAAGTAGGACCTGTAGTTATTGATTGTGTTTCATAATAACATGTTCTTAAAAGACAATGAACCTGAAATCCTTGATATGATAGTTGATTTTAATCAATCAATCAAATAATTAAAAAAAAACAATTTAAAGCTTCAGTAAGGAATTCTCAGTTGGTACTGATTATGGCTTGGTACCTAGCTATCTCACAACACGGTGCATATCCCAATACAGAGACCACAGTTCAATACATTATCATGATTGCCAGGAATCAGGACATTGACTACACATTTACAGAATTCCAGAAAACTTTTGTTTCTATTTTAATGAAAATAAAAATGAAAAGAAAAGGTTTACAGAACGCTTCAAACAAAGAAAAAAACAGGTCTTCAGTGATCTTCAAAGTAATATTAATTTTAGAACCTGAATTGCATCATGTAGTTTGACACACATAAGAGGGTCAGCAAGGAGTATCTGATGTTTTTATTGCCATATCCATTTTTACCTCTGCAGAGAGGTTATGTGTTTGCCTGCAATTGTTAGTTTCAGTTTGTTAACAGGGTAACTCAAAAATTGTGAACTAACTCAATAAGTTCTCAGTGGATCTTAGTGAAATTTCAGAGAATGTTGGTAATGACACAAGGAAGAAGTGGTTAGTTTTTGGTGATGATCCAAATCCAGATGTGGATCCAGGATCTTTTTTCCAAGGATTTGTTTAGAATGTGACTTAGGGCAGTTTTCCACATTTTTCACAACTAGAAAAGCGCAGACCTCCGCCAAGCAGCTTCGGTCCACTTTGGCGAAAATGGTCCTATCTGGCAATGTTAAAGAATCCTTTAAAAAATTCCTGGATCCAGACGGTGATCCGGATCACCCCCAAAATTTAATCAGTTCTTCCATATCCCATTTTGGACAATTCCTGAAAATTTCATCCAAATCCATTCATAACTTTTCAAGTTATTTTGAACACAGACAAACAAGCAGACAGATAAATGCCGGCAAAAACATAACCTCCTTGGCAGAGGTAATAACGCACTTGACGCTGTTGGAAATGCCTTGGCAGAGGTTTGTGCCCTTCAAGCACTTCTAGTTTTGGCACAAACCTAATACTGATCTTGACCCTAACCCTTTGTGCTGATTTTAGTTTTGTACATGCATGGTTAGTGTTTTTGTGATTTAAACAGTAAAACCTGAACATTCAACTAAACCATTTCTGTGGTGTACAACTTCACACCCTGTATGACACCTTCCTGAAATAGTGGTAAATGGGTAAACAAGGAAAGTTTGTTTCTGTAGCACCTTCACCAGACGAAAGTCATAAAATAAACTCAAAACAGCACAAGGACAAAAAGAGCATATTTCATATCTGAGATGCTACAATCTCTCAAGGTTTTAATGTGTGTGCAGGAGACTATCAAGAGCCTTGGGTCTGATGATCTAAGAGATGAACGTTTCTTTTGCTTTTGTGCATCATAAAGATCAGAATTTATATCAGTTACTATCTAAAATCCCCATAGAGCTGCTTTAAGTTAGGACCAGTTCATTTGTATTAAATGGCTTCCGTTGTAATGACCTAGTTTATTAAAATTCACATTTCTCAAACTTTGAAATAATTTGTTCGCCACATGAATAATGTCATGGAGTAGGTGGTTTGCTACACAAGATTGGTTTCTTATATTTTTGATTTACATCTACTAGAGACAACAGGCAGTACTTAGCCATTAGCACTGACTGTAATTTGGCACATTCACATAATTTCACCTGGTGTTTAGGTGATTAACAAATGAGGACTGTCCCTGAAGTATAGGGATGGAAATTGATAAGATTTTTTGATACAAATTTCATGAAGGATTCTATCGCTATGATTCTTTGACAATTCTTTTATCAATTCACACACCTACACAGGTTTTCTGTGGCAACAATGTCAGACACATACCACTCCTGTCATGCCATGCTGGACAGATCCATGCTTTTGCAAGTTGCTAAAAGTCGCAAAAACTGAGTCACAATTTTGACCATTCCAGCCCCTGTCTGTCCTAATTTCTTCTTTGTTGTTGTCATTTCTGCTTACTGCCTCTGAATGTGTGACGACCTTTGCAAAGCATGAAGAGCAATGAAAAGAACTGATAAGGAGACTGACAAGCAAAACTATCAATGATATCGATTCCTTGAGGAAGTTGTTATTAATTCTCAGCTGGAATTGGTTTTCGATTCCCATCCCTAATGAAGTAAACAACATTTATTATCAATGTGTGTACACCAATTCTGATACCAGTATTGGTTATCTGGTGCTTATACTCCACCAAGTATTCCTAATTATAAAACTTCTATGATACTCAGTATCATTTTACTGCATGTAAACTTCAGTATTATGAAACTGGGCAAACTTGGGCAAAGTTCAAGTTTTGTCTGCAGTCAGGGGAAATTGTAACCGATATAAGAAAGAAAATATTGGAGCAAATTGCAGCTAATGAACTGTTAAACCGTTAAGAAGGTGAGAGAAAATCTGGTGAAAATAAACTTTCAAAACAGCTTTGAAAACTGTTACATCAGAACTTGATAACTGTGAGCACTCATATATTAATACTTGTACTTGGTCTGTATGAGGAGGTACTGGAGCAACACTGCTTATCATGATGACGTTGAAACTGTAATAACACTGATAAGACAATAAGAGATGGATAACAGATATTTTCTGTATTTCTCTGAAGCTACAATGACAGTTTTTCACTGAATCTTTTGCTAGCCTTTCCTGAATTTAGATGCTGACATCTGCAGGCTAAACTATTAAATAATTGGAAGTACAGAGAAGTACAAGAGATGACCTTCTCCTTATAAACAAGAAAAAAAGAGCACATTTCAGCCAGTCTTGTGTGAAAGTAAAGTATTCCTCTGCGGTTCTAAAAGCTCAGATTATTACTCATACACAGTGAAAGCTTGTGTGTAGGAGTGCACTTATACAGAGCTGCAGGGTACATACCGGACTCTGCAGGATCTGGGTAACCCTCTTCTTCTGCTCCATCATGCTGAAATCCTGCCTCAGGTCTGGGGACATGGTCCGGCTGCGGAGGTACTCGGGGTCATCCATACGATCAAAGTAGCGCTCCTTGGAGTCATTGCTGGACAGGGACAGGGTTAGAGACCCCGCTGTCGGTCTCACGTCCACCAGACTCATGTTGTCACTGCACAGCCTCCCACTCGCCCTTTGGAATCTGTGAAGAAAGAATAAAGCATCGCCGCTTAGTTTGCATTTGTGCTGTCAAGGCAACGGGTAGTGAATTAACAGAATACATAGTGCTGGGGTGCAATGGTGACTCATGTAATTAGAGGGATGGAAAGGGGGGGAGCATTGTTGTATGATTGATGCTGCAAAGAGGACTGGTTAGTCACAGCTGCTGAGACTTTAATGCAGTAATTTTTTTCATTTATTACAAAGGTAAATACAGTTTAATATGCTCTAAAGCATCCCTCTGCTTAGAGTCCTAGCATCTCTCATTATCAGCCCCTATTTCTGTCACTTGGTGGGTACTAAGGTTGGGGAATATAGCAGGCTTTAAGGAGATATTTGAACAATATATTGGGTCAGACAATGTTACCTTTTTATTGTATTGATACAGTTAGTGTTGATTAAAAAAAAAAAAAGAGAGAGAGAAGATAGGCTGATGCTTAGTGACGGGAGTAAAAACTTGGTAGCAACAAATCAAATTCATATAAAACCAAAACACAACAAAGATTTAGGTCCTGTTTATAATACAAGGCTGGAAATCAGAGTGGCTTCCAAAACCATACAGTACACAATACATGGTCAGCAATACTACTGATATTACTACATTACAATGTAATTATCCTTATACTTCCAGGGGCTGGAAGTTGACTGGTATTTGGCCAGAACTCGGCAGAGCCTGTCGAAGTGTTTGGGAATAGGCAGAACCTTTCAAAAGTAATGGACTATCATTCCGTCAATAACACTTATTATAGGCCAGTCAGATAATGTGGCAGGTGGACAATATTACTGTGGTAGTAAAACAAACTCTCCAAAACATTTTGGTGCTACAATATCGTTTCTAAAGAGAAGTTTGTAGTGTTATTTGTTTTTTAATTATTAAAGAAATGTGGTCCAGATCTTATAAAACTGTTCCTGAAGCAATTTGCATCTGTGCTAAGCTCTTTTCAAGCAGTCACCTACTGCAAGTCATGTTCCCAGTGTCTTTCAGTGTTTTATTGAGGTACCATTCACTAAATTTAATAGCAAATGATGCTGAACGTTCTCTGCTTTTATGAAGTAAGCTGTCCTGTATTACCCTGGCCTCTTGCTTAAGAAACAGACATTACTGGTAACATATGTAACATCACACTGACCCAGACAAGAGTAAACTTTGTTAATGCTCTTTCTTGCTTATGATAACTGATTCAGGGGTGGTTTAGGCACCGTGTTTAAAGCCACTGTATACACAGCCCTTCTTTTGCTTCATAACAAGTAGGGATGCATGATATTGCTGGGGCAATATTGGTATCAGCAGATAATTGCCTCAGAAGGTGATAATGGGAATTGACAGATGTAAAGAAAATTTGTCTATATTTTTGGATGTACAAATTTGCCATTAATATCCCATTTACTGGCAGAATGCACAGATGTATCATAAGGATTGACCTCTTTATTAATTAATATTTACTTTAGTAAATCAAAAATGTAATTAGTTAAAATGTATTTCTTTCTTTTAAACACAAATAGAGTGTAACCATGAAATGAGCGGGTCAGTTTTAGTAAATTGAAGGCTTTGAGCTCTTGACAAAAATTATGGATATCAATATCAGCAATTATGAGTTTGAAAATATCTTCACCTTGGATGTAAGCAAGAATCCAATATAAAGCATCCCTAATAATAAGACTGTACTCAGTAAGAACCACTAACAATAACATGCTTCTAACCATCAAATGCTCTTCTTAAAATAGTAATAAGTTTAATTTTTTATTACTATTTTATTTGTTTGATTTAAGAAGCTGTTTTAAACATAAGGTTGATTTTTCCTGTTCTATTTTTGTACACATGTTGACAGTGTGAATAACTTGATAAAAGTACTTCTGTCATTATTAATATTATACAAATTATATAAAACATACTTGTAATTTAATTTGTGTAATCACGACTTAAAAAATACTTTCTGATATTCATTTAAGGTCGAAAAAAATTGAGATACACAATATTCATTTCTCCTCAGCTGAAACAAATCGACATACGCTTATGGGCCATGAAGCCCAGTCCTGGTGGCAACTAAAATGTCCCTTTATCTTTCTTGTGTTTCCACAGAGAGGAAGGATAACTTAAAGAGGTGTGACAACAAAGCAGCAGCAGTCCACACACAGCCAGGGGCCACAGCTTTGTCAACAGTAAACAAAGGTAGGCCCCATGCAAATGAGCTCATTTGAATAGCAGTTAGCACTTGTATGTACCTGAAAGTGGGGGTGGAGGGGTACAACAGGATACAGTGCTGGGACTACTTTACATTAGGCCAGGAAATAACATTTTTATCACTGCGCTGAAAGAGCAACACAACTTTTAACTGTGTTTTGGCTAAGACTGGTTATAGAGAGCAGTGATTGAAAAAATGGCATCGTATTACATCTTGGAAGTGTTTTTCTAACGAAGAAAAGAAAGAAAGGCGGGAGGGAAAAGGGGATATATCAGCCGAAGCTGCTCTCTTTGAAGAGCCGAAAAAACTCCAGACAACACAAATACAAACACCTGGGATTATAAATTCGAATTTACCTGAAACAAAGTGTCCAGCTCGTGAATTAACTCACCCTGGACGATGATATGTCGAGTTCTGTCCGACAGGGGCTCCAGAAATGTGGATGAAAAATAACCCAGTCGTGTGTTATTCCCGATTCGGATACATTTTGTAAAGGGGAGAGGAGCTTGCAGGGCGCAACTTGATGGTGCTACTGTATCCAGACGGAGCCCGCTGCGAGTAAGTAATGAGTTGAAGAAGAGTGAAGAGTGGCTGCATGGAGGAGGATGTGGGTGTGTTTGTGTGGGAAAAAGGAAAAGTGACCATGTGACTTCACTCATCCACCCACTAGGCCTTATATATGCAGCGGGACAAAGGAATGGCCACTCAGGATCAGTACAGCTTTTTTTAGGCTCTTCTCTACAACCACACTGCGCTGTTCCCACACAGGCTCACAGTCTAGCTCCCTCGGCTCTGCTCCAGCGTGTTCATACTATCCCAGAAGGAACTTGTTAGAGCTGCTACGGTTCTTCTCGAGGGTTTGAAGCAAGGGTTTGTGATTTTTACTCGATTAATCTTCCTCACCGAGTCTCTGTATGTGTGAGTCATTAACTCCTGCCACTTTGTGTCATAAATAACCGAGGCTCCCGAGTTCCCACAGCCCCTCAGAGGAGGTTTACATCAAAGCTGTATGGCCCAGCTATGCCAAAACCGAGCACTTCAAAGCTCCAAACAAGTGCTCCCCTCTAAAAGTGAGTGCCTCCAACCGCAGAAGTTTTTCAAAATGTAGGATGTTTGCACACAGAAAGCAGTGAAACACAGCTGCACTTACAGGGAACAGAACATTCTCCTATATCTACTAAAACAGTTTATTCAACTCAACAACACTAGGGTGTACAATAGGCTATTGCTGACATGATATAGCTCTATCTTCATGGTCCATTGTTAGGAAAAATATTACAAATCCCTGTTCCAATCAAATTGCAATGTAAAAACTCTGTTTCCTGCATTAAAAAATAGCTGAATCTGGCCTGAATTGTATGTTGTTCTAATTTAATTTAAAGTTAATACCCGCATTTGCGCTAAGTGATCTAACATTTTATATAATCCCTCTTTATTAGTGCTTTTTAATAAGTTATTATGAGAGACTGCATCCTGCATTTACCACATTTGGCCCCCAGACAACAAAACCAAAATTAATGCGGCCCATGACATGACCTAAGTTGCCCATCCCTGCTTTACCTCATTAGGTGAAGCAATTCATTTAAAGGATTTCAAGCAGTACTCGTAGACAACTCTGCTAAAGTTGTATCTTTTTGTGTCCTTTTTTCTTGTACTAAAGATCTGAGTGCAAACTACAGGCAGTATAAGTTTTTTGCATTTAAGTATTTTGTGCAGCTTCAGGACTGTCTCAGGCAGTGGTTCTCAAATGGTGTGGCAGGGCACTCTGGTGTGCCTTGAGCCATGTCCAGGTTGGCCTTGGGAGTTTGTACATCTAGATATTATTTCTACTACTACACAAGAAGAAGAATAATAATGCATGATTTCTTGAATGTACTGTATAGAATTTTTCGCACATCCTTTGTCATATCACTGTTAATTAATGACTGAAATCCTGATAAAACCATCAAGAGAAAACCGTCATCTGCAACTAACAAGTTTAATTTATTTTATGACCAAACTCTTTTTTAGTTTTCCAATATCAAACAACAGCAACAACAAAATACATGGTAAATAACCAAGCTTAAAGGACATGACACACCTAAAATTATTAATATCAAGCAAGTAATCAGAAAAAAACAAAATAGGAAGAAGAAAAACAAAAATAAACCACATCATAAGAGATAAAATAAAAAAGTAAAAAAAAAAAAAAAATACATCTAAATTAAACATAAATAAAAACTGTACTGAGAGGCTGAGTTGTCTTCTAAATACAGGCTTTAAAATCACCAGAAAATTGCAGGGGGCTGCCAACCTGGCACACCAAGATAAGGTCTGATGTGTTCTGCTAAACTATATTAGAACTGCACCTTTTATTCAAAGCAAAGCAGTTATGGCTGTTTTGTGTAACCCAGTTGTCTTGGCCAAATTGAGAGTCATTGCCTCGTAACAAGGCTGATGTATTGCCCCCATTTACCATAGTATAAGTCTAATCGACTTAGCATCCTATATGTCAACAAGTTTAATTTATTAATTAATCAAGCTTTCCAAGACTTCAAACATTTTATTTAATGATTTTTTTTAAACATGCAATTTGATTTAGACATTAACATGGTGTGCCTTAGGCAAAAAGTTTAAAAACCACTGGTCTAAAGCAGTTACCCTGCAAACATGTTGTTTTATGAGGAGAATAATTCTAATTTGAAGGTAAAGCTTCTTTTTAAAAAAGGGGGTTCATTTTTTTATGTGCCACAGAGCTCTCTGTCTGACAGCAGGTTGTTACTGTGCTGTTTATGGATCTCAAATGAGGATTTAGCTTTTTTTATACAAACATTTTGTATAAAATGAACATGTAATGAAAGAAATACCAGTTTTTCATTACTGAATTAGTAAATCCAAGGAAAGACATTATAATCTTTTACTGTAGATCTAATTTTTGTCTCAGGTCTGTTTCTAAAACAAATGCGTCACAATAAGAAAACCAGGTGAATTCTAGTACAGGTTTGAAATAGTTTGCATGTTGTATATCTGCACAAATCTAATGCTGTGCATTCCTACAATCACAAGTTACTCATCCCAGTAATCTCTCTAAATTTACAATCTTGTTTTCAGGTTATTCCAGAGAGAGCAACATTATATCAAAATTGACATACGTGTAAACAGAAAACCCCTCACAAAGATCCAATACAAAAAGTGGTACTTATGAATAGAAAACAATAGTATCTCACTCAGGTATGAGCAGATAGAAGCACACTACAGGGTGACCTATAATATATCAACAGACAAGATTAGAGGAAATACAAATTCAACCAGATGTGAGTACAAACAGAAAGTATGACTGAGTAAGCAAAAGCAAGATGATTTCATTTAAGAGTGAATAGTAAACACACAATTGTGACTAGATCTAATATGAAAGAGTAAATTGTTTAAATAAGCAAGAGATTTAAACCTCAACATTGTTTTGCCTCACACTTCATTAACGGGTAGAAAAGTGAACTTAATCTAAGAAGGTTCATAGTAGGGATGCCACTGAAGAACTGAAGGTTTTGATATAATACCAGTGACAATCAAATAATAAAGGCACCTGTATCAATGCCCCCTCTGCTAGGATTGGGTATTTCCTTCAACTTCACATTACAGTACTTATCCTGACACAGAGTCCACAGTGGGTCTTCAGAGATTTTAGAATTTTAAAAAGTTATGTTAAATTTAGAAAGTAAGCTTTATCATGTAATTTTGACTTCCATGGCCACCTTTCCTGTGGACTGGTCTACCAATGATATTACCAAAGGTGTATTTTACAACTGCTGTTAGCACTTTTGGCTGCATCAATTCTATAAACTCTGTATTGATAGATTGGCAATGAGTATGTGACAATGCATTGCCCTTTCAACATTTTTAGCACAGGCCTACTGTCTTACTTGCAAAATACTTTAATGTGATTGTGAATTTGAGTCAGTGTGTGGTTTTTACATGCAATTTGTTTTACAGCTTTGTCCCTCTCCTAAACACTTGCTCCATGAAAGAGAAGCCTTTCTTAAAGCTTGGGCTCTTTTGAACAGACAGCCATAAAGTGGCTCTTGAAGAGAGGGTTATTTAAGAGCACTATACATTGAACACCGAAAAATGGAAAATGGACAACCAAGGACAGTGTGTTGTATATTGTGCTAAAAAGAACAAGGTCACATCACAGGTAGTTAGGCTGAAAAACAGAGAAATCACAATACTGTGTTGCAGGGATGACAATGACAATTTCATTTTGCAGACGCTTTTGTCCAAAGCCACATACATCTGAGAATGAGTACAACACAAGCAAGAATCTAGACCAGAAAGAACAACACTAGTAAGTGAAACAAAATGCTTCAAGTCCAATTTGACACAGAGGCTGCCATATAGTGCTACTTTTTAATCATTAATTGACAGAAAACCTTGTTAAGTCACCTCAGTGTCATCATCATTGCAATCATGTCATTTATGATAAACAATATCATATTAAGAATCAACATACTCAGTGGTGAGATCCGGGTCTTAAACCTTTAAACTCGTTTTGCCACTGAGGACTACAGAGGATAAGAGTCAAACTAAGTGCATAAGTGTTCCCAAAACAGTTGAGTCTTCAATTTTCTCATAAAAGTAGATGGAGACTCTGCAGATTGAATGGAGTTAGGTAGTTCATTCCACCACTTGTGCACAACAGAGGAGGAGAGTCTAGTGTAGTTTAGTAGTTTAGTTAGTGACTCTGAGCCATGCTGAGATGGGAGCACCAGGCGTCTTTTGCTGGCAGAGCGTAGTGGGTGAGAGGGGGTGTAGCCCTGGATGAAGGACTCCAGATAAACAGGAGCCATTCTTGTTGCTGATTTGTAAGCCAGAAGTAGAACTTTGAATTTGATTCGAGCTGCAACTGGAAGCCAGTGAAGAGAGACAAACAGCAGAGTGATGTGTACTGTTTTGGGTTGGTTAAAGACCAGACCTGCTGCTGCATTCTGGATCATCTGCAGAGGTTTCAAAGTGCATGCAGGGAGGTCTGCTAATAGGGAGTTGAAGGTGTCAATGCGTTAAATTACAAGAGCCTGTACCAGAAGCTGTGCTGCCTGTTCTGTCAGGAAGGGTCTGATCCTCCTGATGTTATGGAAGCATGTTGACAAGACAGAGCAATCAAGGCAGCATGAACCCTAATGGTCAGCTGGTCATCAATCATGATAACCAGATTTCTGTCAGAGTTTGTGGGCATGAGTTTATTGGATCCAATTTGGATATTGATCTGTGGTTGATCTGTGGTTTTAGTAATCATCATGCTGGTTCCCTCAGCAAAATGTGTCTGGGGTCTTGAATGGGTTTATTATTTTTTGCTGACAGAACTGTCTGTAATGAAAAAAAGAAACACTTATTAGTTTTACACATTTTTAATCAGTCTTTACGAAGAAACATTACTTTGATAATTTTTTAAGTTTAACGTAATGGAAAAAGCTCATTTCTAGCTATTATGGAAATACAAGATGGTGGCCTGACTCTGAAGCTGCCACCTCTATCTCATGAGCTCACCTTTTTGTAAAGGACTTACTTCTTAGTGTGACCTGTTGAAGTTAGTGCTCATGTCTGTGTAGATTGTGTATGTAATATTTTTTCAAGAGGATAAAAAACAAAAACACCTAATGCCTCAACAAACTCCTGTTAGCAGTTGTTTAGCAACTGTCCATTTTCAGATGCCAAAATGTTAAAAATAATTACAATACTCTAGATGTATTTTATTTTTTTGAGAGAAAACTCAAATTCTCCTAT
Organism: Cetoscarus ocellatus; assembly: GCA_037902135.1. NCBI lineage: Eukaryota > Metazoa > Chordata > Actinopteri > Labriformes > Labridae > Cetoscarus > Cetoscarus ocellatus. Next base: position 257,830 of record JBAMNC010000028.1, on the reverse strand, counting down.
GTTTTTGTCTTCTGCAGACCTTATTTCAGACTTTCAAACGTAGATTCCCTCGTGCTAGATAGTCATTATCTCCACAATTTTTAAACAGGTGTCCATATTTCTGAGGTGCTCTGTTTTAAATTAGCTATCTGGTATTAAAAAGGCATATTATACAATAATTTCTTGGTGCGTGTTATATATGAGTACAAGCAAAATAGTTACCATATTTCGTCTCACCGTGCTGCCATCTTGTGAGCAAGGGGACACAAAATAGCTGCACTGTGATTAGTCGAAGACATCGGCATGTTGATAGCTGCTCTCTGATTGGTCGGTACACTACTTGCCCATGCGTGAAACGAAAGGTGTTTCTGCATCCGTTTGAGAGAGAGCAGTAGTACAAAGTATGGTATTTGTTGTGAAAATACTGAAATTTCATTGATTACTTTGAATTAAGGTAATTTTTGAGTTGTCTGAGAGAGCAAGGTTTGAGCAAAATTTGGGTGCGTGTTATATTCAAGTACAGTGTTTTTCCAGGCAACAATAGTGTGTTAGCATGTTACAATTGAGTACGTGTTATAATCGAGAATTTCTGGCAACATCATCACTGATAGCTTTGTATATGAATGAGACTTCCTGCAGTTTTCTCAGATGAATCAGCAGAGAGGCAAGAGAGAGCGTAAGAAAACTAGCAATATAACCATAGAACTTTGAGTGCCTGCTTCAAACATCACAAGCAAGTTCAAACCTTTCTGATGGATCTTTGCTGTTTAATTGGTGAGCTAAATGCGTGCCACAATAGAGGAGCTCAGCATCCATTTGTGGTTCAACCAGCTAGCTCTTCTCTGGGAAAATAGTGGCTTCAAGCTGTCACTAGAGCAATATTTTAGCATCTGTTATGGGGTATTTTGGCTTCAGTTTAGGACAACACATGGAATCAGAGAGGCACTATCCATTTTAATATCCAATCAATTCTCGGCTTAACTTATATATGATCACATAATGATTTAAACCAATTTATTCTGAGCCACACCCTGAGGTGTAGTCTAAAAAGAAAAATCAGCATCCCTGAATATGCTGGCTTTGCTCTTTTGATTACACAACCACACATATACTCATGTAATAGTCATAAAGTGATGATGACCCCACTTAATGGAGGCTTGTGCTTAGTGGTTTAAGACAACAAACTGCTCGTCTTTAAGTGGATTAAATTTTTCTCTTACTTATAAAAAATGGCAATTTGATCAAGATAACCAGAAAATGCAAAGGTGGGCAGATTTATCTTGCTAACAGAGCAGAGATCCCCCAATATTTTCCCACCAACTCTTGCCTCTTTTCTGCCTTGTTGGTCAGTCTCTCCAGAGAGTTCTGCTGCAGCAATATTGTGATACATGCCATATTAAGCAAATGCAACTGAGGAATTTTTCTCAGCAGCCCACTCCTGCCTGCCAGCAGAGTTATTACACCTTTAATCACACACAATCAGACACACTCACAGAAGTATTTCGATTTTAGGAGTAAGTAAAAGAAGGATCAGATCACTGACTAATATAACAATTCCAGGAAACGGAGTGGAGTCTGAGAGGCGGGGCACGTATACAGACATATGGGGTTGATGTAATGAAAAGCAGAACTTTCTCACTCTGGAGCTGGGTGACCCCTTAAACCCTGAAACCATGCCTCCCTCTTTCTGGCAGAGTTCCCACCGAAACCACATGCAAGCTGTGCACAAAATACGCACACACTCACAACATCCTCCCACCTGCCGGCCCCAGCGTTCTCGATTTGAACTTTTCAGCGAGGGCAGTCTGTCTTGAGAAGATTGACTAAATGTCAGGTGTTATTTGCTCATGTTTCATTCATACAGATTGCTGCTGAGGATACTGATGCCCATGGATAAAAGCACACCTTTGTCTTGTCACCAATCCTCCCAATGATCCACTATCACTGCTTTGATAGATAAATGGTGGACAGAAATATATAAGTACAACCCCATGATCTAAGAGCGTAGGGCACCAATATAAAATGTAAATAAAAAACAGAATATGGTGATTTTCAGCACGCTTAAATCCCAGATTTGATTGATACAATACAGATACAACATATAACATTTCGAAATTTGAGAAAGTTTATGGCCGTGTCTGTTTTTATGCCGGTAACTTCTCTAACAAAAGTTGGAACAAAGGCCACTGAACATTAAAAAAGTTGTGAGATTTTGAAGAAAAATATGTTGAATGTCTTGCTATTAATTGGGTTAACTAGCATCAGATTTTATCATTAAGTAGATTATTATGATGTAATTGTGTTCTTAGGGAATAGGGTTAAAATATAAAATGGTAGGAAAAAGCAACAATATCATTCTTGATGGAATGAGTCTAGAGCATGCCACATTAACAGGTAAATGCCGAAACTGTCAGTTTGACAATATCAGGCTGTAGACACTAGTAGAGTCATTATTTCTCAAAATCTGATAATGCTGGTGTATAACTGTTTTTCTTCTCACGACAGTGTTGACCTCATGCCCTCTTTTTGTCAACCAAATGCACATTACTTTTTTGTCCACAACCCCCAAAGTTGTAATTAAAGGGACTGTGGACCCTTACCATTTGTATCTAAAAAGAACAACAGGACCCTCACATCAGGCTGCCATGTGCAAACTCACATTTTGAAAATTATGACACCTAAATGGTGTAAATCTCACCCAATGACTACATTTTCCCCTTCCCCGGGAATCATAAAGCCACTATAAGAACTACTTGTCTGGAGGAGGATGTGTAACAACACCATGTAGAGCTGAACAGTAAATTGAGTTTTAATATCAATTACAATTACTATTTATTATGTAATTACTACGTATCATCCACAATTATGAAAACTAAGTAATGGAGATTAAAGATTTTCTGTATTTCCATTATTTTTAGATTATTTTGAGGTATTTATAATTTTATAGGTATATTCCTATGTATTGCCTATTCATCAATGTTCAAAATGATATTGCCAAAAACATATATTGTTCAATGAAAGTGCATGTGGTGCATGTTCTACAATCCGTAAATAAGCTTGTCTCATAACAGTGATCTCAGTGTCTTTCAAAAGAATCATAATTATGATTTTTGACATAATCAAGCAGCCCTACTCCTATATACAAGTGTAGTTTCACTCCAGTTGCTTCAGTAAGTACAAACACACACCAAAACAAACTCTGACATACTGTTGCTTTATTCTCTTTCTCTCCAACCACAGCCCTCTTGCACTGTTTTTAGATGTAACTGTTGAATGATAACCACAAGCTGTGTGTTTGTGAAGCGCAAACCCAGTGGTAGAAATTAAAGACAGATCCAATGCCCCAATCTTGGACTCCTCTTGTGCTCACCAGCAACATACAGTTCTGTTTCTAAAAGTGTCAAAATAATTGCAGCAAAACCAGGAATAAACATATTTTTCTTCTTAGAATTTTTGACCAAGGTTATGCTCAAGGGTTCTCAATGATTTAACAAAATATTTAGAATATAAATCTCACTTCAGCCCTGCATATTTCTTGTAGTGACTGAAGTTTACAACACATCATTTTGACTCAAATACAGTGATCCTCTGTATATGGCAGTAGTTTTATTTATTTTTTTGCTCAAGGCAAACCTAAGATAACTCTAAAATCTCAAGGCACACCATGTTTATACGGCTTAACAGTTGTTACTGTGCTTTTCCAGTTTGTTTATGTTTGTTTCTGTGTAGTAATGTCTTCTAAAATTTTATTGACAACCATATTGCTTGAGAAATATTTATCTTATGAAGGATTTGTTAAAATAAACGATAAATCACATCGGTTCAGTGACAAATCTATGCTTAACTGATGACAAATTCAAAATTATGTAAACTTATGAATGGAATGAAACAAAAATAATATTTCCATCCCCCTGCTTTAAAACTATTACCTGCTGAACCCTTAAATGTTTTGTTTAGAAACAGAATTAGCTGCTGTGTAACTAAATTAATGCACACAAGTAACTGATGTAAAACATTTAAAATTAGTTCATTAGTTGCTATGTAGTTGGAAGTATGCATTTTAAAATTCCCAAGACACACCTGGAGGCAAGGCCCACAAGTGTGCCTTGCCTCACCTTTTGCCATTGGCCTTAAACAATCAGAAAGCTTTTTTTGCTACTTTAATAATGAGATAGTAATGTTATGAAACTGTCACTTTTAGGCACCTATACTTCTCAGTTTTAAAGATAATGTTTTCGTCTAATTCTCAATGACCTGTTATGAGGTTGGATATGGATGTGTTATGCTAGTAGCTGTAAATTGGGCCATAAGCTGCTAGTAGTTTGGAATAAGATAGTGTTACTTGACTACTAGCTAGGGCAGTGGTCACCAACCTCTAGGTCTTGATCTACTGGGAGATCTTTTAGATATTTGTAGTAGATCTTTACGATTGTATGTGGAAGGCCATTACCTGTTTCAGGAAATTGCCCGTTTCTCTTGTCCAGTGAACATAACTCTGCAAAATGAATTTGGTGTGACCTCTCTTCCCCTCATTAGTTTTCTGTGTGATTAAAACATTCTAACAGCTTAAAATGTGTTTCAGGCCTACATCGTTCCAGTCTTCAACTTGTAAGAGTCATCGTTTCTGTATTGTATTAGACTTCATAATTTATAGAAAACAAATATGACTTCAAATCCACTAATTTTGTATTTTCGATTGATGATTGTATTTTTATATTTGGGTAAAATAAAATAATTCTCATTGAAACGTAACTATTAACTGAGGTTTCTGATTGAGTTTTGGCAAACAGATCTAGCTTTCTCTATTTGCATCACAGAAGATCTTCAGTTGAAAATGGTTAGTGACCTAGGGTATCAAATAGTGTATTATTTTACTGTAAACAATACTGTTAGAGTTACAAAATAAATTACAGTATGCTAATTTTTTTTGTGTTCATGTGAAATAGCTGACAACTATGTAAAATTAAGATTTACTGACATTAATTTGGTGGGCAAAGTTACACCAACATCAGCACAGTAGCATCATGGAGGAACTATATACTGTGTGGGCTAATGATCATTCAGGCATGAGCATTTTGACTTGGAAATACTAACATTGTTTCTCATAGGCTTAAGTTAAATGATGTGGAAAATGCAGAAGTAAACAACATTTTCTTTTTAATGGAAATAACTCAACTTAAAAAGCACTGAGGCTTACTAGCTGACAGAGAGCCTGGTGCTGCATGCTGTGTGCCAGGTGCAGCTCACATTAGCATGGCATACCAAGGAGGGTCCTCTCCATCCATACAAATAAGGCAAGTAAGGCTGGATTTTAAATCAATGCCAAATCCATGACCTGTAAGCCAGGACTAATCAGACTAAATAGAAAGGTGTGTTGCAGCTGTGGCATGATGGGTGGGCCTTGAGGGCTTGGCTCTACCCACATATGCAGTTTGCCCAACCTAAATTGAGAAGGAGGTCATCTTTCCTTGCTCATACCTTGCTCATGAGTACATACTGGAAAGCTTTTCAGCATCCTCGATAGAGTTTAAAATGTGAGGACATTGTAATTATGCTGATGCCATGTGTAGCCAACGGATTCCTGTGGTAAAGAGAGAATTGAAGGACAGGAACCCAACTTTAATTATGGTTAAAGTAAGACAATAACTTAAGGTTTTATGACCTTTGATTCATCTACTGTGATTGATGCTGCTCTGGCTGAAAGAGTAATATCTAGTGTCGTAGCCTGATTTCATTTAAATGACTTCACAAACACAGACTAAACACTGTAGGAGAGACAGCTGGTACTGGTGAATGTCCCCGTCTGGCCTGATTGCCCTCAGATTGACTTTAGAACAAAAATAGTAAATACTGTTTCTGTTGACTTTAGCTCACAACAAAACAGTGCAACACGACACAGTCTTTCCTTCCTTTCTGCTATCAAAACAACAAGTTCCCTTCAAAAGTATCTCATAGAACACAGTAGCATAAAGGGGAAACAGGTTAGAGCTTCTGATATAAACAGACCCATCCACTATTTCATTGGCCCAACCAAAACTGAAATCCTGGGGCTACATTTGACATGATGGTGCTTAAGTCTGTCATTTTCAGAAAACTACCTTATTAGCAAAATGCCAACTTATTAAATATCTTACCATGATATATGAGTTGGAGAGTTTTCCTCTCACAATGCCTCTTAATGACATGCATGTAAATGAAAATTGAACCAAAAATAGTGATGTTACTCTTCAAATTAGCAAGTTCCTTTTATTATGCAGGGACTTAATTATTAATTCTTTGTTTTTGGTAGGAATAAGTAGTGACTAGAGTCTCTAATTTTTGGTTATTTGGCTATCACTATAAGTAATAAACAGGCCACAAACCTGATCTCATCTTTTGTCCCACTATTTCAATAAAATTATTCTTGTGCTAAAATGTTGCACAACTATTTCCGCATTCACAGTACCTCCAAGTAAGCTCAGTAAAAAGAATTTGATGTTTATAGTCCAACTTTTAAATCAGGCTTCAAACTTTGACAACGGAAAAGTACCATATCTGACTTCCCATTTTGAAGGGAGGCTGAAGTAAGGAGTTTTGAGTAACATTGAAAGTACCAAATGACTGATGCTTTGTTAAGGTTGAACTTTGGTTGAACTTTGGATAATAGTCTTTCACTGAGGCAGGCAGAACATGTTGCACTTAATATACACTTAACCATTTTTTGGCCTGTTTAGTTTGCTCTTGTCCCTCTTTCTCTTTGGTTTGATGAGGCTGTTACCCCAAGGCTTTGTCCTGTTTCTCTGAATATGGAGAAGCTGAATGCCTGTTCTTTGACAGATACAAGAGAAAACAGGCTGTTCATTAGTCAGGGGGAATAGAGGAAGCTGCTGAAGGGCTCCACTCTTTTTGACATTACAGGAAGATGATAAAAAGCAATTCCTGATTTATTTTTAAATTACACCACATTTATCATAGTATTAGACATAATTAACTTTTCACCATAAATCATTCAAGTGATTTAATATTGCACTTTAGAGCTGTACAGCTGGGAGACTTCTGAAAGTAAGATTGAAAGAAAAAATAACTACTGGAGCTCCAGATAATTTTATTGTTTGTTCTCCAAAAATGTTAGCTGTTTATGAGACAGCCAGTGATGTTGATGCCTCTGTATAAGCTAGAAAGTCAAACAGAGCCATGTGCATGCCAACTGATTATTTGTATGGCAGTATTTTCTACACTCAAAACCACCTCTACAAGTGTGTAGGTGTCAAAGTGATGCCACAACCGCATTCCACAGAAACAGTATGTTACAGCATTTCCTTTAAAAAAGGGACGTTGGCAGTCTTCGGAGGATGTTTGTTTGTATGAGTGTGTGTGGCTTTATAAATAAACAAGGCATGTTCACTGAAGGAGCAGATGTATCACTCTATCCACAGGAGGCAGTAAAGTTGATATAATCTTTAAGTTCCTCACAGGGACTTTAAATTTGATAAATGCTCCCTTGGAGACACAGCAGCGGCAGCCAACAATAAAGTGTCAAGATGTGGTGACTGGTTTTCTATGCTTTGACACCTACTTAAAGGTCTGTTAGTGCTCATGCGTTTGTTAACAAGCAGAAAAAGCCAGCAAATAAGTAAAAAGCCAAAGAACCATGTTGACTGACAAGGTACAGTTATTTTTCTGGATTTTTCACACATTTAACCGGGCTAGCCTCTGTAGCCTATTGTTTAAGTATGTGTACTCAGCCACTGCCATGACAGTAACTGATAGCTTTTAGCCTCATGACCAGAGTGCTTGAAGGCAAAAAGAGTGTCAGCTAGCGTTGACAACTGTGTGGAGCTGTGGTTCAAGCTTTTTAATGTAAAATCTCTACAAAATGACACGTTTACATCATATGAAAACCAGAAGAAATGGAGATTTTCTGCAAACTATCAGTTTTAAGCAACTAACTTATACAGTAGTCAGGGCATTATTTATATCATTTAAAACAGCACATTTCATTCAGTTATTTATTTTATTTTTTTAACGAAATGCTTTGGCAAAAACGCCCCAAGAAGTTCATGTAAATAAACGTCTTTAAGCCAAATTGAATAGTAGTGAAGCAAAATGGCCACACAGGCGAGCATGATTGATCACATGCTAATTAATGTTTGTATGGTTCCACACTGATATATCCAACTTGAAGATCAACGAGGGAAGAAACAACTTTTCCATGAACCATGGATTTATTTTTAGATTACGTTGCTACTTGTGTGCACATTCTTGATATAACCTGCATTTTATGACTTTGTTTCCCAGTTAAACTATTAACATTAGACAGTGATCAAATCTTCAATGATAAAGGCTCACATTATGTCAGAATCCTTGATGAAATGTGGTAGACACTATTCCGCCATTGGAGGTAATTTTACTGTTGAATCTATGGATTTAAGGGGGGAAAGTTACATATTGTTGCTTTAATCACTGGCTTTAGAATCAAAAGGAAACAGAACACTGAAGGGGCCAATATGCAATAAAACAAAATAGAAAGTGAAAACAACAATAAAGTACTTTACTGCAAAATCTGTGAAACGCAAGTCCTATATAGTGAGATTTTGAGAGTGACCTAAGAGAGCATGTTTGCTATTCTGGTCACCACCAGCAGGTCACTCCACAACCTAGGAGCATGGACAGAAAAAGCTCAGTCTCCCTTTGGTTTTAGGTTTGACCCAGGAATAGTTAGAAATGACCTTTCAGAGAAACTCAGGTCACATGTGCACTGGAGGGGGTTCAGGAGGTCAAACAAGTATATTCTGGGGCCAACACTCTACAAACTGTAAGACTGATAACTTCATGTTTGGAAGTTGTTCTGATTGAGACAAGTGAACAGTAATTTGCAGGAATCTCATTTGGATGAAATGAATCCCTAAAAATTGCGATATAAGTCAAAGAGGGTTTACAGGATCAGTGATGATTAATGGAAGAGGACAAAAATAGGCTGCTCTATTGATTTATTTTGTACATCTGAGCTTATGATATTTTTTTGGCTCATTTTAAAATATCTTTAAAAAATTATATCATCACAATTGACATAGCTACCAGCACTGACTCAATAAGTTCACAATACAAAACAGCCCATTTTAAAGTAAGATTTTAAAATATGTAAGCTTGGTAGTGCGACTTTGAAGTCAGTGGACTCAGTACATCCAAACAAGCCTAATATTGGCTTTTTACTTTTGCTTATGCTCACGTTTCTAACATTATGAAGGTAGTGTCCATTTGTAGGGATAAACACTAACGTACAAAAAAGCAAGTATTGTAAAGTTTTGTTTTTTTTCCACACCAAGACCATATTATCTGCAATAATCCAAATTCCAAAAAGGCTGTTTGTAGAGGGAATCAGCAATATTAATTTATTTTATTTAACCTTTATTTAACCAGGTTAAAAGCAAGGATCTTCGACAGGGTTTGTTTTCTTACCTTATTGTTTTAAGGTTGGTTAGAGTCACCGTATTAGCCCTGACATCAAAGGCTGATTCAAGTAAACCTCAGCTGAGAAACAAGATAACCAGTTTATATACTTTTTAAATATATGCTTATATATATAGTTTCAATATATCATAGGAATCATTATAATTTATTACAAACCATAAAGGATCATGAGGGAGATTGACAGTTTTATATTGAGAATCATGTAATCATACGCTCATCCCATAATGTTTTTAAGTCACAAATTACTCTGATTCTTTCTTTCTTATTTTACCTGTCACTGTGGATGGTAGATTGACCAAATTTACCCACCACTGCACAATAACACCAGCATTTGGCAGGTACCAGGTGGTTTTTCCAACCCTGGCCTTCGAACAGAACCCTGTGAAACTCCAAATGTTAGTAGTACTGAAGTTGTTCTATCTTTGCCCATTTCTTCAAGGAGAAGGATTTTTCTGAGAGGTTGGGGTAAAACCAATCAAAAAACTGAAAGTGCTCAGAGAGCACAAACCTCCACAAAGGCATTTTAACCCTAAGCTGAGTTATAACCAAAAATGTGGAAAAAAATGCCCTGTCTAGCAGTGTTAGATTTAGAGGTAATAAGGCAGAAGTAATAAGCTGGCCTGAGGTCTGATGCATAAATGAACTCTAAATGCTTGGTACACTGTCTCTTAAAACAAGACACACTGCTGATTTTTCTTTTGTTTATTTTCAAACATATGACGATGGTATGTTATGATGCGTTCCAATTGATCTTTGAGGTCGGAATGTAATGAAAATGAGATGCATCTCTTGGAGCGCCCCTGTAGGTTGGAATTTCAGCTCAGGAGGTCAGATGATCTTCAGTTACCCAGAGTTTACCAGCTTGTGCAACTGAAACATATTCAACTGGGATGTTTACCAATTACCAGCTCCAAGCTAAATGGAACACACCATAAGCCCTCTCCTTCTTCTTATCACCATCAAGTCAAAGTAAGAAACCTCTTTCAGCTGTGAAACTTTTTGACTATAAAACATATTGTTTGTTTCTCCTTCTTTTGCCAGCAGAGTCAGCTCCTAAAGCTGCCAGGGATGATCTACACCAGCCCCTTCTATTCAGGTATCACAGATGTCACCTACACACTGCAGAACAAGAATAATACACCTTATAACCTGCTTTCACTTGAATTTTTGGCAGAATGATCCAAAGACAACATCCCGCAGAGAAAATATTTTGGATTTATTGGGACAAGACAATTCTGCTAACATTCACTGCAACAGATTTACAGATTAATAATGATTCATCTACGGGGTAGAAAAAAAATCAACTTTGTCTCACATCTTCTTCACCAACAAGGTTACCATGGTTACTAGTGCTTGCGCTGTCTCTTGTCTGAGGCAGAATTAGATGAAAAGTGTACCAGATAACGTCCACTGTAGCAAACGGGAGTTTTATCTGCACAATAAATGTAAACTCACTCACAATTTGTGCAGTTTATGAAAGCACAATGATGAAACATTCTCCTATTAGCAGAAGCAACATGGGATTTTCAGCCTCTTGACTGATTGAGCACAAGTGAAATAGTCATTGTATTCTCTCATTAGCCAAAGCCATTCTGTGTTGATGACCCAGAAGATGGAACAGTTTCCCCTTCAGTTAAAGACATCTTTGAAGTATTGTCTACAACCCCATAAAGACTTTTGTCTGCCCACTCCCCGATAACATTGATGATAATTACACCATAGCCGCTTTTCTTGTTGTCAACTTGACCTGACTTTTGACTCTGAGTGCTTACTAAATAAAGCAGTAGCTTGTATTTATATAACCAAAATGCTACAAATTTTGATTTTTATGAATATATTAAACAGTAATTGTTCCAAAACTGCAATACATAATCTGCCCTCAAACCCCTAAATGTGATCATGGCCTCTAAAGCAGTTTGGACCACAGAAAATGTCCAATGAGTGCACTGTTCTCAACACTTCAAATTAATATCTGCTATTCTCCATTGATCTTGTCATGCACATTACGTAAACAAGTTAATGTAAGTCAATTTAATTATCTCTTTTGGTGTTTATGAAAGACAATTAGACTAAGCATTATGCAAAACAGTCCCAAAGTCAAACTCCTGCAGCCTGTTGCACCAGCTGTTCATAACGGAGTTGGCTGAGCCCCTAAAGTTCTAGTAAATGGGCCCTCCTCGGATGTATTTTGATAATATCAATGCATAGGAAATGTACGCGGCCTCTTGGTTGATTTTCACACATCATACACAGTATGATCTGTAGTCTTTGAGGTGACTGGTATGGCATAAAAAGTAAAAAAGTGAAATTCAGGCATGAAATAGAACTGTTATGATATCAACATGTGCGTGTTGGATATGTTTCATATTTCATGGTGATGCAGGTTTCATGCTGGGAGCTGTCATTGTCCATGCAGTGTTGGCACTAACAGAAAAGTGTTGCAGGTCTTAGCATGGTGCTCAAACTATTAATGTGCAAACTGTTAAATTCAATGGTCCCATCCACATCATGAACATCACAAAATAAGGATTGCACCATTTCAGGTGAATGGACTCGGACAAATGAAATGATTTTCCCCTGCTTTAGCAAGACATGTTGAGAATTTAGATTTAAAATAATAGGAAGTCATTGTCTATATTTACAATGGACTATGTCATCAGTAACTTTCATGGGCCCTAACTTGACTCTGGGATGCAGAACACTTTCCCTTTTACTACTCAGTATGGGCAGTCTTGGCATAAGTTCTACCTGAAGTTATGCTGTTAAGTTCATACTGTACGTTAAAATGAGTTAAGTTCTATTTTAGGTTGTCTTTCATTCTGAGATGTTTGGTTCATCTTAACAACTACAGAATTTGTTCAAGTTGAGTAAGATATTGTCACAGATATGACATTTTAATTTCATTTGTCCAGTCAGTAAAAAAAAAATGTACAGTGTTGGCTAGCAATTCTGAGAAAAATGGGATGCATTATAGACTAGTAGTTGGAAACAACCACAGGTCACTGTTGTTAATTAGTGGTTAAAATGTCTGGGTTACATATGAAAGCGTCATGATAACTGAGAGTGACAATTTTAGTGTGCAGTCAGAGTAAAATCACAGTGGTGATAATAGGCAGTGAAATTGCCAATAATGTGAGATTATGTAACAGAGCTTCACTATTGAAGGGCTAAAATTATCTGAGCAAAAGCTGGAAGATGAAAGCAAGAAAGTCATCCTGCATTTCTTAGGAATATAATCTATCACAGAGAACACACTGTTGACACCAGACAACTTCTGAAAAGGTCCTGCTCCTTATCCCACCTTTAAAACAATACATCATGGCAACCATATTTATGGAAGACTTTATAGCTACCAGGAGGTAGGTGTAAGATTTATGTTTACGGGGAAATTATCTTAGCTGGAGGAACACCTGAAACAATAGTAGATTGTAAACTCTGTTGTAAGTTAAAACTCAGTCTCAAAATAAGCTTTGTTTAAACTTCTGCACGGTTAATGAAACCCATATCTGGAGATCTGAGCACAGCCACCTGTGTCACCTTAAGTTGTGGAGGTGTGTTGTCCCAGTCATTGGACTGATCTTTTTTCATGGTGTATAAGTCACCTCAAGAACCAACATTTCAAGTAAACTGCCATTTGGCCACAGTGAACACATATTCATATGGACAACACATATCCATTTTTGGTTGTACAGATAGAAGCCAAAATATCGTCTGCAATGGAAACCAAAACATTGTGTTGTTGTTGCTAAGACACAAACAAACAGGAACTGGCTTTTAGAGTCACAAAACTGACACCAAAGCAAAACCTAAGGTAAACAGGTGATTGGACTTTTCTCTCTTCCATAAGTAGGTCAAAAATTACTTGTCTTGGAATCAATGTATTTGCATACAAACATTTGTCATTTTAATCCACAATACTCTCTCTTATTATATTCAGAACCACATTTTAGTCCACAACAGAAGATTTAATGTTTGAACGAGGCTAATTAATGACCTATGCTGCAGCTAGTCAGCAGGGGGAGCTCTAAGTGTTTTGACTTCAATTTTCAAATCCACTTCTTTCAATTCCATCCACCTTGATATACAGTCAAACATCACAAACAACAAACGTACAGGGCTCTCAAAGAGTTAATATCAATCAAAAACTTGAAAAATAGTAGCAAGTAACCCGTTATGTTCTTGTTTTTAATCCTGTATTTTTCAGATGGATATTGGCTCATATGTTTACAACTCAAAGCACCTGAATTTATATTTGGAAACATCCCGGAAATATTCGATGTCCAAACAGAATCAGAGATTACTGAGCACACAGGGATGTTGCTGCTCCTTCTTGACATGAAACAGGAGCTTCCCTGCTGCAGCTTTCCAGGAGTACTGTATCTTAAGACTCACATTTGCATGAAGCAAATAACACACACATACACACACACACACAAGGCTTTGAATCAGCCCGTCAACCTGGAAAAGGTTGGAGAGAGGAGGAGAGGATTCACACCAAAGAGACTTTTTCTGCTTCAAAACAATGGCATTGTTTTGATAACTTCACACAGAATAGATCACTCTGCGACTTGCTAAATTTGGTACTGCTACCCTCCCACAGCGGGGTGGGTGGCAACAACAGAGCACACTTTGAACCTGAAACAATTTACATTGTTACAGTTGGATCGGTGCCTTTGCAGCATTTTGGGTGTAGAACTGCACAGACACACACATGCTCTGCAGTGGGGTGGAAAGAGGCTATATTTGTTTACCTAAGTGGAGGAGCTGGATGTAGTCCCCACTGTGGTTGTTTTTGGATGGCCTCCATGTTGGAGATCCAGTGGTTGGTGTGGTGCACTCCAACAGAGGACTGCGGCGGCGGTTTGGCTAACCAATCTCTTATATGTTGTCACTTTGTAACGGATTCTTTTGTTAAATGAGGTGCTGAACTTAAATTTAATACTGCTGTAAAACTCTTAACAACCGCTAACCTACATGCAGAAACCCACATTTACTGCAGACTGAGAGACATCCAGATTTAGAATAGTAAAGAACCCCATTCATTATTAAGTTCATTTAGCGAGGAGCCGATGAAATCATAAAACTTAATCTAACATCAAACTCACCAAATGAAAAACATGTTAAAGTCTAAACTGGAACAGCAACAATCCGTTGCACGGGTAAAAAGACTTGGGTCGAGAGCTACTTTTTCAGTTTTATGGCTGCCTATAACTCACATCAGCAGGCACACATATTATGAAATCCTGTGCTTCCCCAGCCGCACATCTAAAGTCAACAAATGCTTGTTCAGGGTAATGTTTCTGCAGGGGGGGAACATTAATTGGAAGCAGCTGTTTGAAGGATCTGCAGCTGGAGCTTAGAGCAGCTGTAGACAGGCTAGTTTAGCTATGAAGATCTGCTACAAAGTTGGACTAGAAAAGACTGTAAAAAGAGGACATTATGTCTTCAAACAAAATGAGGTTCTCAGAGGGCCAGCAAACTATGTCTTTGACAATCCTCCCATGATGAATAAAAAATATGAAAGACATTTAGGTAATATACACATTCTTCATTATTACAGCATTATGAATCATGAACACAGCTATAGAGTAGTGCAGGGATGACATAATTTTGTATGCAAACCTGGAAGTTAGCACTGCATGGATCCCTTGACTAAAAGCCTTTGGGTTGTTTTCAATCCATTTTTGAATTGTTGGTTAGTATAGGTCTCTGGTGAAAAAAGTTTATGAAACTTGCACATTAAGATGATCCTTATAAATAGGCACTACTTTCATCATTATTGAAGCATAATCATTATTGGTAAAAGTCAAAAGCATATATCCGGCTACTCTAACATTAAAACATGGTCACCTTTGCCACTGCTGTGCTTTACTATGTGCTTCACTTCACTTTTTTTGCTTTTCTAAGAATCCATGTATTAAAGACTATAACCCAATAAAAATAAGTATAAAAGAAGAAAAATAAATAACCTTCCCTTCAAATTCTCTTCTTTTCGAAGAAATTTTCACTGAAGTGTTTTCTGATGAAATCAGTGGTGCGTCTAACACTTTTTAAGACAATTCAATGATGAATGATGACATTTTATGAACCCTACAAACTCTGATATCCTAGCAGTTGTCATTTGTAAGGCATACTAATGATTTAAAATTTACAAGTGGGGCACTTTCAAATCTTTTTAATGTTTTAGGGGAAATAAAACTTTGAAATCTCTAAGATTTGTATTTGCTACAGACCTCATTTTGGGCATTTATTCCAAAATTTAAAAAAAAATCACTTTGAGAGCTTACTAGAGTTGCTAAAATGTTAATCAATTTCTTCAGTTTGGAAACATTATTTACACATCTCTTTTTTTTTTTTTTTTTTTTTTGTTGCATTTTTAAAACGGCAAGGCATTAGCAACTTTGGGTCTTCTTTGATTGTCCTAAAGTTTAAACAGAAATAAGATCCCACCTTATCCTATCATGTCAGCACACTGACTCCATGACTTTTGTCCATTATTATTATTGTTTAGAAATAGGTTTGAATAAATGCATATTTTACATTTTTCCAAGTCATTTTAAAAATATATTTGCAAACTCAGAGCAGTGGCTACACACACAGTTGTGTACTACAGCTCTTTTTTTCTTTCCTTTGCATCAAATCTTTCATTTAAACACCCTCCAGTGGATTTCAACCACAGCACATAACATTCAGTTAGGCCAAAATTTGTGATCATAACCATGTAAAGCAAGAAAGAGTGAACCTAACAGACATCCACTGTTTCTCCAACACTTTTTAGCACTCTGCACAATGCAGTGATACATAAGTCAAAGGCATCTAATCGGTCTTGTCAGAAGTTTATGGACTGAGTGGTTAGCCTCTTTGAACATCATGCTTGTGCAGAGGTGTGCAAGACTGCATTTCCTTACTGGTAAACAGCCATTTTTTAAATCAGAAATAAACATATTTTCGCCTTGTTAAAACTTTGTGTTTAAGGCTTCTCATTGCATGTGGGCTGAATGTTTTGATATCTTGCTTGTTTTGATTGTGTTACAGATTTGTGAGTATTCATAGTTCAGTTAGGGACATGACCGGCAGAACTGCAAGCCTGCGCCATGTCAGTATCGGTCTTATCAGCAACCATTTGGCTTACGTCACTCTGGCTTTGTCCAGTTCTTATTACAGTCTATGGGATGGACTGAGAGTTGGGTCTGTCTTTTTAATAGAATGAAAGAACTTTAAAGTAATATTCTGTAATACCTTTGTCTCGTTCAGCATATTTTTTAAGCAAATAGCAAAAATAATTGCATAAAGCTTGGTGTGCATATATGTCAGTTAAGTTTTTTAAATAGAATAACGGCTGTAAACTCTCAGAAAAAATGGACTCAGTGTGCAAAACACACAAGTTAAGTGTTATCCCTTAGCATAAAACTTGAACTCATCATCCATATTGACTGCATTGATGGTATTTAAATTTCTATTTATAAACAATTACACATGCTTTATTGATAGTTAATATGTCTACCCTCACTTTTACCCTGACACTAAACCCTAGCCCAATCCTTTACCAGTGCTTTATAAATTCATCATAAAGCATGTACAACTGTGTAAATAAATAACATATAAATTATTTACTAACGCTACACAGATGATGAGTCATGAGTTTTTTACTCATTTTTTAGTAACAAATTCATACATCATTACTACTGTGTGTATAAATTATTAGCATTCATTATTAATGGTCAGTTATATATTTACTAATGGTTGATTAATGCTAAACAAATGTGAAATATGCATAGTTACTGTAAAGTGTTACCAAAATGTCCTCTTTTTGATCTGAAGTGTTTCATTTATCTCCTTTATTCTTCAAGCCTACACATCACACATTGCACCTTATCCACATGACGGATAATCTTTTATGTTCGCCTTTGCATAAGCCTGCTACAAGGTATGAGAAGGTAAAAAAAAAGAATACAACTTACAGTATTGGTTTCTTTCAAACTTATCTTGCAGAGGAATTCTTCCAGCTCTACCTCAAACTCCCACGGTTCCACCAGTTGCTAGTTGTTTACATTATCAGTTTGAGGAGGGTCATCTGGTTTCCCCCAGCAGAGAGGGTAACTGCTGCTCTGCCTCTGATCTCCTCAACTCCCTCGGCTCCTCTGTGACAGCGGCTGCCTAATCTCACAGGAAGGCGAGGAAACTTGTCAGAGGAGGTTCTGGAAGTCCGAGCTCTCAGATGGGACTGGACTGGGTAGAGAGAAAAAAAAATGGGAGGTACAGTCTTCCACCCACAACATATGAATCTACACGCTTATATACTCTTCCTTTGCTTTTATCCTGGCCAGTTTCCCTAAATCAATTTGATTCAAGGCACTTCAAAAGAGCACAATTTTAAAGCTAATACTGAATGTTTTATTAAGCATTAAAACAAATCTGCAAACGAACCATGAAAGGAGGAACACTGCAGCAGCCTCCTGCCAAGCATATTTTTCCTCTGCATATTGAGCGTGCTTCATGTTCTAAATTTTGCCATCGAGGAGGACATTGCACACAGTGAATGCTTGCCCGCTATCACCTCCTCCCACATACTCGCTCTTACAGTGAGCGAGTGGGATGTGCTGCTCTCCTTCTGTTATGCACCACCTGAATACACCAGGCTGCTACAGAGCTCAAGCTTAGAGTTAAAGACACCAGCCATTGAAAGTGCTTTAATGGTAAAGACAATAAGTCAGCATTTTGTTGAGTTTTTTGATGAGTGCACAATCACAGCAAACTATTTTGTAGTGTTTGTTGAAGACATAAAAGCATGCAAGGGGTAAGTCAGGATGCAGTTTGTCTTAAGTAAAAAGAAGGAGAGTTGTAACCCATTAAGAATCAGTGTTAGATTTATAGCTAAGTATGTCTTTGCACATACTGTATAAGAACATTACCGTCAAATTTCAAATTCAGGCTGCCCCCGTAATTTAAGGGCCAGTACCCTTCACCACCCAGGTATTGCTTTGAAAACTAAAGGTAGGTTTGTGAACTTTGTGTCAGTCCAAAAGAAGTCAAAGAGTATAATTGTCAT
The DNA here is from genome assembly GCA_037902135.1 of Cetoscarus ocellatus. Classification (NCBI taxonomy): domain Eukaryota; kingdom Metazoa; phylum Chordata; class Actinopteri; order Labriformes; family Labridae; genus Cetoscarus; species Cetoscarus ocellatus. The sequence continues at coordinate 239,352 of JBAMNC010000028.1, read as the reverse complement.
ACCATCTTAAAAAGAGAAATAGGCTATGTTTATACAATGCATTAATGTCTTTTTGGGGCTTTTAGATATGAAGTGATAATCCTCGATGCCTTGTGTATTCATGTTGAAATGCCAAGTGGCAACCTCTGAGGTTGAAAAAGGAGGCCAATGCAGTGCTGAAAGCTGAAGTTCATCCAGTTTCCACTTCAGGCTGGCTGCAGGAGAAGAAGAGCTCTGTAGCTTTTGTTGCAAACTAGAAAGCAATGACATGGTAAAAGGTGGATCCTGGGTGTCAGTCTACAGGCTGATAGTTCTTTAACAGCAGTGGCTTTGGACAGATTCTTTACTCATTCTGTAATGTACAAACAACTTATTGAAAGCAAATGTTAACTAAGGTTATATAACAAAAAATAGGCATAAGGTCTGTATTGTAAGATTTTTAAAGTTTTATTATTGCTAGATTACTCTTCTGCTCACAAGACAGTATTGTTTTTTCAGAGTAGAGGTGAGTCTGAATAGACAGCGATAAAAACCTAGAACTCTATCCAGTCTTTTGCTGGCATTTGTTTGTTTGGTTGTCTGTCCGTCTGTAAGCAAGATGACTCATAAACTTCTCAACAGATTTTGATGACATTTCAGGGAATATTGATCATGGCACAAGGGAGGAGTTATTACATTATGGTGTCGATACGAATCTGGATACAGATCCTGGAATTTTTTAAGGATTCCTTGGGCGATAAGGCAGTTTTCCACATTTTCATAATAATGAGGCCAACAATGGCAGAGGTTTGTACTCTCTGAGCAGTTCTAGTGTTAAAACGTCAATCCTGTTCAGAGGAAGTCAATGTTTTCTTTTTTTTAAAGATTATTTTGGTACATTTTTGTGCCTTTTATTGATAGGAGGAAGAGAGACAGTGGATAGGCTTGTGAGGGGGTCGGGAGAGAGTAAGGGGGTCCACTCTGCAAACTGGCCACAGGCTGGATTTGAACCCCGGCCAGTAGAGGCATGTATATGGGTTGTGCCTGGTTGCCTACCACTCCACCAAACCAGCACCCCCCTCAAAGTTAACATTTTCAATGTTTTACTGGCCAGTACATTTTTGCCACTTAAAGCCTTTACATTTTCACCCATAGAGGGGTGGGGTGAGCTTCAGTTGGCCAAAGTACCCAGGTGGACTACAGTTATCAGTAAATGCCTGAATGAGAAAAGGCACGGTCATGTCATAGACAGGAATCTAAAAATGAGAAACTATTTCACTGTCAGCAGAATTAAAGCTCCCGTGGGGAACCTTTGGGCTGTGTTGATTTCGGCCCCCTCTGTGGATGAAAATTTATCTAATCTAGTTCTTTACATACAGCATGGAATAGTTATTTTTTCAATACACAAATAATCTGTCTTTGTTCAAAATGCCTAATATGTAACTCAAATAGAATCTGTTGTTAAAGAAATCTATTCTGTTTTGGCAATTCCCTTTATGGCACCTACGCTGCAGACGCACTTTGAGGTAAAAGTTGGATTGAAAAATTGTTAGCTTTGTTACACTTGGTGCTATTTGCTGTTTAAGATCATTTTTTAATGTCACTGTAGGTTTTCGACAGTGCCAAATCTGCCTGAAACTGAGCTTTATGTGTTGTAAAATAAATAGAAAAAGTCATCATATAAATAGTACAATGTTATGTCTGTAAATAGGAAGTCACAAAAACCAGTTCACAAAGGCACAGGAGGATCCTTAGTGAAAAAATGTCTGTCCTACAGCACAGCCATATATCACCCTCTTGAGCAAGTTCAAGCTCATACTGTGTTAACAAATGTCCGCAGTAATATCTATAGGACAGGATATCTATAATATTCATAGCCTCCAAAAGTACAGACATCATCTGCCTAATGAAAATCCATACATATAGGTGGAGAAGCTAACAGGAAATGATCCACTGACCCTTTATTTGACTTGGCAGCATCAGATGAGTTAAATTTAGAAGTTTCTTTATTTTCCCACCCACCATGCCGTTGTTGTTTTCTTTGCACAGGCTGATAAAACACTCATTTCCTGAGCTCTCTGCAATCACTGAACCACACCCACAGGACGGCCCGGTCAGAGAGCACCACCCAGCTACGTCAGAGGTCACGGTAAGATGAAGTCAAGTTATTAAAATAAACATCCAAAATGGTGAGGCTCAGACACTTCCTCAATGCTGGCATAACCCTGAGCTGTTATTGCATTTATGAGATACCCACGCACACACAAAGATACACACACACAGGAAGGGAGAGAAGGCGGACTGAGAAAGTTTCAAAAATGATGCCACATCTTGTAAAACTTGTCAAACTATATTCCTACACTACACTGCCATCTAGTGAGGACTGTGTAGATGGAATGACAGTAAAACATGCCACCTCCCCTCCTGCATCTCCCTGTGTCACAGACTGTCTCGTGCCCTCTCCCTCATTTGGCTTTTGGACAGGCTGAAGCAGCTATCTGGAAAATCAAGAAAATAAGATGCTGGAGGCAATGGAGGCAGAGAGCGTCACTCTGCTGCTGGTAGCTTTTGACTGGGAGATGCCGTGCTTCAGAATTTGGCAAAACATTCCTCAATTTTGTTATGGTTGGAGTGTGGGACAGATACTCTGGGCCATTGAGAATATAAACAAGAGTGTGGATCCTCATTTTAAAGAGCATAATCATTCATTTTAAGTTATTATTAAGGTTTATGTGAGGAAGACACAAAAATTGGTTTCAAGAAATGACAAGGAATAAGAAAGTAGCAGATCTCCAGATTTTATAAGTATATGAGTTTATGAAAATATATTGAAAATACATCTCTTCTCCAAATTTACAGCTTTACAGGGAATGGGAAAACTATACTACTGAATGAATATCAATTGTATTTTCTGTACAAGATTTTTTTGTACTTGTAATTGGTTTAACATATGAAACTCATTTACCAGTGTGGAGGGTACACACTGGTAAATGAGTGACCAATCGCAATATTTTTTATGAAAAAAAATGGAGATAAAGTGTTTTGGTCTTACAGCAACAAAATAAAAATATTTAAGGACATAAAGCCAGTCACTCAACAATGCTTGCTCTTAATTTCAAAACTATAAGTGCTACGACACAAACCTCTGTGAAGGAATTTACAACATTGTTTTCCCTAGTGCCATGACTGGCATTCCCTGAAAATGTCATCAAATTCCACTGAGATCTTAATTTAGTTATTTGCAATAAGGTGGAAAACTGCACTATATGGCAAGGTTAATAAATCTTTTTTAAAAAATTGCTGGATCCTCATCCTAGTTCAGATAACCACCAAAATCTACTCAATTCTCCCTAGCACCATTACCAACATTCCCTGAAAATGTCAATAAAACCCATTGAGAAGTTGCTGTGTTATTAACAAAAATGTTGAAAACTGCTCTATATGACGATGTTAATAAATCTTTTTTAAAAAATTACTGGATCCTCATCCTAGTTCAGATCACCACCAAAATATATTCAGTTCTCCCTAGCGCCATTACCAACAATACCTAAAAATGTCATCAAAACCCTTTGAGAACTTGTTGAGCTATTAACACAAATGTTGAAAACTGCTCTATCTTGCAGCATTAACAAATCCTTTAAAGAAAATTACAGATTCAGATCACCACTAAAATGTATTAATCTTTTCCTTGTGACAAGAACTTACTAAGTTGTCGGTAAAAATATGGAAAACTGCCCAATCTTGTAACGTTAACAAATTCTTACAGAAATTCCTGGATCTGCATCCAGATTTGGACCACCAAAATTCCTGACTTTTTTATCCATCCATCCATCCATCTTCTTCCGCTTATCCGCGGGGGCAGCAGCCTGAGCAGGGAAGCCCAGACTTCCCTCTCCCCAGCTACTTCGTCCAGCTCCTCCTGGGGGATCCCGAGACGTTCCCAGGCCAGCTGAGAGACATAGTCCCTCCAGCGTATCCTGGGTCTTCCCCGGGGCCGCCTACCAGTGGGACGCGCCCGGAACACCTCGCCAGGGAGGCGTCCAGGAGGCATCCTAACCAGATGCCCGAGCCACTTCATCTGGTACCTCTCAACGCTGAGGAGCAGCGGCTCTACTCCTAGCCCCTCCCGGATGACCGAGCTTCTGACCCTATCTCTAAGGGAGAGTCCGGACACCCCGCAAAGGAAACTCATTTCGGCCGTTTGTACTCGTGATCGTGTTTTTTCGGTCACTATCCAAAGCTCGTGACCATATGTGAGGATAGGAGTGAAGATTGAGTGGTAAATCGAGAGCTTCGCCTTGCGGCTCAGTTCCTTTTTTATCACGACAGACCGGTGTAGAGTCCACATCACTGCCGACGCCGCACCGATCCGCCTGTCGATCTCCCAGTCCATTCTTCCTCCGCTTGTGAACAACACCCCGAGGTACTTGAACTCCTCCACTTGGGGTAGAATCTCATCCCCGACCCGGAGAGGGCACTCCACCCTCGCCCGGGCGAGTACCATGGACTCAGATTTGGGGGTGCTGATTCTCATCCCAGCCGCTTCACACTCAGCTGCGAACCGATCCAGTGAGAGCTTAAGGTCTTGGTCTGACGAAGCCAACAGGACCACATCATCTGCAAAAAGCAGCGACCCGATCCTGAGGTCACCAAACCGGAACACCTCAACGCCCTGGCTGCGCCTAGAAATTCTGTCCATAAAAGTAATGAACAGAACCGGTGACAAAAGGCAGCCCTGGCGAAGTCCAACCCTCACTGGAAACGGTTTTGATGTACTGCCGGAAATGCAGACCAGGCTCTGGCACCGGTCGTACAGAGAACGAACAGCCCGTATCAGGGTGTCCGCTACCCCATACTCCCGGAGCAACCCCCACAGAACCCCACGAGGAACACGGTCGAATGCCTTCTCCAGGTCCACAAAACACATGTAGACTGGTTGGGCAAACTCCCATGCACCCTCGAGGACCCTGTGGAGGGTATAGAGCTGGTCAATCGAGGACGTCCCGAGTCGAGGTCAACAGCGCGCCATTCCCACCATAGACGGTGTTGACAGCACACTGCTTCCCCCTCCTGAGACGCCGGATGGTGGTCCAGAATCTCTCCGAAGCCGTCCGGAAGTCGTTCTCCATGGCCTCACCGAACTCCTCCCATGCCTGGGTTTTTGCCTTGGCAACCACCGAAGCTGCATTCCGCTTGGCCTGCTGGTACCTGTCAGCTGCCTCCAGAGTCCCACTGGCCAAAAAGGCACGATAGGACTCCTTCTTCAGCTTGACGGCATCCCTCACCGCCGGTGTCCACCAGCGGGTTCGGGTGTTGCCGCCACGACAGGCACCGACGACCTTACGGCCACAGCTCCGATCAGCCGCCTCAACAATAGAGGCCCGGAACAAGGCCCACTCTGACTCAATGTCCCCTGCCTCCCCTGCCACATGGTCAAACTTCGCCTGGAGGTGGGAGTTGAAACTCTTTCTGATGGGAGACTCTGCCAGTCCCACCATCGGAGCAAACTCACCACCAGGTGGTGATCAGTTGACAGCTCCGCCCCTCTCTTCACCCGAGTGTCCAAAACATGCGGCCGCAAGTCCGATGATACGACTACAAAGTCGATCATCGAACTGCGGCCTAGGGTGTCCTGGTGCCAAGTGCACATATGGACACCCTTATGTTTGAACATGGTGTTCATTATGGACAGTCTGTGACGAGCACAGAAGTCCAGTAACAAAGCACCACTTGGGTTCAGATCCAAATACATGAATTATTTTTTGAGTTATCCTGTTCACAATTCAACCAACCAACAAACAACCAAAAACAAAGAAACCAACAAATGTCAGCAAAAACACAATCTCCTCGGTTATAAAAGCTAAACCCTAAGACAATACACTCATACAGTTTTTTTTCTTAATTATATTGTTATTACAAAATTCCTGCTTGTTTATATTGTACCATGATAACTCTGTTTTATTGAGTCTGGGGATGTTAACATAAAATTTCATAGAGATTGTTAATTGAGCACTGGTGTTGCACCTCTTCATAGTGTTCAATGATGGCTATTTCACAACTTTCTTTTTCCTTTAAGGCTTATGCCCAGCTCATTTATGCATAGTTATAGCCTGACCTGAGAGTCGTACTATTTTGAGATCTGTTGGCCAACACGTAAATCAGTTGCTTCACCTCATGCAGTATATCGAAGTGACCGACCACAAAAAACCAGTCTGGGTTGCTTCATGGCTCCACAACAGAAAGTCTAGCAGGTTTGATTTTTTGGCTTGCCTCCTACCATATGTCTCTCAACATCAGAGGAACAAATGAAATGAAAGCACAGGGAGCTCTGCATGTGCGACAATCACGGTGTAAACAGACCAAAATTGTCACCTTGAGAACTACAAGACAGAGGAAAAGTTTGTCACGCTCTGAGAACAACAGCCCTGCCTTTATGATGTGTTGTAGAGAAGCTACCACCAGACTGTAAAAAAAGAAATGATGTAGAGAATCAGCAGAGGCCCCTTAGCATGGTGGTTATTGACTGCTTGCATTTCTCAACAAGCTAGCATCTCGTTCATCATAACTTTTTGAAAGACAAACAAAAGCACAGTGCACTTAATACAGTGTTTGTTTGCTGTTTTCAATGTCAGCTCTTCATCCTCCAAACCCCATCCCCATCCTCTATTTCAATAGACAAAAAAATAGTGTAGCCTGACCTCAACAAAAGAAACATAAATGCTACCAGCAAATAAAAGTTATGAATGCCTCAGTGATATATTGTCAGTGTAACTCTGAGTTGTGCAAGTGAGGACCATACACTCCTCCATAAAGGGTTCAAAATGCCCTGTATCAGAATCTATTTGTTAAATTTTAGTTTGTGTCATTTGTATTCACATCTCATTCATGCTAACTTTTTGAAAGACAAACAAAAGCACAGTGCTCTTAATACAGTGTGTTTGCTTGCTGTTTTCAGTGTATTTTGTTTGCTTGTTTGGCATTTAGTGGCCTATTTTTGTCCACTCCAAGGTCTGACATTTGAATTTTTGTCTTTTTTTCTCTTTTGCACATTTGAATGTAAGTGGAGAAAATGCAAATGACAGTAATTGAAATTGCAAACATTCAGATGTGGGTTTGTGTGTGTGTGTGTGTGTGGCTGTGTGTGTGTGTGTGTGTGTGTGTGTGTGTGTGTGTCAGTTTTCTAACATTTAACCACTCTAGTAATTCCGAGATTATCATGTTTTTATTTAGCAAAAGAGTAAAACAGACTTAAGTTTTAAAAGGTTATGCAATACGCTTCCATCTGTCCATTCATCTATTATCTATTCTACTGGGGTTGTCGGGGTCAAACCCTTTCCCACCTTGGACTGGTCGCCAATCATAGGGTTGACATGTAAAAAACAGGCAAGCACTGGCCCACATAGTCACACCTAGGGGGAATAATAGGGTCACCAACTGACCCTTTGTTCTGCCCTTTCCAGGAAGTGATCCTCTGTTAAGCCCCGACCTCTCTCCAATTTAAAACAATTAACAATTACTCACTTTCCGGCCAGCTTTTATTCTTGTATAATTCTTTTGTTCTTTTTCAGAATCTTGACCAAGTGAAAGAATAAAGACAAAACTACAGTAGGGTGTATGAAGAAAAATCAGAATCTTGAATGAATTCTTCTCGAATCTTTCAAAATAAATTAAAACAAAGCTGCATTAATTTAGACTCTGCCCACACAGAAGTGTTTGACTGTGTAACCCGACACCAGCTGCTTTGATACTTTGTTCAGGGATTTTCTGATTCTGATTGGTTGGTCAGTCAGAAAAACCAACAAAGGGCCAATTTGGCAAACTACAATGTTTTTGGCCCCATCTGACCAGGGAGTTGATCCAGCACCTTTCTTATGTGAGGCAACAGCACCACAGTGAAGCCCTCGGTATGCTTCCATGCATTCAAAATAACCTTTACCATGGCCTATTATTAAAGTTTTTATAATACAAATGTTAATAATGGTTGTGTAGAAAGTTATTGTAATCTTATGAAAGATTAAGCATTCTGGTATTAAAATTCTGTATTTTCATTTTTTTCAACTATCCTGGATACATGATTGACATTTGTGGGGTAAAATCTTGAAAATAGTCTCACTTCAACAGCTGCCAGTATGACAGAGTTTGTTGCAACAGAGCTCTCACTATATATTGAGGGTCTCATCTTGTGCAAGTGGTCCGGGTTCGACTTTGACCCATTTGCTCCTTGTCTTCCCCTACTCTCTCCCCCTGTTCAATCCAAAAACATCTAAAAAAGGAAAGTAGTGCCACTTCAGCAACTTATTGATATCTTATTTGTTAATTGGCTTTCCTCTGTCACAGACCTACATTGTGAGCTGCAACCACCTTACCAAAATGGTTCTGACTTAGACTCTTCAAAGCCTCAGAATGGACAGCTACATGTATACAGCTATGGTATTCGTTAACTATACACCATGGGCCTGATCTACTAAAAGTTTGCGTGCATAAAAACACGTGCAAACTTGATAATGTGCGCAAAGCTGATCAACTAACAGGGTGCACCGAGGATTGCGTCTGTCAAATGAGCAAAATAGCACGTGCAATCCAATTAGCGTGTTTGCCTTCATGAATATGCAGAATACATGCAGATGATCAGAACATGCAATATACCGGGAGGAGGAGATGAAAATGTAATCATTTAGCACCCGTGATGTGATTTATCAAACCCACAACTGATTGCGCGCGGTGTTTAGCACGTTTGAAAGGCTGGAGCAAAACAGGCACAGCGTTACACACAGATTGCTGCGGTCATTGTGGCGAGAAACAGGAGTTACATTAACTGAATATGTTCAATCATTGACTGAATTTTTTAATGAATGACAGAAAGATTTGGAGGCCGTCTGTCATTATGATGGACTGGAGTAAGAGGGATGATCCAGTGTGCCATCACACTCATGCAGACACACGCGTAAAGTAAACCCTCTTTGTTTTGCGCTCTACACCGTGGAGGAGATTGGACATTTAATCTGTGTAAAAAAAAGATCTCCATAGCTGGCTATGAAGGAGAATCACTCTGTTTGTCACTAAGAGCTGACTGCATCACACTCTCCACGCACTGACTGTGGGTTTAGGAGCTGTCAGTGCTTGGAGAGTGTGACGCTGCCAGTGCATAAAAAGGCAAGAGAACCTGCGCAATCTGTGTGTGCGTAACTCTAAGACTACTCTTCACATGAGAGGTTATTGATGATGACGCTGTGTAACCATGTGAATGCTGTCATTTAGATTATTTTTAATTGGAATCAGAAAAGGAAAATTAAAAATGACGGATAAAAATATGATATGAGGGAAAAGTGACGACTTTGTCTGTCAAAATGGCAGACAGCAAAAAAGGTTACTGCAAGTGTGTTTATTTTCCTCCAACTCCATGGCTTCAAACTTCAACCTTACCTGGTCACTTTTGACCCCCCGATATATGTAAGGGTTATAACACCTATAGTGAGAAAAGGCTGATTTTACCAGCTCTGTGCGCTCTGTTAACCTGTAGTGTGAGTCATACAGTATCTGGGGCAAGCAGAGGCCCTGCTAATCAAAAGGCAAGGGAAGTAACTGCTCGGGGCCTGAGGCCAGTAGGGGGCCTCAGCTCAAAATGTGCAAAGTTTGCAATGACAGTAGGAGGCTGCCCCAAGGGCCCTACATGATAGCACTTTCTCCTTCTGCACTGTTAAGTGTTACACTGTGAAAACCTAGGTTTTTCAGCAAAAGTCACTGAAAGAAAATGTAGAGGTATAATCTGAAATGAAAGAAGATAAAGGAGAAGCAAAAAGAAAGTAAGACACCAGCAGGTAAAGGAAATTTAGTGATGGCTTTATTTCCCACACATGCGTGACAAAAAACAATAACGAAAAAAATGGACAATAAGAAAAAAGAAAGAATGATGATTAAATAAAACAGTGATGAACTGAATGTTGCTAGTCCAGGCTTACCTATGAGGGTCAAACACTTCGATAATGTTCGTAGTTAGCATTACTTAAAAATGTTTCTTCTTTGATATTTAAACCTAAGTTTACAGCTGCTGATGCTCAAATATATGATTCACAAATCATCATGAGATATTGTATGAATTTATGCATAAAGATCATGTACTCATGCATGTTTTTAATGTGAAATAACAGTAATATATGTTTTGAACCTTACTTCATAAACACTGATTAATGCTTTGAAGTTATGGCAGCATCTTTAGAAATTAGTTATTTAAGTGTTCATGAGCTTCAACAGTGTTAGACAGCTATTGCTCTTAATTTGATTAACTAATTAATTTGAGGGTCCTCAAAGTTGATGAAGTCTTGAAAACAGGATGCCTGATTGCAACACTTTTTTAGCATAGTGGTTGTTTTTCTGTCATGTCCGTCAAACTTAAGATAGGGAGACATCATGACTGCATGGACATTCTAAATAGCCAATGAGCTATTGGTACTGGAACACTTTGTTTAATGTATGAATTGATGTGAAAAGTCAGAAATGAGATAGTGTAAATACATGTGTGTTAACAATATGTCATATTAATACATGAATGAATTATTTTCAAGATGTACTTCATTTATAAATTCATGATAATGTTTGGACCCCCTAACAAAACATTACCATTTAGCTAGCAAAGCAACAAAGTAGCTGCTGACTGGGGCTGGAGCTGTGACACAGACAAAGGTTTTAGTATAGCTAGTGAGCTTAAAGAACATGAACAAGCAAATGCAACTGCTGATTGATAATGTGTTACAGAGCAAAGAAAGTGATCCATTTGACAAACTGTTCTGTTTTCATGATCACAATGATGGTGTGACTGCAGGATAATTACACTAAAAGAATGATTCAGAAAAAAAATGCCATTGGTACTGGCTTAATTGATGTTTGAAAAATCCTTATCAGCCCAGCTAGGGCTGCATAATTAATTGAATGTTGATAGTACTCAAGTAATTAGCTTAGCCAAAACATTGCCAGAAAACATAGTAAAGTCATCTTTTCCTGATATTAAAATAAATGCAAAAGCATATTTGGGTAATTTAAATAAGGATAAAAAATGACATGGTGAAACAGTGGGTGATATTTGTCTTTAACCAAATATCAGACGAATCACAATGTAAGTGTAAACATGTCATCAATGTATTAGGGATCAACTCCAGGTCATATCCAAAACCCCTGACATGATCACAAAAATTGGCTACAACAAGACAACACTCTTGCCATGAGGGCAACATGTGAGGAATGGTGATGGAACAGATATGACAAAAATGACAAAAATAACTCTAACATAGACTCTTATATAAGCACCACAATGACCTTGAAATGCATGAGCTAGACTAATGAGCTCAACTTTTTAAGAACTTTGGTGAAATTAACTTACAGTTAAGATGTGGGTCGAGGTCTTTGATCTGAATCCTACAAAGTATTTTGTTAAAAATAGAGTTTTTTTCTAATGTGAGTGTGCTGAAATATAAGTTTCAATGAGCTTTTTATTAGTGGAAAAAGATGTAATGTGAGAGACTTGAATCAACCATGAAAATAAAGAGAAGTCAAAGAAAGAGATTCTCTTAAGTCAAAATTTTAACTGAGGAAACATTTGTACTTCTGTCTGCGACTTGTCAGAAACACTGGCATCAAACCTGTGCATCACTTCAAAACATGTAACCTATCACACAGCTCTTTGAAAAGGCGCATACGTGCGGTGCATCACCTTAATCTGGCAGTGGAGGGATGATCATGATCTGCCGGCAGTGGCAGACAAGAGTGTGGGACAAATGAGCTGCCTCTTGTCAGGAAGAGACACCAAAGAGGAGTTCTTTCTTTCTCTCTGGAGCTGCCTTTAATGTTGGCAACAACACGAGCACGCAGCACCAGTGTTTGACTCGGCTGCTTTAACTTATCACAGAGCCCCAACGGTTTGTAAATAAATCAAAGGCTCTCTCTCGAAGGGCTAAGGAGCTACGGCCTTTGTGCTTTCACTTGTCACTCAAGTGCTAAGACGTTTGCTTTGGTCATTTACACCGCCCACTCCTGTCGGCTGAAATGTTAATCAGAATCTCACCACTGACCAGCTGGATAGGCTAAGGGGGCTCTGAGCCTGTCTCATGAAGAGAGAGGAGAGGGGAACAGCTCTGATCTTGAAGGCAAAAGCTGCGACTGGGGCGTTTCAGTTTATGTTGGAGGAAGTACAGGGTGCTGTCAGACCAAATTCCCAAGTACTTGTACAGGCTGTCCCAGGCACAAAGCAATTAACTGTTGTTGTGGTTGTGACGAAGCCAACTGGGATGTACTGCTTCTTCAATTATAGATAGATTTTCTTCTTTGTGGATATTATCAGAATTGATGTTGTAATTTTAAGCCTCTTTTTTGACAACTTCCTTTGTGAATCCTATGTTTATCCTCGCTATGTGTTGGAAAACTAAAAGAAAGCTATTCTCTTCTATAATAGCATTCACTACCTGTGTACTCAAGGTAATTTATTTGACAAGAGACAGCAGTATAGCATTAATATTCGAAAGGCAGGGGGCTCACGCTTGAAATGACACAAGATAGCCTAATGGTTTTTGCAGATATAGTGTTTATTTTCCTTCTAATAAAGGCAGTGATAGCAGTTTTATTCCTCTGTCATCCTAAATAATACCAATAAACTCAGACAGGTTCACTCAGGAGGCACCTTCACAACTCCAGAGCCCTCTCTTTGCCCATCGTTGAATTACCCCAAACACTGCACAACAGATTGCCAAAGCCAGAAGCTGCCACAGTATCTCCTGAGGTGACTCCAAAACCTTAATTACCACAGAAACAGAGGCATAAATTGGTATCTAAGGCAGTATTCCAGTGAGCACAGCACTAATGCACATCCCTGCAAGGCAATTACAACTTCTGTGAGGAATCAAGATGCAGTGGTGAAGAAAAATAAAACAAAATCAGGATAATGAAATGTATGCAAAGCCTTGTGATTTAAACATTTTAGTCTTGGGGGCCTGTTAACCTGGCTAAAGTCCAGTTCGTAATCATAAAGCCTCCAAGTGCTAAGTGTTGCTCCCAATGATGATCTGCTTAAAAAATTCATAAAAATGGCATTTTCTAGAAATTTCTCTATAAAGTTAAGACTAGGCCATGGTAAAGCTATTCCTCTTAAGTTATTCTTCAAGCATTTAAGCCCCAAAGAGAGTTCCTAAAGTTAAGAAACAGCTCTGTAAACAGTAAACTGTTATAGATCTTCTTTAACAGAGGAGAAAAATCGCACTAAGACAGAAAAGTCAGAGAAATGTTTTCCACCACTGAATCACAGCAGAGATGTGCTCACATCTCCTGACACAACAACTAAACTAACTAAAGCACAACTAAATGGGTAACGTTTGGGCCACAGACACAATGGTCAGCTAAGGAAACTTAGTGCAGCAGGTTAAATCAAAAGACATCTAGCTGTGCTCACAACTGGCAGAAACCAGTGGGACATAGGTAGATTGTCTTAATGATAAATTCAGCCAAAAAAAGAGAAAAAAATCTCAGATGTAGGAACACGTTTAAGTGACTCTATTTGCACAAAACCAGGATAATGGGTACTGAAAAGTGGTAGCAGTTTCTCTGGACTGATGAGTCAAATTCTTTAAAAAACTTTAGCAGAAGGCAGTTTGTTCACAGAAGGACCTGAGGATGGTACAATAATGGGTGTCTGCAGACAACAGTGAAGTATGATGAAGATTTGGGGATGAATTTCTCAAAATGAATTTGAGATTTGGTCAGGATTAATGATGTCCTCAATGCTTGGAAATAGATAATTATCCATTATACAATACCATCAGGCGCTATCTAAATGATCACAAATTTATTCTGCAGCAGTCAAATGACCCAAATCAGACCCTAACAGGGAGTCCTGGAAGTTGTTGAATGGCCCCCACAGAGCCCAGATCTCAACATCATGGGGTCACAGGAAGAGACAGCCTAAAAAGCAGTCTACATGCACACACAGTTCCTGAGTTCCTATAAAAACCTTGTGGAATCGCACCCAGTAGATTTGATGTTGTTTTGCATCATCAAATATCATATATTGATTTGATTCAATTTGTTAATTGATAAAAATGAAAAATTATCTCTCGTCTTAGTAGAAGTCTTACTTTCTAGCATTTTTTTGACATCTGTATGAAACTCAACATAACACTGTTCACTTCAACTACATAGGGTGGCAGACAGTACTTTGAAGTTAGCATGGATGGTACTCCCGTTGACATTACTGACATGTTGTTAAGCAGCCAACTGGTCGTATGACAAAAATATAGACAAATTAAGTTTCTCAATTTCATACAAAGTCTATGCTTAACTTCTTCCAGGTCATGGTTCTACTTGAAAGCAGGCAAAATGCTTCTTTTGCCAATGCTTAGCATATATGCTAACATGCTAAGCTCTAGCAAACTGTATGACTTCAAGGTAAATGCTTCCTATTTTTCAAGTCAAAGCCCAGCACAGATCCTGCATGTGCAGAAGACACACATGTCTAGTCATTGAAGAGTACTCGTGAGCACAGGTGAATTGTTCTTGTGCTTGGTCCTGGTACAAATTAAAAATGTGGGCCTTCCCTTTAACCCAAACAGATGCCTTTTTGCAGAAATAGGCATGGACACACAATAAACCTCTGCTGCAGCTCCCTTTCTCCCCTCCACACTATAAAGTCTCTCTAAACAATGTGTTGTGCTCAATCTGTGGATTTCAACCATGGAAGATAATAAAGTAAGGCAAAATGTTTATTCATAACCACAATAAATCAAGACAGGGTTAACTAAAAAAGATGCTCTCTCTCTCTCTCTCTTTCCAGCTGGTTCTTCTGTACTTGGTAGAGTGCCATGAAGCATAATCTTTCGCAAATAACCAAAACACTTGTGACTTAAATGTGGTGGGCTTCAGCGTCACTGATAATTTCAGAATATTAGGAAAGTATCACAGCACTGCTGCTATAATGAAGCGGTGGAATTCTGTGTAAGAATTCCCATTCCTACAGCTAATTGTCAAGGTATTCAGTCTTACTTCAAGAAAGAAAATGCAGGGTAATCTCAGCTGAACTAATATGATTTCAGGAATTTTAAATGCCCATTTTTTAGCGTTTTTTTTTAACCTTTATTTAACCAGATAAAAACCCATTGAGATCAAGATCTCTTTCACAAGGGTGACCTGGCCAAGAGGTCAGGAGCACACACACCATGGTAAAAAATATTGGTAAGTGACAATATACAATACATCTTAGGCTTCTAAGTGATGACTTGGGTCTTTTGCATCTGTCATTTATCCTAATGTTTACTAATTCATAACTAAAACAAGCAGCATGGTTAATAAAAGTGAGCAAATATATCTAACAAGCAAAAGGCTGCAGCAGAAGTGAGCATTCGTCCTCAAGCTGTTTTTCTGCTCATTGCCTGGATTTTGATAGAGCAGTTTCTCATCAGCCTCCTTAGTTGATATTAGTCAGTCATCCCATGTGTTTCTATGGAAAAAAAACCCATAAAGTTCAAACTTTAAGCCCCTGCCTTCCCATAGTAATTGCTCTTCTATTTAATATCTGCTGGTGTGCTGTTCTGGCAGCCCCCAGGCAACAACTGTGGAGTTTGTGTGATTGAATTAAGTGAATTTTTATTTAAATTAGATTGAAAAAACTTCAAAACTCAAGATCAAAACTTCAAATTGATTCTCTTTAACACAGTATTAATAAGACAAAATAAAAAAATATATTTGGTGAAGACATATATGTGTATGTCATTAATATATGAATAAGTTCATAAAAGAAATGCATTTTTATGCATTGATATGTTTAAATGATGTCTACTCTAAATGATTGGTTTACTACTTCCTAGAATTCTGAGTAACATCACCTGCCATTAAATTAAAAAGTACAATTTAAAACGTCCTGTGTCGTAGTTAAATGAGTTATGCATGAGTCATATGAATCAAAGTAGCGCTGAACAATATTGACTTAAATTATATTGCAATATTTTCCTCCTGTGATATATTTTACATATTTTATGGACAATTTTTAGATAGATGCTGTGTTGTTTTATGTCCAACAGTGTCCTTATGAACATGTGTTTTTTTAGATATTAATTAAAGACATATATAATTAATAGAATTATGATGAAATTAGGGGAAAGAAACTAGGAGTCCACTGACAGTCCTCAATCAGCAGAGTCACTGCTGTCTCTGTTAGCTCTGTGTCTTGTTAGTACGTTGTTGACCCCCCATTTGCTCGACCTCTAGAGGTCCGATCAGAGTCCCATTGACTCAGAAGGGGACCGTAGAGCTGTGGGTGTTTTTGTCTGCCTTGGTGTGTTTGTGAAACATGCGCCTTGACACCCACTCAAAACCTCTCAAAAGCCATTATCACTTGAAATTAATACAAGTGAAACATCTTTGTAGAATTAATGCAGATGTCTTGAGTTGTATTAACGACAGAGCTAATGCATAAATGTACTGTTAAAACTGATAAAGGTTTAAAGGTCACTTCCTTGCACAGAGTTGCTCCGAGAATCTTTCAAAGCTGATAATACTGATACGAAATGTTAAGAGCTTAGAAAAGGAGCTAATCCAGAATGTTTTCATTCTGGTTGCCAATACGGGCCCAGATTAAAAGAATTGTTAGACTGATATGTATCAAATTTACTGCCCACCCCTGCCTGTATTTATGAGGACATTATAATTTGCCGATGTTGCACCATTGTAATCCATGGTAATCTATGCTGCCATCTTTTAAGCTGTTGGCCTCATTCATACTTGTCCACCACTTTGAGGTCAGAGAAACAAATTTCACTCATCAGTATTCATTCAAGATGGGCGCCATCCTCTCTGAATTGCTTTGCAGCAAATTCTAGTAGAGGACTTGGACTGTAACAAAAGCTTCTCAGAATAATAATATTTGTCTGTTAATACAGCATAAACTGATTGTCTTTATCAATAGGAACATTCTACAACAGCTGAAAATGAAGCACTTGGGACTTATCAGTGTTTGAAAGTGACAAATTGTCAGAGATACAGCTCTCCTAAATATTTAACTTTACCAGCAATCAATGTACTCACTGACACCAGACTTTTACATGAATTTCAAAGTATTCTTGTGAATATTGTATGAAATATTCCAGATTATTTGGGACTTCCTGAATGCTTCTAGAAATCTGGGGTGGGATTTTTTTTTTTTGGTCTTTGTGTGTTGGGGTGGGGCTTTTAAGAAAATCAATCCAACATGTCAAGATTTTTTGTAGATTTCTTCTGGAATTTCTGAAAATGTAAATTTTTTTTACTATGTTGAATTGCCCTAACAGTTTTGGTGCTTGGCACTGACAGTCCGTCTACATAATAAGAGCAAAAGAAGACAAGACCATACATAATTACTGACTGTGACCAGTCTGACTAACCAACTTACACCTGACTGCTCTGAAAGAAACCATTATTCTATAACTCATTTTATGAACAAAGAAATCAAGTTTTTTATATTTTTACTCAAGGTTGTCTTTACTGTTTTATACAATAAAATCAGAACATGGTTTTCATATGAGAAAACTACTTCATATAGGTTCTACTGACCCTCAGAGAGGAAGAAACTAAAAAAGCATTGCAAGCAAAAGCTCAGGTCTCAGGCATAAACCGTAGAGACAATTGTACAAATCCATAATGACCTCAATAATGACATCCAGATTAATTATTTCCATGTCATGTATGTGCAAGAGGTTTTGGTAGAATCATGTAATGGTAATCTACAGATGAATTTAGTTTTGTTCTTTCCCCTTTCCTCTCAAAGCTTCTGCTGTTTTCGTCACTCTGTTCATAAAACTATACCATTTATCTCTTATCTGTTGTTACCTTGGAAATACAACTTACAATGAATCTGTATGGCCCTGTCTGAAAGTGCTTTTAGGCAGTAATAATCGTAAAGAAACTGAAATTTGCTGCTGATGGGGTTATTTTCTTTTTTGGTCATCTGTTTTATACTGTTTTGTTACATGCTGAAAATTGTCTTAAGAGCTTTATGTAGACTTTTTCTTGGCAATATTTGTAGTGCAAGTTAAATCTTTTTTCCATTATTCCTTCACCTCTGTCTTTAAAACTCCTAAGTGCTTCTGTCTTTACATCTTAAATCTGGAGATATTTCTAAATCTTACATTTGATTTCTTGATCCATCAAGCATGCGTTTGGTGTCTGTTACCAAGTCCCTGTTTGCCTCAAATCCATAGTTATAGATTAAAAACCATCAACTGGCTAATCGTGGAATCGCTCTGGAGCTCCACCAAACTATAATCAATTGTTCCTTGGCTCCAGGCCTACCTGTCAGCTAATATAATGTAAATCCTTTGGTACATTTAAAGAAATCAGGTAGGACTTTAAAACAAAGAGCCAAAGCTGTGACCTTGTTGTTGTGGGTAATGAGAGAGTAGATTTGACATTAATATTTTAAACCTTCTAAGAACTTTCTTTATTTTCTAGGTCAGCGCATGGTCCCTCCAATTGGGTTATGAAACATAATTATTTTTTGGTTATTTCAAGTAGAATAACAAGGGAGCATGTCATTAAAAGTTACTTTGGACGACTTTTAATGACTGAGATGATGATGTGGATGATCACTCCCTGGGGAGCAATAATACTTTGATATGCCGCCCAAGTTTAGTGGTGTGAGTGATACAAAACTTTCTAATGTAAAATGTTGAAGAGGGATTTAATATTCAGATGTGTTGAGCTGGTTTGTCTCGCAGACGGCTAAATTTATTACCTTTTTCATGTCCCCGGGGTGCTCAATTATTTGTTTGATCTTCCTGGGCTTTTCCAAAGGAACAAACACATTTCTGATCTGAAATACCACGCTGTGTTATTCATATCGCACGTCTGGTCATTTTGAATTCGTATCTGAGGGATCAGAAAGTTTTCGCAGGAAAGTTCTGCTGATACAAACGGGATATTTTAGACTTATTTGAAGCACAGAGTCCTCTGAACACCAAAGGTTTGAATAAACACCTGTCTCATTCTTAGATTAGATGTTCCTGCTGTGGTCATTATTAGAAAACCTTCATGTTGTTCTATAGTTATTTTTCCTCTGGGATCCTTGTGGAGAGCTTTCAGACTATTCAGCTTGAAGAGTGTATCCGCAGCATACGTCCAACTTGCCCCTGAACTCGATCCCTAGGCGGTCCTTAAGTGATAATCACTGAATACTTGAGGTTTTTTCAATATGCAGGACACATAATGTAGCAGATAATGTAACCCTCCAGCTTTGAGCTGCATTAGGTGAAAGGAGAGGGGATCTTAGTGGTTTATCTAACCATAATGTAATGCTGTCCTTTGTAGACCCTCATCAAGCTGATGCTTATTCAAGGAGTGGTAGTTCTGGCAACATTTTTTCCCTTTTTTTTGTCAAGGAAAGACAACAAACATGATAGAAACTATAGTGGAGCAAGCTTTCCTGTCAACAATTTCCTGCTTGATGTCTCTGACTTAACACGATCAACAACCTGCTTTTCTCGTGGCTTATTGATGTACTTAAAAGTTTACATTTTTTCAGCTCATGCCCTTGACAATGTTACTTAAAGTTACTCAAAACTCATTGAAATTAATTTGTTATAATTTCAGGACTCCTTAAAAAGTCATAATTTGTATCACCAATTACTTAGTATCAGGAACAAGCAATTACTTTACTTTTAATTACTTAACTTATTACTTTTACCCCTCAGAAAAGCTGATCTTTAACAAGTTAACACAAAGTTTACAAAAAACCTACAATTTTTGTTTTGTCTTTTATGAACACAAACTCAGAATACAATCACTGGCCAATGTATTAGGTACGCCTTGCCAGTACAAGTTGGGACCCAATTTTGCCTTCAGAACTGCCTTAATTATTTATGGCATTGATTCAATTAGGAGCAAATAATATTCCTCAGAGATTTTTGTCCATATTGATATGATGCGTCACATTTGCTGCAGATTCTGTTCATCATCCCAAAAATGCTCAATCGCTTTGAGATCTAGTGATAATGGAAACCATTGGAGTACAGTGAACTTGCTGTCATGTTCAAGCTATCAGTTTGAAATGATTTGAGCTTTGTCGCGTTATCCTGCTGGAAATAGCCCATTTGACAGTGATCATCCAGCGGTGGTCTGGGGGCCACATAAGGCCCCACATGAACTTTCCTTCCGGCCCCCAGAATATTATCAACCTCTGATAATGTAATGTAGAAACTTGTGTTGTGCTTTTGAGGGTATCTTTTTGTCATTACTTCTATGAACCAACAAAACAATTGTAAATGAAAAAGCTTTATCAGTTATGACTTCATATTTCATGTGACACCTGACACTCAATGTCAGTCGTTATTTAACAAGGGGGAGTGAGTAAAGTTAAAGTCAAAACCATTGACTGAAAACATGACAGCCCCAGGAAGCAGAAAGCAAAACATCTCTATTGCCTCATGACTGGCAGTGGTATGAGTGATCTTTTTTTTATCTGTATGTCATTCAGACCTAAATATTTAAATTATTACATTGTTTTCAAAATCCGGCCCCCATTACATCTTTCAAGCCAAAACTTGTCCTTATACTAATGTTGTCGACGACCTTTGCTTTAGAAGATGTCACACACTGTGATCATAAAGGGACGGACATGGTCAGCATCAATACTCAGATAGGCTGTGGTGTTAAAATGATACTCAGGTAGTACTAGGGACCAAGTGAACAAAGAAATTATCCTTCACACCTTGTATCAACGATTCACCACCACCACCCTGACTTGTACTTTGATACAAGGCATGATGAAACCATGTTTTAATGTTGTTTAACTAAATTCTGCCCCTACCATCTGAATGTTGCAGCAGAAATCAAGACTCATCAGACCAGGCAATATTCTTCCAATGTTCTAAGAGCCCATGTGAAGTATAGCCCATTCAAAGTAGCCTTTCCTGGTCTTAGCTGACATGAGTAAACTGTACCTCATGTGCTGTAGGATTCAAATTGTTCAGGGTTTAGAAATGGTCTTCTACACGTCGTGGTTGTAGTGCTTATTTGAGTTACTGTAGCCTTTCCATTATTTAGAACCACTCTGGTCTTTCTCTTCCGACGACTGGAATGAACAGGGCATATTTTCATGGAAAACTGCCATTCATTGGATTTTTTTCACTTTCAATCTAGAGGTGGCTAGGTGTGAAAATCCCAGCAGATCAGCAGCTTCTGAAATACTCAAAATAAGGGCAGCATTATGTGCTTTCCTTCATTCATAGTACTTATGGACTAAAAGAAATAGTATACAATAATTGTGATAGTCTTCATAATAAGAATGGGCAAGATAGACATAAACATGGATGTCCAGGAGACATCCCAAATACATAATGCCTCCAGCCCCAGCTGTTGCCAGACCAGAGGCATAAAAATAAACACCTAATATTGATGGATGGAGGGGAAAATTAAAAGAAATTCAGGTAAGAGCCATCCTCTGTGAAAGTCAATAATGGAATAATGGATTATTTAATGGCATTTTTTGAGTAAGTAGTGTTACTTATAAAGCTGATTTCAAGAACAGACATTACCAACTGCTCCGCTACAAAACATATAAAAAAAGAGGACCAAAGATAGGTCTGGAACTGCTTTTTAAAAATGCCCACTGTTTTAACACTCATTAGTTCTAGGGAGAGAAAGACTCAGAACTCAGGAGTAGCAGCCTCTGTTGCACAGTCTCCTTTAGTTTAATATCTTGTATGAGGTAAATCCAGACAACTATTATTAGAAGGTCTCAGAGTCCTTCTGGTGTTATACAGTTTTAAAAGGTCTTTAATATGAGAAGGTGCTCGAGCATGCAAGGCTCTGAAGACAATCACAAGAACTTTATACAGAATTCTGGAGTGAATTTAGAGCCACCGCAAGGACAGAAGGATAATAAAAAATCAGACCTCAAAGTGTGCTCACACAATCCCTTGTGACGTAAGCATGCTCAAGTGCTTTGCCAATGCCTCAGTTGCGCTTGAGTATGCTTACGTCACGCATGCAGACTACAAGATACAAACACAAACAAGAGACACTCACAGCCAGGACAACAGAGAGCAATACAAATGATATAATATTTTAGTCATTTTGATAAAACTCAGTCCTCCAAGCAGCCCCCCCCCACCCCTTTGACATAAATTATTATTATTTGGAGGAGAGGTAACTTAAAGGCAGTGTTCCACCTGAACAGATACAGAGAATTTAAAAAAAAAAAAGGCGTTCACTGGTCTCATCCTGTTAAACTTTTAGAAAGGATTGACATTTTTTATTGGATATGAACCTCTAAAGCAGTCATATTTAGGTTTTCCTGCAGCTGACGCTCTCAGAGTTGTTCGTCTCCCTCTTTCTTATGCTTTGGATCACTGCATTTTTACACATCAGTTATCATCCTCATCCAAGTGGATCAGCTAATGTGATAGTTGAATGGTGAGTGGAACACATTTCAAAGCAAGAGTTGTAATATTTGTGTGAGTTAAAAAAAATGCAAAGCTAAACAACTTTAAGAGTCGATCGGGGTCCAGTGAACTGAAGCAGAAAGGAAGCAGAGTGGAGAACAATATGCATAAAAACAAGGAAGTGGACTGTAAGTTTTGAACGGACGCTGAAATAAGACAAAGAAAAAAAACCCTCCAGTTGCCTGTATATCTACTCAAAATGCAACCACAGCTTTCTGGAACAAATAGGAGCAAACTGTCCAAAATAAAACAATAAAGGTATCTGTAGGACCTGATCACTTTTATCAGAGAGATGTCTTCATTGCCCTGGATTTTTTTTTTTTAATTTATATATTTCAAACATGGTCAAGTCACACAGGATTAAAAACACAAGCATCCTCTGCAACAAGTGATCAGAGCTCCACAGGTGAGGAGCTGTTACTGAGGAGCGGGGCCGTGACCTTCCCTCTTCACTTAAGCACTGCATGGAGCACTGACACTCCTCAAATGAGCCGGACTTTCAGTGGAAACAGGCTCAAGCACCGCACGGGGTGGCCAGCAGGAGTGCACACATAGTGAGCAGCCTTACAGCAGCATTTTGGGCCACATGAGGGCTGCTCAAAGATGTGTTGATATCTAACATGTGTAGAGAGCCACAATAGCAAGCATCTCAAAATTAGCTCACCATCGGCCTAAATATGGTAATATTTCTTAGATGATGAAAAGGAAACTATACCAAGCTGTTATCCCCTTGTCCCAGGCTCAGGGCCTTGCCTATCAACCATTTGCACATGACATTACACCCTGTTTCATTCAGGCTAAATGTCAAAAATGACCCATCATGTAACTTAATTGACATCAGTGCTGAATAAATAAAAATGTCTCTGTGGTGAACTTTAACTCCCATGTTCAACAATAGCTATTGCTGCTGCATAGTGGGCTATTCTTACAAAGCTTTAAATGTCAGTTTTATATATCTGCAAGTCATTTTATGACGCTTAAACTGTCATTTACAACAGGAGAACTTTGTGGGCCAACGCTCATGCTAGTAATCTTCAGTGAGACTGTTCTAACCAAAATGACTGTGATAAACAGAGAGAAGCAATTTTGCTGAGTAAACTAATATATTCCATCCAAATAAAGATGATTTTAATTTACAAATGTTTAAATGTGGACCAACAGAGCAAGTACAGTAATGTTGATAAAGGCTGTTATTCTAGCTGAGGCAATTTGTTCCATCAAGTAAACTTTGTTAAAACATGGCTGTCTTTATCCAATAAGCAATCAGTGTTGGCCAAATACTTACTCTGATGATGACCTTTCATTCTGTTCTTCTGGTTTGTCTTTTGAGTTTTAAAAACTTTGATTTTGGTCCATACAAGTATAAATATTTATTAAAGCAGGGAGGATCTACATGATGTGAGCTGCTGACTGCAGATTTACACACATCAGCCTCTTGTATCCTCTGATCCTGAAACATCCTGAAGTGTTTTTATCAGGTCACACTGGTATTTCACCAAGTTTGGGTGACATAAGCTCACAGTTTATGCACCTGCATCAGCAGGTAACTGGAATGTTTTCATGTCCCTCAGCTCCCATTGAGGTCTCCCCAATGCATACAAATATCCTCATGTATCCAAAACAAATGGTGATCAGAATCCCTGAAAAACTGCAAAATGGTCTTGTTGGGCAGTGGTTGTTTTTCTTCTTTTTGAAGCATGCAGAGCCTCTCTGTAAACAACTGATCAACATGCTGTCTGCACTGAAAAGCAACTATTTCAGCCCAGTCTAAGCTTGTTTTTTGGTTTGTGAGTCTTTGTAAGGTGACCAAATTCATTTAATAGACTTAGTGATATTTTTGTTACATATTAATGATACTCTGTTACTTTAGTGGTTCAAAAAGGCATGTCTGCGGTAATTATCTGCTAAAATGCACTATTGTCTATTGATAATAGCAGTACTTCTGCCATCCACAGAACTGAGTCACTTCATGTCAGTCACATGTCTGCAACTGACTGATAGAGACCAAGATTACTTACTGCAAGTGTTGCAACAGGAGACCTAGAACTAAGACTTATCAGCAAATTTGACATTGTACTTATATGAGAGAGCAGAGTTACAGATCGGTTTCATTATGTGTTCCTCACAGTTACTCATGATAAGTTGCCCATTCCTGATTGAGACCAAAGGGAATTGGTCCTTAAAGGTCTTAAAATATGTGCCAAGGGACCATATCCCATCTACAAAAGCAGAGACACTCATAGTTCCCCTGTCTCCACTGAGCTTGCGCCTTCTCTCTCCACTATAGTACTAACTCTTGTGACAGAACAAACGGGGTCAACTTGTTCCCCCCAAATTCTGTCACCTCAATGCCCACAGTGGAGTTGAAGCGTCACATGTGCGCAATCACCATGTCTTGAAATGTCAGCGGGAATAGGGCCATTGATGCCCACCGTCTGATTCTCTGAGAGTCAGAACTGTCAATGTCAAATTGTGGAGCACTTGAAATCCAGACAGATGCACTTAAAGTCCAAAAGGACCAAAACTTAGCTCTTGTTATAGTCAGCTTGTATCGATAGATCATCAGTGATCCTGTGGAGAACAGTCTACTCTGAATGACGCTGACAGAAACCAAACAATGTCATGACAACCTCATAGATTGTTCATGAGATGTTTCATTCTGAACTAAATGGCACAAGAAATTACAGATTTTCCATTCCCAGAATCTGCCATTAGCATTACCAAAAAGAAAAAAGATTACAGTCTCTGCAGAGCCTCTATCAAACTGGAAGTGGAAGTAAAGGTTAGTCATTTTAAGAAGGGTGCCTTCCTCTTCTTTTCTCTTCTGCAGGGTGCTCATGTTGTGATCAAAAAGAGATCAACTGGTGGAGAGGAGGTGCAGGCAGGCCTGTGCAATCCAATCCGCTCTGACTTCTGCTCTGCCGTTGCCTATGCAACTTTAAAGATGAAAGCAAGAGAGGGAGTCACACACTTTTAGGGTAGAAGTAAAAGGGCAGCCGATGCACAATGCAGCAAAAAGTCTCCTGAGTTCAAACTTCACTTAACTTTGGCTGCAGCTGACACTTTAGATTCCCAGATACAATTCATCTCTGGCAACACGGGGCTTCACACACTCCAGAGGAAATGAAAGAAAAGGCTTAATGATTTTCCTCTTTCGTTGACAGGGTTGTTAAACCAAGCGTGAAAACATTCAATGCCAATATTCTGAAGGGTTTTCATTATTTATGAAGAAGTGCTGATGCTGCAAAATTGTCTGCAATGTAAAATAACTGATAGACAGTCAACAAAGGACTGGACATGAGGTTATTTTCTTCCCTGACTGAGGTATTTTTCCTCTAACACAAAGAGTGTGTAAAGATGCATTATGAACAGCTTACCAAGATGCATTATCAGACAATTTTCAATCATCTTTAAGAGAACTCTGTCTGCCCTCTGGGATATTAACAACGCATTTGGCACATCAGTGTTTTAGGAATTGTATTTCAAGACGACAACAGCATAATAAGATGTTATTTTTAAACTGCCGGGATCAGCTTCCTAAGCTTCCTTTTCCCTCTATAAACTGATAAGATTCTTTATATATATGCTATCATTTTTCAGCATTTCAAAATATAATGAAATCCTTTCACAGCTGTATGCACTGCTGGCAGAGTCAGGTCATATGTTCATGACTGTCATAGATATTTGTTATCTGTATTGTGACAGCTTAGATGGTCTCTTGAAATACATATAGCTGTACATTTCATCTTTTATATAAATCATTGTACGGTCCACAAGAACCTCAGACTGTACATCATACAGTTTTAAAAGACACTGAGGCTCAGTACAAGGCCCTCAAGTCTCCTCAAAAACTCAAACAGACAGTGTCGGCTTGTTCGAAAGCTCTTTTTTTGAAGTCCGTGAGTCTTTGCTCTGTCAGGGAATTGATTTTAGAATGCTGTTCTGTTTTATTTCTATAGCATTGGATGGTTTAGGGCAAAATCACATGGCTTATTTTCTGCTGTCTTATTAAACTTCTAGACCTCTGAAAAAGTCTGGGGCATATTTGCTGTCTTGCCCCGGAGTGAAATCAGAACATGGAGGAGCAGCGTTTAAGTTTTATGCATCACAAAATCCTAGAAAAGGAGAGCTCAGCCCAAAACAAGAGTCATGCTGATTAAGATGATTCTTTGAGTGCTTTAATGTGTTGTGTTGTCAGAGAATTATATCAATCAATCTTTAATCCCCATCAATCAATCTTTATTTGTATAGCACCAGTTTATATAAAAACATCCTAATGCACATTCCAAAAAGGAACAGGTCTAAAAAGTACTTGTTACTTTATTTACAAAGACCCACTGATAGCACTTGGCAGCATTTAGAGGCTTAGAGACAGGTAGAAAGAGACGGAAAAAAAAAAATAACAACTATAGAAGGTAAAAAAAGGTTATTAACAGTTTTGTTGCCTTTAAATATCAGTAATAATGATACACTTGATGAAACACTAGTAAAAAGTCAGGGGTTTTGTAGGATCATAGTCAGTGCATAATAATAATATACCAAACAGGTGCTAATGGTCATTATTCACAGGTTGAAATGAGGTTGGGGATTTGGCCAGGATTTATGATGAACACAAGCAGATACCATGGGGGGTTTTGACTGGCCCTAAATTTATTCTTCAGCCAAACAGTAACGCAAACATACAACCATTGTCCTTAAGAAGAGTGTAAAGAAGAACAAGTAGTTTTCAAGGAGATTAAATGAAGGGACAGAAGGACATGAGCCAGCCTGCATTCACGCAAGAACTGTGGCTACAGTTCTTGAAGATAATTGGAATTATTTACCTGCAGAGTTCCCTCAAAAGTTGTGTGAAAGTGTACTTAGATGAACTGATGCTGTTTTGGAGGCAAAGATTGAGGGAAATGGTTGTCTGTTTCTCTATTTGGCCCTGTGCTAAGCTAGCCAAGGTGTACCCCGCCTCTCGCCCAATGTCTGCTGGGATAGGCTCCTACTCCCCAAAAAGGGAAAAGGATAGAGCTAATGGATGGATGCGTATTTATACTTGTTTATATATGAACTTTGTAAGCCCCCCCTTCCCCTCCAAAAAAAACATATTCCTTCTCTCATTTACTAAAAAAAATATCTTTCCTTAAAACATGAACAATGGACAAAACAATAAATTACATCTCTTTGTCCTTAAAAATAAATAGAATAAGGGATTGATCACATGCAAGGGATTCAACTTTTATTTGAGGCTGAGCCCAACAAAGATCTAATCCTAAAATTGCCCCTTTTATTCACCAAAAATATTGATCATAGCATAAACATTATTAATTCTAAAATGTTTATGTCAAACATTTGTCAATATAACCAGTCACTTCATGTATATTTTTGGTTTGTTTTTCTCTTAAAATCAGCTAAATTACAAAGTGCTCACTGCCCTGTCTGTGTTGATGTATATCCTAGCTTCCATTGCTGCTGCACGGGACTGTTACTCTCTCAGGGCTGACCGTCTTCTCATGAGGCTAATAAACTATTGACAAGTGCTTCCTACAACCCCAATTCAAAAACACTGAACTACAGTATTGCAGGACTTTTATTGCTTATTTAATTTGAGCATTTAAAGACAAGCAGTTCTTTGATTCACATTAATATTTCTGACAATGATAACAGATAAAAGATTGATATCAATGGTTGTAGTAGTCCGTCATAGCCTCAGCAGCAGAACAGCAATGACCCAGAGGAACCAACGATGAGCTCTGAAACTCCTGACAACATTTTGTCACAGATGCCCAATAATTTACCACAGATATTTGACCATTAAATGATATATTTATTTACAGATAGACTTAATTTTTCCCAAATTTTCTTTTCTTTCACAATATTTTTTTTTTTTGCCTTTCAAGTGGAGCATCTCTTCTCTTTGCTATAAAAGTTAGGGATCACAGTCCCAGAAGATAGAAAGTACATCTTTATTTTTGACTGAGCAACATCAGCAGGTCAGAATTTATTTTAGGGTGATTTTTTTTTTGTTGTATAACCCAGTTCATGCAAAATAAATGACAGAACCATCTGCCTTGATGTGCTAATGAGTAAGTATAACCTGACTAGCAGCTGAACTAAGTTGCTCAGAACATCAAACCTTCACATTTTCTTTTTAAAGTATTGCTATTAAAAAAAGACAATTACAAAGACAGACAATGTGCATTGTCGGTAGAAGCAGAAAAATCGTAGCGCTTATTCAAATCCTTCATGTAAATAATTCAAACATGTCACTAAACAGAGACATGACTGACATACACCAACACTTAAATTTGATACATTCATAAACAGCGAATCACACACAATTCAACCTGCAACAGAAAATGTAAACACAAAATGTGAACACTGTCAACACCAGCATGAACAGCTGAACTGTGCTGTGTTCATTCTTTTTTTTCTTTTATCTATTCAATATATTTGCTTTTTCATGTTTTTCAACTTTTTTATTTCTCAAATTAGGTCTTTTTAAGCCCTTTGTAATGTTGTTATTTGCTACACAAATGCACAGACCTTAACCTGCTTTGGTATTTGTCAAGGGATATACTTTCAGGTTAAAAGCTGTCTATTGAAGTGTGATTCAGGCAACACATCCACTCTATGTTTGCATGTCCATTTTCCTTCTTTCGATGTTATTATCTAATTACCTCATATTCATATTCATACTGTACTTCTGATCTATTACTGTTTTTTCACACTTATTACTTCTCAGATGGTATCAATATTTACATTATTTTATGTTCCAACCCTCACAAATGGTCCAGAGCATTTGGGTAGTTTCAGGGAGAAAAGCCCTTTACACAGTGCATTTACTCAAAAAGTGCTACAATGAAGCTGCGTCATCCTTACACCTCAAGACATTTACATTAACTCCATGAGGATGCAATAAGTCTGTCAATTCCTGGTACGAGCTGGCTTGAATCTGCACAAAACAGCACATGCTCCCCATACACACTAAGGCAAAGAAACTCACTCAGTGCTTCTGTCTCCCACTGAGACCCCGATTACACAACAACAAACGCAGCTTCTGAAGATAATATTCAGCTGGACGAGAATGCAGAAAACTATGATAAACAAAGGGATGTAATAATTGATAAGATATGTTTGTATCAAAGGTGGCCTGATCCTTACAGTACATCTGCCCAAGATGCTGATGCGTCTTGAAATTGCAGTTTTCTGCCAGAAAATAAATAAAACGTCTCAAACAAAATATTTAACCTTATTTATGTCATTAATTTTTCAGTCATTTATTAACTTCTTTCTTTTTCTGCTCTTTCAGGTTTTTACCTATTTAGGTCTATTTCTGTCTGTGAAAAATGCCATACAGGTGAAAAAAAAAAAAAAAGGTAAAATTCAGTTGGGTTGAACATGCACCTTAAGAAATACAGGGGAAATACAGTTTGAAGAATGAACCTTTTTAAAAGTGATATCTGACTGCAGGTCATCCCTGGAGTCATATTTTGATACAAAATATAAATAAAACGGTGCAAGTGCCCAGCCAATCAGATACAATCCACCCTGTAGGCCCTCTTCCAGCAGTTCTTTGACCATTGGAAAGCTCTTCCCCACTTATCATTTTTATATGGAAACCAATTTAGACTCTGATGTCTGAAGTCAAGAGGTCCTCAACAAGTCCCCTTCTCTTGGGCAAAGTTCCTGTGATCGACTGGGGCCTTTTGTTTTCTAGAGATTGTTCAGATTTGTCATTGGCAGCTAACATCTGATGTTTCTGTCTGGGCTGCAAACCAAACTCCCTTCAAATATAGTCAAAAATAGAAATTTCCAGTCCAAGCTTTCCTTTTAATATTGATCAGGTCAGCAGGGCCTCTTTCTTTTTCACATCTGAAATCCTGCTGCTATAGACTGATCTGTCATTGACGCTCTGTACAGCTCTGCATGTTGTCAGCCTGCTTTTCTTCCCATAGACTCATATAAAGCTTGACCTAGAATGATATTAAAGAGATGAATTAGAACTTTATTTACCTTTTTTTAATACACCCTCCCGGATAGCACTCTCTTTTGTAAATACTGAAAAAAGCAAGGTTTGCAGAAGAGGTATCTATAGAAACCAAAGGGATCTTCACTTTTAATTCACAGTAATGGATGTAATAAAAGGAAATGAAAGCAATTTTGTTTCATGAAATATAGCGCAAGGTTGCGTGTTGTACCTAATGCTCCTGGATTTCATCATTATTACCAAAGCGAAACATGGCTAAATGAGAGAATTAAGGTCAGGACTTGGAGATCTTGGCTGTGATTCATGTTCTGTAGCTGTCCAGGGATTTGAATCGTGGCTTTGAGGACCAGCTTCAATCATTTTAATGAGTCCATCATATCGCTGCTGACTGAGATGTCCCCGGTGTCACTGCAGAGTCCGCACTAAATATGTTCCATTGTTGTAACCATTGATTTTTTTTCCTCCTCTGATGCATTCATCTTTAATGAGTCAGGTCTCCTCCTCACTCCTCAGGGGCAATCAGAGAGTGACACGCATACAGTAGGATCCCTAGTGGTGCTCAAAGTCCACGCAGCTCTATAGATTAAAAGAAAAAGAGCCCTTAAAGTAGGCCAAAAAGGCAGCAACGCTTTACAGTATACTCCTAAATCACAAGAGCAGATCCTTGTTCCTCATGGAAATTCTGATCCTATGAATTCTAAAACAAACTTCTATTTAAATGTCAGCAGCAGTGTAGTTTGTTTTGCTTAGCAGAATTGGGTGAAGAACTTAGGTTGGCTAATTGCACCATGTAAAATCTTTAAATGCCATGTTTACAGAAAAGGATGTGGGTTTTTGTAGCCTGTGAAGGGAAAGTGTTTTTGTGGATGTTTGAATGAGAAAGAGCAGGACCATGAGCACAAAGTCTAGACTTCACATCCTGAGTTTTCTTTGTCAGGTTCAAGCAATAAAAACAGAGTTCCACTTAAATTTTTGATGATTCAAAGATTCCTGTCCCAAGCTCCAAGTCACTGTCATATTTATTCAAAGGCCACAATTTTTACTTCACCATGAGCAACTTTTCTGCATCGCTAAATATAGCCACAACAAGATCAAGAGTCTGCAAGGGGCTTTTTAGCCTGTCTAGCAGTGTTCTGAGCTAAATGCTAATATGTGTCCACAGTATTTCATAACAGCTATAATGTTTATCATGTTTACAAATTAACTGAGCATTTATAATGCTTACACATACCCTTTTAACAATAATGCATTGTTCATGCATTTGTAAGTTAAGATGAACAAATGGTCTGTACTCAACATTTCCACAAATAACTGTAAGTCTAATCGTTGACAGCCATGCTAACAACTTTGGGAAGTTTAAGCCTACTAAAATACAACAATGTTTCAGCTGGCCAATAGGTAACTATGTTCCACTTCTGAAATTTTTCCATGCTTACAAATTAACAAAGCTTGCTTTTGGCTATGCTTTATTATTAACTCTGCCGAGGAGGTAATATTTTTACAGGCTACTTGTTCACTTGTCAGTTTGTTGGTTTTTCTGTGAGCAAGATAACTCAAAAAGTTCTCTATGGATTTTGATGGAATTTTTAGGGAATGTTGATCATGGTACAAGAAAGAAGCGATTGAATTTTGGCGATAATGTGAACACGGATACTGATCCAAGAATCTTACAGGATTTTTGAACATGGTCAGATAGGGTCGTTTTCCACATATTTACCAGTTACTCAAAAAAGTTCTCAACAGAGTTGGCAAAGATTTTCAGGAATATTAGTTATGGCACAAGGGAGAAGTCTATAGACCTTTAAAAATTCCTGGGTCCATGTCTGGGTCACTACCAAAATCTCTTTACTTCTCTCTAGTGCCATGACCAACAATCCCAGAAAATTTGGAGCTTTGAGAAAGAAAATGTGAGGATAATCAAAATCATACCAAAAAACAGTGCATAGGGAGTATGAAAGGACCATGTACTCTGAGATTGTGATTGTAACTACTCATCCCTCAGATTGTTCATTTAGCTAACACCAAAGATATGTAACATGGGTATAGCTTAACTGAGATACTATACAAAAAATGATAAATAGCATTGACTTATGGGGATTCAGAATCAAAAATATCAATGTTTGATGACAAATAAGTGGAAAGATAAGTAAAAGTAGCAAAATAAATTTAAATTTAACAGCTTGCTCAAAAATGGTGTTTAGCCAATGCAGTTGCGGTGTAAAATGACAGATTTTGCTTTAGCATTGGATTGATGTAAACATAAACCTCACAGTCACATGGCACTGTCTTGCAGATAATTATTTAGATGGTGGGGTCTTATTGATGTTATCCATGCAAAGACTCACACACAAAATCATTCCCACCATGACTTTGTAATTTGGTTTTTAAATGGCACAGAATTAGCATTGTGTTAGCCTTGTTATTGTCCATCATGACTTACAGAGTGCGACAGCTGCTCAGTCTGATACCTTAATGAGCAGGATTAATGGAAAAGCCATCTGTAAGTGGCTTTGTCTTAACAACCACCAGCCTGGAATCTCACAAATAAATGGATCAATTTAGCCTGCACTCCAATGCAATTAAACCATAGTTAGAGCTCTCATATACAAAAATAATGAGATCAGAACCCTAAGAAACCTCAGTTTTGATTGATTTCTCCATTAGAGGGCAATTACTCACTGAGGCTTTGATCGTGGAGAAAAAAATGCTTTGAATTATGTGATGCCTTTGATTTTGTCTCCTTTTTTGTTTCTGCACAAAAGATCCATATGAAATCATTGTAGAACATCCCAGACAGCACTTCTTCTTTGTCGCTTAAGCAGACCCATGTGAACGTCATATTTTATTTACAAAGTCTGAAAACTGTGCCACGGAGAAGGCTCAGCTTCCTGCGTCAAGCTTCAAAAAAAGAAGAAAAAATGGATGGTGCTCATAAAAGTTTCAGCTCCTTTTAGAATGCAGGGGTCCGGACATGTTTTCTTTAATTATTTTATTTCACATTAAAAGTTTCAAAACAGCCATACCAGCATCCTTAAAATGGCAATATGTCTCGGTGCATTCAGGAGGTGAATCCTACAGGACCTTTTGGCTCCATTCATAAAACATATGAGAAAGGTCTCCAATAACCATATCTGACTGGAAACTCACTTAGATTCTCCTCTTGTTTGTAGCAAATGTTAGCTGAGGCCATGACCCGTGTTTGCAGGCTGCAGAATGCCCTGAGAGACACACTGGCTTCTTAGAGGAAGCAAACAATTTTAAGAATAATAGCTATTTTTTGTGGATGGGGGCGAGGATGGGTGGGTTGGGTATAGGAGCAAGGGTGTTGCCTTTATTTGGACAGGATCAGCATCAAGAAGTACAAAACTTGAGCTGAAGTAAAGAAACTATTGCTCAAATATTTCTCCAGTTCAAGTGAGAGTCAGATTATTGATTGAATTGAAGTGATCAGGAACTCACTTTAAAAAATACTTACGTACTTATGACAGAACTGATGGGGGGTCAGCTTGTCCCTTATTCATTCTCTGCAACATTCAAAGTGGAGGCAATTGTTCCAAGTGTGAAAATACTGATATTGAAATAGCAGTGTTAATAGGAATGAAAGTTAATTCAATTCTTACTCACGTATCAAATGTTTACTATTGGTCTTTCAAATGTACTCAAGTGAAAGTACAATGTTTCCTAAAAAAAAGTCAAGTAAGTACAGGAACTTGAGTGAAGTTCTCAAGTAATTTTACTTTGTCACAGTCCACTCCTGGACAGGATTGAATAGTAGGGTGATTTGCTTTTCCACTGTCAGCTACCCTCACTGAGGAGTAAGCTGGAAGATGAAGGTCGCACCAGCTATATCTAACTTGCTCTACGCTTCCTCCTATCCAACAATGGCGAGGAAGGACAGTCTTTATTACAAAAGTGGCAGAAAAGTCACTCACAGGTGACTTACACAGGTGATTTACACATGACATGGGTGGATATGTTTTTTTGTTTTTTTTTTCGTTTTAGCACTGTTGCACAGGAAGTGACGATTCTGGCAACTACTCAACAGACCGTTGAATTTTTCAGCTCCACCCAATGGGGTCGGCTCATGACACTCAGCACCCCAACAGACGAGTGCTAAATATGGGAGGGCATTGATAAGTTTTTTGGGTAACTTTGACTATATTTGATGGTGGAAACACCTACAGCATGATTGTGTACCTTACTGGGTCAAACTGTACCCGACTGATTAGTGGAAACGCAGTTTTTGAAGACAACAGCCTCTAAACATGGAGCATGCATATGTCTTATGCAGCGAATATGACAGCCATTTACTTTTGACACTTGGGAATACTTGCATGCACTGGATTACACACAGAAGAGACTACCATAGAGGGAGAGTCTACAGGTCTGAATGAAAATGGAGGGAAATGCTATGGGAACTGGAGTGTAACTACGAAAAATCATTTTGGGGTGTCTCAGGGTGAGAAGATACTAGTGGCTTTTATACCTGCCTCTGCAGTCTGCAGCTCTCATCATGCAGAACCTCCTATGGTTTAAACATTAATACTTCATTAACTTAATACGGATCAGATTCATAGTTTCATAATCGCAAGAGGAAACAAGATGATCAGAATGATTGCTTATCTTCAGAAAGTAAGTATCCAGCTCATACTGGATGTTTATTTCGTAAAGACAGAAGCCATGGTTTAAATGTTAAGCTTACTTAATGAAAACATACTGAATCATTGCTCCTGGGGAGGTAAACTGAGCGAAGATAGCACTCTGTCAAAATTACTGTGCTTGATCAGCATAATAATCATTACAATTTGTAAATTTAGCTAACCTGTATACAAGATATATGAATATTTGTTTACTCGTCACTGTAGGTTGTGCCAAGACCAAAATAGTACCTAAAAAAAGTGGCTTGCAAGTGGAAAAGTCAGTTGTAAATATTCTGAATAAAGCTGTTCACGTGGCTTGTTTTCGCTTGTGGCACTATCTGCAGCAAAATATATAGATCTAGCTTCTGTGGCAACTACGAATACAGATGCATCGCCAATCTCTGTCACTGTGGCTTATATTTAGGCTAATGCAATGTAATTCATACAACCCCCAATTAAAAAATCCCAAACTATCCCTTTAACAGTCATCAAAAGTAAATTAAAAAGCCTGGCATAGAAAAAAGAACTCACTAATATGCAGAGATTTTCAAAAGTATCATTCATTGAGTCATTATTGCCAACAGTTGATCAGTTGATTCCCGTCTCTCTGCCACATATTCCCTCTGCGACCTCCCTACTGCCACCTGGTTACCCCCTTGGGGTCAGAATTTGTAAACCACTGCACTAGGCTACCAGTGCTCCATAGTATCTTCTTTTTTGTTATCTCTTTGCATCCAACCTGTCCGCAGACTAACCACCCCTTCATTGTTAACTTTTTGTTTAAGACCTCTACCTCTTTGTTTTAATTGGACAATAGGGAGAAACACAAGTCATACAAGTGCTTCCTTGTTTTAACATTTCCTTTTTTCTCTGTTAAACTTGCAGAACACCTCGAAAAACACGGGCTGTCACAGCGCATGGTAAGAACGCAAAGCACACTTTTTTGCAACAAAAGAATGCATGTCTCTACAGATCCTTGACTTATTACATGGGAACATCTCAGACTTCTTTATTTCCTCGCGGAAATTGCTCGTGTTCTCATTGCAGAGAAAAAGACTTCAAAGTCAGGATCTGCATTGCTAAAACTACAAAAACATCAGCTAACAGGTGTCTGAGAATCCTAACTGGATCATCGAGGATTAGAGATCTCTCAATTAAGAATTAGATACAAATTGTGATATTACCCCCACCAAAAAAGATGTACTTTCATGTTGCATAGGCATGGGTTGATTTTAGGTAATACCAATGCTTTGACCATGAGCTGTATTGAAACATAGATCTCTGAATTCATTCATCATTAGGAGGATTTTACCCCCAAATTTGAAGCTTTGATAGCAGCAGTATGTCTGATGCTGTCACATCAAAAATGTTCAGAGGAGCCACTGAACTCTAACAGTTTCCCATGTGAGATGCTTGTACCTCATTTGACATGTCTCTTATTTCCCTCTTTCACTACAAAGTATGGCAGTGAAGTTGGTTGGTGATGATGAGGTCATGCTGTTAAATAAAGTATCTGTGCCATCACCCCAACACTGAATACTGATGAATCCATAAATAGACTGGTGTGCTGACGTCACGCTACCTCTCCTCACTTGGATTAATTTGAACCTCTGTTAGCTTTGTGAATTCATTTCTGATGGCCTTGACAACTCTCTTCTCTCACACCTCTGATAAAACTCGAGCGTGGAGTCTGTGAGCCTTTGTGTGTGCTTTTCACAGAGGCAAATCTCAGAGGAGCAGCTCACGTTGTTCTATGACAGCCGAGCCTGGGACGTCGTATAGTTGTCTCGCACTTTTCTTCTATTCTTTGTCTTCCTTCTTTTTTTTTTTCTTTCTTTGGCTACTGAGAATAGGCTGAGTCTTCCCAATTAGCAGCTTTGTGAAGAGGTGTTGTGACAGCCAGGGAATACAATTTACAGTTGTTAAAGCACATCTGAATGCATTCGGAGCTACTAACGAAGATAATATTCAGCTGGACGAGAATGCAGAAAACTATGATAAACAAAGGGATGTAATAATTGATAAGATATGTTTGTATCAAAGGTGGCCTGATCCTTACAGTACATCTGCCCAAGATGCTTATGCGTCTTGAAATTGCAGTTTTCTGCCAGAAAATAAATAAAACGTCTCAAGATGGTGACAGACCTGCACGGCTCAGAGGGAAATGAAGTGCTAGATTAGTGCCGTTGTTTCTTAGAAGTGCCGTGGCCCCATTTATAATAATCTGAAGGAGATAATGAGCAATGTATGGATAAAAATGGAATCA
Source organism: Cetoscarus ocellatus (assembly GCA_037902135.1). Lineage (NCBI taxonomy): Eukaryota > Metazoa > Chordata > Actinopteri > Labriformes > Labridae > Cetoscarus > Cetoscarus ocellatus. The sequence continues at coordinate 202,068 of JBAMNC010000028.1, read as the reverse complement.
AGTAATTAGATTGATCCCATAAGCTTATGTAGTGCCATCTCAAAAACTATGCTCAACATACTTCCAAACAGAAAACTTGGTTCCACTGTGGCTAAAATATGTTTGTATGCTGCAAAACGTTTTGTGCAGTAGGAGGCGTCCTATGGAAGCAGACATTAATTAAATTTATTTACTCTATTTTGTCCAATAACAACGAAAACTCATTTTTAATTGTTTTCTTAAGGACAAGTTTCATGAAATCTGGACAAAACAAAAGGCTGGTCACTGACATTTTCATGTCTCCTGATGGAGGGCTTCTATGCACAAGACAAAGTGTTCTAGACTTCTCCCTCTTCCCCTCCTTAGGCACCAGTTGCTGCCTGAAACTGCTCATCCCCCTGGCTCCCCCACAAATAGACCTACATTTGTGACATTATTGTTTCTGTAACCGTCAGAACAGACTTGGGCCTTAACCCCTTAAAACATGTTGTATCATATTTGATACATACTTTTATGATACCTTTATCTAATCAATATGATCAACAAATTACTTAAAAAACATCTGAATACATTTTGATAAATGATAAAAATGTCCTCAACTGGATTATTACTTGCCAAAAACACCTAATGTATCAAATGAGATATAAAAAATATATATGTTAAATTTTATGGAAATTTAGATTTTTTTGGATTTCAGTGGAAAGTGAAATAAACATTTCAGCTCAGAAAAATGAGAATTTTCTGGCTATAATTTGTGTTTTCAGGCATTAAAGGGTTAAAAGTGACTGAAGCTCTTACAGAGTGTCTCAGACAGAGTATGAACACTCTGTATTTCACTTTTTTGAACACACTCTAGCAGCCATCTAAACAGAAAATTATGTCAACACGAGTCGAGACAGAATATGGGCTCTTTAAGATGTTTCTGCATTTTTGGAGAGGTTAGCTGTTAAGTCCCTCAATAAAAACAGCACTTTGCCACCCTTATTCTGTTTTTCTTTTTTTCCCGACAAAATTCAGGAAAATTTTGATTGAATGTGAAAATAGGCTTTTGTGTAGTGATGTTTAATACTGGATTTTTGTTGAGATCCAGTATGCCAATAATTACAAATCATGTTACTGATACAGATACTAATATTTTTTGTAAAAAGCATAATGGCTTCACTTTGCTCAAACTGACCTGTTCCTTTTATGGTGTCTGTCTATTTTTGTTAGAAGCAGATGAAAAACATACTTGTATTCTTTGATAAATTATGCTTTTGATAAATAAAATTGGACATACAGTAATGATGAAGGTTCATTTGTACATGATGTCTGATGGAGGGTGAAGACCTAAAACGTCCGTGGTGATAATCCTTATTAAATTGATTTTGGTGCGTCTTCTGGCCTGCAGACCTTTTCTCTCTTTTTGCAACTATTTTTGTGTCCAGCACCTAGTGTTTAGATTTTTTACTCATTACATTTGTACATTATGCCAGTAATATATATGGCCAATTCCACTTCCAAAATATTGTCTGTAAATATTGGCAAAATGTTCATATCTGCAAATGCCAATAATCAGCTTGCTTTGCAATTATCTGCTGACACTGACATTATTCCATCAGTGTCCTGCATCCCTACTTTTGACATCAGATACACTACACAAAGTCATGTATACAAAATTACACTATGTACTTAATGATTCTTGTCGAGAACACAAGTGTATCTATTAGAATTCATGTTCTTGCCTTTCCTTTTTCTGAACTTTACCTCATACTTTTGGTGACTTTGTCTCCCCAAGTTATACCAAATGGTAAAAAAGGTGCTTACACATTGCCAGAGTAATACAATATATTTATGCCTCTGTTAAATCTCTTCTGCAGATTAAAAAAAAAGTTATTTCACAGAGGTGAAATGGTGGCCAGATTGTCCTATGGAGGTGCAAAGGTGTGATGGAGGGGACATGTGGACAATGTGTAGAGTCAGAGCCTGCAAAACAGTGTGACAAGCAGCTCCTGCTGTGTCCCCTGCTTCAGCAACATTGTATTGCAATGTTTAATGAAACACAACACTGTTACACTGTTGTGGATGCATTGTGGAATACAAAGGCGCTGTGACAGCAGAACTTCATTAAGCTGCAGTTATACAATTGTAATCTGTAAAGTACTGAAGTTAGAAGATCACTTACAAATGTCATTATGAAAACCACTGATCATTCAACACATCCTGTTCTGTGATGCTGTTTGTGACTTTTGTGACTTTTAAAGAGGCAGTGATAGAGAACAAAAAGAGCTTATTGGGCTTTCAGGGTTTTTTTGTAGTGTTTTTCTTTCCCTGTGTGCAGTCTTTTTGCTAATCCAACTGCAGGAATTCAAACTGAGTTTTGTGGGTTTAATCTCTTACCATCCGCTAATGCTTAAATATCACACATCAGAGTCAACCAATTTTCTTGTTTATGATAACACAAAGTGCTGCATTGAATATGCTCTACTTCGCCTATCCAGCAATAATTGTCAGATTTTTTTCTTGAATCTTTCATCTAATTCACTCCTGGTCTGACCTCTGTGTATCTTGAGTATTGATGAAGGTGTCAAAGAAAAGGAGGATTGCAGCTGTTATTACAAGTCTCCAAATTTAATCTCTTTTCCCTCTGGGGCATCTTCTGCTCACACATAGCAAAGGTAGCGTAGGTCACTCTAGGGAATGGTATGTTTATGAATTTTAATTTCACAGTTGTCAAAGAAATATCTCAATCAAAAATAGAATTATTTTGCTTAATTCTAGCCTGGCGTTAAATACTTATTAAGATTTATTTTTGAACCTCTGTCTTTGTCTAGTCTTTGAAATTACAATGTTTCATTTTTGTTTTTAAGGAAATATAATCAGAAAACTATATTTTTTCATTCTTTCCAATGATTTTTGTAATATTTCTAATATTAAATCACTATGCCATGCTTTAAAACTTTTTCAGTTAAACATTGCAGATTTTGTTACTGAAACAACAGAGTGAAAAACTGTTCAATGATAGATTTGAAAAATTCAGAAATAAACATTTAATACTCACTGACAGTCAGTATGGATACAGATCAACCTCGGGTATTCATTGACCTAAAAAAGCTTCTGATACAATCAATTATTAAATACTAATCAATACATTTATGGTATAAGAGGGGTTGTACTGAATTGGGTGAAAAATTATTTGGATAACAGGCAGCAATATTTGAAGATGAGAGACTACAACTCTAAGTGTTTGAATATCATGTGTGGCGTCCCTCAGGGGTCCTTGTTGGGTCCAAAATGATTTATTCTTTACATTAGCAATATCTATAAAGTCTCAGATTATTGAAATTCATATTATTTGCTGATGACACACACATTTTTTCATCTGGTAAGAATTTACACCAAGCTTTGGAATCAATTACCTGAGAATTGAGTAAAATTATAAATCTGGGTTGACAAAAAAGTTTCCTTTCAAATTTAGGCAAAACACAAACTGTGATATCTGGGAACTGTAAGCTACATAACTATATACAAACACAGATAGAGGGTATAAATATAGAAGGAGTGCATGAAAATACATCCGTGTGATTATTGATGACAACATTTGCTGAAATCCTCACATTAAACATTTCTCAGGTAAATTGTCAAGAAGTACTTCAGTCTTACCAATGAAAGCATGAGCTGGATCAAGTTTACTACAACCACTCTGTGTACTACAGAAAGAAGCAATAAGAGTAGTTTGTAATGTGGGTTATTGAGAACATACAAATCCATTATTCGCAAGATCTAAAACTTTACATTTATTTGTCCAAACAGCACAAATAAAGCAAATTGCAAGATATAACAGGCGACCTGCAAATATTAAGCAAAATATTGGCAGGAAGGGAGGTTAAAAGGGAGGTTTAAATTTGAGTGGAAAATTATTTTTTAAGATTCATAGTGTTCATACAACAATGAAAAGCATTTGAATCCCCATAAAGTTGAGTAAAACTGTGGAACAAATTAATTGTGGAGATAAAACCTATTTCCAACATTATTGTCTTTAAAAGTATAAAGAAGTTGTTCTCATGAGGTACAGTGATTAATATTTGTCATGGGCTTAAATGTGTATGGGCATCCTAATATAATCATTCTTGGATATGCAAGTATGCTTTACTGCTTTCAAATTTGTAAACACACCTTAGTAAATTTGAACTAAATACTTTACAGTATTTATTTACAAGGTTGTAGTAAGAAAGTTGTTGATAAAAATCAACTTGAAAATTAAGAAGTTGGATTACATGAGTTTGTAATTCCTCCTGCTCCTTGCCATTCATGTAATAGATGTGTTGTGTTTCAGATGTAAGTTCTATCTTCTAAAAAATCATTTTAGATTAAACTCAAAGAGTAACCTTGTAGCTGAGATAATGTAATCATTTTGACATACAAATTTGATTTTAGTTACCCATATATTATCATTAACTGACTCTTACATGTTGCATGAGAAAATCCTATTTTTTCTTTTCTGAATTGATTGAATTAATTTCAAAACATCTTCAGTTTGGTCTCATTTGTAACTAAGTCAAAATGTATAGTGGTGTAAGTCTGCAAGCTCCAGATGTTTTATTTGTGTTTTCATCTTTTTAACCAGTGTTGTTGAGTGTTTGCTCACAGACTGACACTGAAGATATGACATTTGATGATCATTGCCTGAGGCCTTACTTTTATTTCAGGCTTTTTGCCTTTATTGACAGTGTAGCGAGACAGTGGATAGAGCTGAAGAGGTGATCAGAGAGCAGGGGAGACACGCAGAAGACTGGCCTTGAGCTGGAATAGAACCAAGGCCGGCCGCACATGGCATGATGCTCAGCATACATGGGTCTGTGCACGGACATAGCCGTGCGGCCCTATTTTGTGTCTTTTATATTCCATCAAGGACTCAAAGTGTTACTGTTGTTGGACTTCATCATACCGGAGACAAACTTTTATTGTCCAGCTGTTGAGACCCCTTTTAAATTAAACCCTGAAAGCTTTATATTGAAGATCCTGTGTCCTACAAAATCAATTGTCTTTGGTTTTAATGTTGCTTGAAGGGGCTTGCAGAGCAGAGGAACATGACAGCTTTTACTAAACTCTCAGTTTAAAGAGAAATGTGCTATGCCTCTTTAAAGAAAATGCCCCTTGAAGTGTTCTGTTTTTTATTTCCTGGGATTATGTCGTAGCTATACAGCCTCTCCCTTCATGTGTTTTCTACTCGTCACGGGCAGACTCCATAACTGTTCTGAAATTCTTCTTCTTAGCCTGTTACCATCCTCCAAGTGTCTCTAAAGGGGAGGGAAAAAGAGCTGCATCTGATGTTCTTCAACTCAAACCAAATCCTTGCTTAAAAGACACCGAAAAATAATGTAAACAGTCAAACACACCGAGACATGGGACCTTTAAATCAAGTGACTCATCATTAATGTGATATCAATTTCATCATCTGTAACTTTTACCCCTCATGCAGTTCTGGGTGGCTTGAATGGAAAACTTTTCAAAGTTTAATGTGTTTAGCATATTAGCCACAAATTGTTCCTGTTCAGTTTTGACAACATGTTTGTTCTCGACTCATGGCCTGTTGCTGTGCCTGTAAAATCTTTTACTTGTTACCTTGGCGGCGGATACGTCTTTTGTGTCCCTTGGCAGCAGTAGAGCTAGTGCACTGTAGCCTGTCTGCTGTTAAAGAAAATATGAAGTTGGGGACTCGGCGTTGCTGTGTTTATAGTCAATGCAGGTGCTGAAAATACGGTTTCTATGTATTATTTAATATTGGGAAAAACACACTGTTGAAAAGCCTTATGGATAAATTATCCAAGACTTTTAAAATGGTGGATAACCAAGACAGCCTGTAATTGTCCCATCCCTAGCTTAAACACATATGCCCCTTTCCCACTGACCAAAAACCTGTTTAAACACGCTAACAATCGGCTCCTGTCGGCAGGGGCTGAATGCCAACTAGAGCAGTGCTCTAGTCAACTAACCCTGCAAGTGACACGGGTTTTTATCGCCTCGACTCTGATCAGCTCCCAGTGGGAATGTCACACCCGGGTGAATGCGCTAATTTATGGGATGACGTTGGCGAAAGTTGCCTGCGGCATAATTTCATGCCCATCTCCTCCTTCTGTAACTTCTGCCCCCATTGCCATCTCAGCAACAAATTCCATGCGCCTTCTTATCATCAGCGCTCGAATGTCGTTCAGTCTGAGCTGAGTTTGTATATTTTGAAAGAGGGACAAAAGTACAAAGTATGGAAAACATTTGACCACCGTGTCCATGGCTTCCATGCTTGTTTACCTGGCTGTGTTTCAGTGTGCTGATGGTGTCATCAATGTGATGACATCATCAACGTGATGACATCAGCTTGATGCACCAGAGAAAAAAAAAAAACAGCCACGCAGCTCATCTGCTGGCAATTAGACTCGGGTCTACTGGCAATAGGAAAGGAGTCACTTGCTGTTTGTTAGCGTATTTACCCACGTATAAAAAACCCGCGTTACATGCTAATTTTGTTGTGAAATGATCAGACTTCAGGAAGCCTTGCATCAGTAAATTAATAAAATGGAGGCATAAAGAGACAAAACAATCACATAGTTTACTCCAGCCACTAACCACATAGTTCCTCCAAGTCCTTTAAAATTATAAATAGGTTGGGGAGCTGGTTTGGCGGAATGGGTAGCAACCAGGCACGTCCCATATGCTTACTTCTTCCGGCCCAGGTTCGAATCCAGCCTGTGGCCAGTTTACAGAGTGTCTTCCCCTACTCTCTCACCCCCTTTCACAAGCCTATCTACTGTCATTCTCTCCTATCAATAAAGGCACAAAATGCCCCCCCAAAACAAAATTATGAATAGGTTCTGACTTTGATGTTAAAATTCAAGACCAGAAAAGTCTTAAGAAACCTTTTTACCCTGTGGAAGGTCTGAACTTTTACATGGTATTGTAATTACTAAGATGGTATGTTTACTACGAAGTCTATTTTTGGCTCTTTTAGGGGCTGTTTGTGAAAACATGGAAAAATATGTATGTGACATTTGGGCAGGAAGCATTGAAACATTTTCTTTATGGGTATAAGTGTACCTAATGTCTGCTTCACTTTCCCTCTCTTGAAAGAACACTGGGACTTTATGTCCTGTTGTTAAATTAAAATTCAGCATCCTGGCTTGTAGTGTTTTTGTAAAATAATGATCCTACTTACAAATCATCATTTCAGCACATTTACGAATAAGAAGTATAATACACCACAGTTGTGTTAATTGTTGTTTGATCTGCAGTGCAAAAATGGTATAATGTTTCCCAGTTGGAGTATTCGAAGTCTTGAATTAGATTTTTAACAATTTTAAGGACTATGTGCTTGGGGTCTCACATAGCTCAGACATGAATGTGGTGAAGACATTTAATCAAACTTTTGAAAAGAAGTAACAAACTGCATTACCAAAAGGTCTAACTTTTTCTTGCAAATCTCAATATTCATTGAGATCTTAGTGTTCCCTCATCTTTCATTTGCACCACGTCGGATTCATAACGTGACCTCATTGTATCCATTTGAGCTATGCTGATTGGTCACCACCGTTGCATCTTGCCAGTGGCATCGGAAGCAAAGAGCCTAAAGTATCGATTTCAAATGGGGGTTTTAATCTTGAATGACAGCTCTCTGTGAGCCCCATTATGAGAGAGCTGCTCCACTGAACTCCATTGATTAATTTTGTCTTTTGAAATGGCAGCCATGGGTCCAGTAAATATATTTCTTTTATACTGATACAGAGACTCAATATGCGGTCTTCTGCACTATTGTTCTCAGTTTTCTTGGGCAACTTTTTCCTCCACTCTCTGCTCAGCATGTCTTAGAAATAACGTAGCCAGATAAAACGGGTCTGTCAATAGAATTCACTGTGACATGTTCTCAATAGAGGCATGCCCTCTCTCTTGCTGAGGAATAGATTTACTTCAATTTCTCTTTATTCATATGTCATTCATGACAGTCACCTGCATGCAGATGACGTCCTCCTACTGATTCTCAGTCCCCGAGCAGCCAGAGTTTGGTAAAAGCTTGCTGCAGTGCAGACCAGCTCGTTTTATAACCCAGATATGGGAATAGCAGAGAAGAGACTTGCCTATAAGAAAGGAGCTGTGCATTTAAGACCTTCAAGCCTCTATATTAAAACCTTCATAAGCAGAGATTGACAGCTCAGCCTTCTGGGCTGGGGGATTCTTTGCGAAGTGCTGCCAAGTGCTGTACCTGCGGCCCTGAGCTGCAGTGCAGGGTCAGCGCTGGAGGTGGCCACCTCAGCTTGGTATAAAATGGCCATTAAATCACAGGTGATACAGGAAAGCTCTTGGGTGGAAGTGTGTGCGTGTATTCAAGGAATATGTGTACAATCCTTTATATTTCATTTTCCCTCTGATTGTCTGTCAACACAATGCATGCAAGATCCTCCAGGAGATTATGCATACTCTTTTGTGTACTTGAGTGTTTGTGTTTGTCTGTGTGCCAAATTTTCCACATGCATATGTGTGTGTGCATGTGCATGCAGGTCACCCTGAAGCTGACAGACCAGATGTGCGAGTGTCTGGATTGTGCAGAGTGATGAGTGGCTCCCTCGCTGACTCTGCAGACTTGGAACAATGCACACAGGTCTCTCCAACTAATGAGCTCTCTATATAGAGAGCACACACACAGCCTCAATGCTGCCTACAGTCTCAATCAGGCCCTCCATATCTAGGGAGCAGAGCTTTTTATGCCTATGCTGGCATTGGCCCAAGGAACTTGATACAAAATGCAAATGAGCATTGAGTACCTGAGGTGGTTCCAGTTTGTTTCTGTCACAAGGTGGAGACTGACAGGATCTTTGCATCAGGATGGAGAAGGCCTTGGGAATGCAGCTGCAGTGAGGCTATTTCTGTGTTAGACTCTCAAACAGTTCTGAATTCATAGGCTTTGCTTCTCCCAGATTCACTTACAAAGTACTTTCCATATCTGTGACGGCAACCACAAACGTGTAAAAATACATTTTAAATAACTCAGACGTAAGTTTTATGGGTAAACATACTGCATCACATTTCTGCATGGTAGCACAAGGACAAAGATGAATCATCTGTTTTAACATCTCAGGCTTGTTGTATTGGAAAGCTGCCCTCCCTGATGGGCTGTTAAAATCAACTCACACAAATATAGGTTATGGGGCTCAGAGAGTGACGCAGCCCCCCTTGGGGCAAGTGTCCGAACTTCTTACTGAGAAATGACTCTACATTATTCATTTCACCTCTAATGCCTTTGTCTGGCAACAGTCCTCAAAACAGAGCAGGACCACTAAGTCATACTGCCTGGAAGATTGCAAAAAATAGATACTATGCCTTTTTTTTGGACAAACCCTGATTCCAGAAAAAGTTCGCTGTGTTGAATTTGAAGAAAAACAGAGAACAGTGATTTAGGGATCATTTTGCTACTGGATGCTGCTGACATATGGATTTTGCTTTGCATTATAGAGTCTTAAGGGGATATTTCAGTATTTTTGAGATAAGGCTGTGTGAGGTACATGTCAACAGTAAATACAATGGTCACAGCTTTGGTGGTCTGGTGTTCCCCTTGTAAGGAGAGAATTACCACAGTGAATTTGTGAATTTGGGTGAGAGCAAGCAAAAAACAGCACTGCAGCGATAGACACATTCACAATGCTACACTATTTTACTAGCAAATTGGGATTGGGCTCGATCTCCCATGGTGTTGCGGTATTTGGTATGGCAAGTATCAATATTTTTAATGTCTTTATTTCCAATATTTGATAAAACTTGTCGTTCCATAGAAATAAAATCAATTTCAATTTTTAAATACATAATGTTTTGCCAGGCAGAGGTGACATTAATTGTGCAGGACAAAGTTAGTAATCAAACATGGCAGCACAGGAGAGAGACAAAAGGAATGTAATGTTGGCAGTTTGTTCTGTTGTGTGGATTTATTTGGGATTTTTAAAGGGGTATTTGAGATGAACATGACCCATGGGCTTGTAAGGAGTGACACATGCTAATAAAATACTATGGAAATACAGCTCACCTCACTTGGCACCACCCACTCAAAGCGAAAACCAATGGCAGTAAAGTCAATACGCTAACCCCGCTGAAAAACCAGCCAACGCTTGACTTGCTTAGCTTGTGGAAAGCAAGGCTTTTTGAACATGATAGTTGGAGCCTAGGTACAGTCCCCTCCAACAGTATTGGAACGGCAAGGCCACTACCTTTGTTTTTGTTGTTCACTGAAGACATTTGTGTTTCAGATCAAAAGATGAATATGAGACAATAGTTCAGAATTTCAGCTTTTATATTCTGGTATTTACATCTAGTTGTGTTAAACAATTTAGGACATACCACATATAAGACCACAACATTTGTAGGTGAGCAAAAGTAAAGGAACACATAATCTTAAAAAAATAAATCGACATCACCAGACTGTTGCATTCTTCATTTGTGATGCTATTCCGGGTTTTTACCACAGCTTCTTTCAGTTGTTGTTTGTTTCGGGGGGTTCTGCCTTCAGTCTCCTCTTCAGGAGGTGAAATGCATGCTCTATTGGGTTGAGGTCAGGTGATTGACTTGGCCAGTCTAAAACCTTCCACTTTCTTCCCCTGATGAAGTCCTTTGTTTTGTTGGCAGTGTGCTTTGGGTCCTTGTCCTGCTGCATGATAATAATCTTCCCGATTAGTTTGGATGCATTTCTCTGTAAATTTCCAGGCGACAAAATGTTCCTGTACACTTCTGAATTCATTCTGCTGCTACCATCATCAGTTACATCATCAATGAATATTAATGAGCCTGTTCCAGAGGCAGCCATGCAAGCCCAAGCCATGACATTACCTCCACTATGCTTCACAGATGAGCCTGTATGCTTTGGATCATAAGCAGTTCCTTTCTTTCTTCACACTTTGGCCTTTCCATCACTTTGGTGGAGATTAATCTTGGTCTCATCGGTCCATAAGATTGTGTTCCAGAACTTTTGTGGCTCATGTCTGTATTTCTTTTCATATTCAAATCTGGCCTTCTGATTCTTACTGCTGATGAGTGGTTTGCATCTTGTGGTATGGCCTCTATATTTCTGCTCTCGGAGTCTTCTTCGAACGGTGGATTCTGATACCTTCACTCCTGCACTGTGGAGGATGGTGGTGATGTCACTGATATTTTGGTGTTTTCTTCACAGCTCTCACAATATTTCTGTCATCAACTGCTGTTGTTTTCCTTGGTCGACCTGTTCGATGTGTGTTGGTCAGAACACCAGTAGTTTTTCTTTTTCAGGACATTTCAAATTGTTGTGCTGGCTATGCCTAATGTTTGTCCAATAGCTCTGATTGATTTTCCTTCTTTTTTCAGCTTCAAAATGGCTTCCATTTCTGCCATAGACAGCTCTCTAGTCTTCATGTTGGTTTATCCTCTTTAACAAGAAATGCAGTCCTCAAAGGTTAAACCTAAGGCTAAAACCTAGACTAGTCATGCAGAGCTATTCAATGTTGAAGCTATCAGCCTAAAAGGCAACACCTGGGCAACAAGAAACACCTGTCAGTCACATGTTTCAATAGCTTTGCTCACTTGAAAAGTGGGTGGGTTCAAACAAAAGGTGATATGTCCTGAGTTGTTTAACAAATCTAGATGTAAATACCAGAAAATAAAAGCTGAAATTGTGATCTCTTGTCTCATATTGATCTATTAATTTTAAACCCAAATGTCTTCAGTGAACCACAAAAACAAAGAAATTGGCATTGCTGTTCCAATACTTTTGGAGGAGACTGTATGTGCCTCTACCTCTGCAATATTTCACGGCCACATCAGTATCAAAGCTCTACAAAGCAGTATAAGCTGAAGAGATGCTGAGCACAGCATAGCTGGTTGCATCAACTTACAATGTGTGGACATTAGTCTTTAAGTTTTACTCTTGTTTTTCATTTAAACTATCTGAAGTGACTGTGAATATAATGTGTATATTGCACTATGTGAATATAAAGTGAATATACCGAGGTGGCGGTATGTTTTGTTGTTTGTTTGTTTTTTTACAGAATTTGGTCTTTTTTTGGAGGTGATGGGTAGATGCAGTCAAAAATAGGTTGTAAATCACAATATGTATAGCAATGGTAAGTATCACAGTCCTCAGCATATTGTAAAATAAATCAGACTCAAGAAATGTGATAATATCGTATCACAGGCCACTGATGGTTTCCCACCCTTGCTAGTGAGCCCATTTTCTTTGTTCCTGCTTCTTGGTGCAGCAATAAAAACTCACTCTGCCATCATTTCTTCTTGAGTCATTCAAATATGTGTGAATATTCAGTGCAGTATGGCTTTGGGGAACACAAGATAGCACAACACAGTGCATTTTTCACATATACACACAGTGTTGCACTGGCTCTGTGTGCTCCCTTTTCACCTTTTGTTACACTTCTTATACCGATTCTAAAAATGGCATAAAGACTAGGTCAATTTGCTCCCATGTTCTACTTTAGCTTTCACAATCAAGGCTTTGTGTCAGGCTTGAAATGTCACTGTTAAAAAGATTAAATATGGTTTCCAGCAGGAAAGGAAAGGGTTGCAAATGTCTCTGTTACAGTGTGCAATCACTCCAACATTGTTTTTAAGCTTGTTTTTAACTCAAATTCACTAACTTATACAGCACTATTGCCCCCCCCTGCAGCAATGCACTGCTTAACCTCCATGTCAGTTCTTTCCTTGCAGGGGCAGAGCTGACCAGAGGCCCTGTGGCTAATGTGTTGACCTTTGACATGTACCTCATGTGTTAACTGATAGTAGTTCCCTGAATTGTTCCTGAGCCCACATTGTAATATCAAATTAGAGGATGATGCAGTTTTCTATTGCTGTGCCACCTGAGCAATGAGAGGTCATAGGCATTCAGTGTTGCTCGGCCTTGCCCATTATGTGCAGATATTTCTCCAGATACTCAGAGACTTTTGATGATTGTCATGGCCACAGGTGTACCCCCTTTTCTGTGTGCAACTGATCTCTCCTTTGAAGAGTGTGGTAGGGAGTACTTCTCTAGACCTGATCAGCTCACCTGTGCTGCTGCTGATTTGAGTCACTTGTGCTGCTGCTGGGGAGGCTTCACTGTGTACAGCTGCAGTTTAAATCAGTCAGCCAACCAGGACAGCACCGAAGAGCTCATACCCTTGAGAGGCTTGGCTGGCTCATCATTGAGGGCACAGCTTCAGTGATTTCAGCTCGCCCTCTGTGTCTGTGTCTATATATGTTGAAATGTTCTGACCAAAACCAGTTGTAACTTTCACACCAAGATCATTTGGGAGAGTTGCACTGATGCAAGTAGGTGTTCCTATTTGGCATGGTTTCTTTAAATAATTATGATCATATCAGTCAAACCCTGTTTTGGGGTCAAGGTTGCATGAAAGAGGTGGTTTCGGCTCCCTTCCAATGCTGAAATTGCTTTTGTGAGAGGAAGTCAGCATGAATGACTAGTAAGGAGTTGAAAAAGTCATCATGGCAAACACTCGCCAGAGGCAGAGTCAAAAATGTGGCTCACTATTTAAACGACTAAATGAGGCTGCAGTGAAAAATATGTGATTGTGTTAGTTTCAAGCAAAATGTGAAGCATTTGTCAACACAACACAGCATTAAATAACAAAAGTGTCATGAGTATGATGTTGTTCATAAAGAAAATCTGTGCAGATCAACTTTTTACCATACAGAAAAATAAACTGAAACAACAGGGGTATTGATTAAGAATTGGATTGATATGCAGAATCAGTAATGGAAGAACTAATATCAATGAAGTTTTACAAAGAACCATCCCAGTGCCATCCTCCCTACTGTAAGTTTTTGTTAGATTAGCTTAAATAGTATCACAAGGTGCAAACGTTACATATTTTGGCTTTTTTTACTTACCTGTAAGTTATTCCTCAAGTTTTTATGAGCATTTCACCATTTTATCAAGCCTTTCTTACCCCTGTCATTAGTGTTTTGAGACATATTGTAAGCATTAAACTCAGAATGTGTCTCTATGCCCCAGTAAAAAATACTTTATTCATCTGAATGTTAAATATCTTGTCTGTGTTCTGTACTCACAGTAACTTAATAGAAGTTGAAATGATTTGCAGAAATTTTGCAAAATGCCTCAGCTTTTCTAGCATTGTGGCCCTTATGAAAAAACTCTTTTAAAAAGATTATTTTGACAAGTGAATGTATGGAAATGGAAAGAAAAGGCAATGGCAACTGGATTTCATTATTATTAACGGGAGCCACAAGGATAAAAAGGTCCTTTCATCACCATTAGTCACAGAATGAGGCAGGCATGAGCTGAAATCTCTTCTTCCAAGCACTAAACGTGTCTCTAATGAGTCATGGAATTATCTGCTTTTAACCCAGGGTAAATATTTTTACCTGCCTCGCTGCTTTAACCTCCGGGGATTTCTAACAAAGTACGACACCACAGGTTCCTGGACTGCTGGATATGTTAAGACTTATCTAAGGCTGGTAATGATGAATGTTTTTTCTGCACAACAGGCAGTTTGGAATGCAAATCTACTCTTATGCTACCAATCATAGCCTGGTAGCAGTATCATAAAATATTCATTCTCACAGGAACCCTATTCTGTGGTGGTGCAAAATACTCTGCCTCTGATGGAGAAGTACAAAGATAGACTCACATACCCTACAGTGTTCCTGTGCCATGTCGTGTACCTGTCAGGGAAATTACAAAGGCTCGTGAGCTCGCGTCAGATTTCAAACACCTAACCTTTCTGCGTAAGGTTTGTGTTTCTCTGGAAGCGCTAAATATATGAGATGCCCTCTAGTACCGTACAAGCTTGCTGTTTTTGATCTGCGAGGTTGTGATATAAGCTTTGGTTAATAATTGATGCCTAGTAGGATGTCTCTCTCTAGCTCCTTCGTATGACTCAAAAATGACATTCCTGAAAATAAGAAGGGGTCCTCTGCAGGATGAAAATTTTCACTTTGTGAATTACTGATGCACCGTGTGGGAGTTCCCACCCCCTCTGTGCTCCCTCGTTATTGTGCAAAGTTCAGTGTTTCAAGTGCGCTCTGGCCTTTAGACTGGTGGGAAAAGGCTGTGCTGACCTCATTAGTGCTGACTTGCTAGCATATGAAGCTAGTGATCTGTGTCCTGAAGTTTCTATCTGTATGCTAAACAACAAAAATGACCTTCTCCCTTTTTTTCCTGATGTCTCTTTCTATGACTAATTAAGTTTGAAGGAGGAGGACATAAAGACAACTGCTTTGCCAGAGGAGACGTGGATATTATGTTGCTGGCAAGACAAAAAACTGCTGCACAATCAAATGCAGAGGAATCACTTTTAGAAAACATGCTGATTTGCTTTCTAGATAAAAGCTACAAGAGGAGCAATAATTATCCCTTTTCTGGTCCAGGAATATGAAGCTACAGCCAGCAGCCTGTAAGCCAAGGTTGGCAAAGAGAATAAAGACACATAATTAATAACTATTATGACCCACAGTATAATTATGTGCTGGACATCTATATGAGCATAGCTACCAGTGTGAGGCCTTTTGTATACTTTTTTTTTTCTCAAATCTATGATGAAGGCTCACAACATGCATCTTCTCAAAATTGTAACTACACATTAAAACAACACAGCCCACAAGCATTGTAACTGGTCTGCTGGATAGTGTCACTGCTGGAGCCTCTAAATACTCTTGCAAGGCATCTTGGGTGCTCTTGTGTGGTAGAATGGCTGCAGTGGAGAAGCCAAATCTACTGGCAGAGATATTTGAGATACATTGACTTCTCCATGCCTCTCAGCAGCCAAAAAAGAAATCATAAATCCAGCTAAATCCAATAATCCAGCTGCTTTGCAAGATTAACTGGGCCAAAGTGACTTTACACCCATTAGTTTTCAGAAATGCAGTCTCAAGATATCAGGCAGACTAAAATGTGGAGTGCAAATCTGACTTCGAGTCAACAGATTCTATATTTTTATTCCTGTCCTTTATTATATAGATGAATCGAAGATTCTATCTACTAACTTTAAAGGTGGTAAGATAAATAGTTATAAATGAAATGGGTTTTCCTCAGGTTCTCAGTGAATTGAAGCAGGTAAATCTAGCTTTCTCCATTAGCAACATAGAGGCTCTTCAGTTAAAAAAGGTTGGTGACCAATGCTTTAAATAAACAAGCATAGAATACAGCAGGACTGGAGTAGAAATTGTTCTGTCAACTCACTATTTCATTGAAGTAGGCACACAAATACTCAAGCTCAAGACAATTCAGGGCAGCTTAACTACAGCCAAGGTTTTGTCTTAAAGAGGTCATATTGTGCTTGTCCTGGTTTTGTATGATCTTGAGTGTGTTTTACATGTCTCTTTAACATGACAAAGTAATATAGCATGATTCCCTGACAATCACTATACCACTACCCTGATCTTAGTTATAAACTGTCGCGTTACTATGTTGCTAACTACGCATGTGCTTACCCTCTGAATTATGGAGATAACTCAAATGTAGATTTTAAACCCCAGTCATGTTGCTCTTTAGAGCAGGGAACAGACATCAACAATGTGGTTTAGGTTATTGATGTTTTGAAACGGTAATATATGTAGGCACCTTGACAAACTTGCTATTCTTAAGTAAATGTAAATGGAGAAGGATATAAGCAGGAATCCGGTGCACCCATATTTACTGCAACCAGAAGCACATCCACAAGCTTGTGCATAGAGGCTATTGAAAATGTGTCGAAACGTTTTTACGTTTTACACAGAGAACCAACTTCATTGGATCTGGGGTTTGCACCAGAGTGAAGTAACAAAATGTTGGTAAAAGAGTAGTTTCAAAGCTAAGCTAACACACTGCTAACCAAAGCTTCACATTTCATATTCAGTGAATGCTATTGTTTTTCTATCTCTGTCTATCTCTGTGCAAGGAAAGCAAATTAGTGAGACTCTCCCCTCTAGATGAACAACAGCATCTGTCATCTCAGCCAGAGCTCAAAATGACACGTTTTAATTTCAGAGACAAAACTCTGTGGTAGCTGAAATAACTATGGAGACAAGAAAAAAAGGCAAATCTGAAAACTTCCTCTGGGTTGTCAGGAGTGAGGATGTATCAGCATTTCATCCAATTTTGTCCTCCGATATTTTAATAGCAGGACAACAGTTATCCATAATCTGAAACATTTAGTTGGTGGGAAAACTGAAGTCTTTAATTCAGCATTCAGGTCTCTGATCTAAATGCTGAATAAAAGACACGTCAACTAAATGGTTTTGATACTTAGGCCCAAAGAAAGGGTGGATTTGAGGAGAGAAAGTAGTTAGCAAAATCTAAGTTACCAAAGTTAAAAAGTTCAGTCAAGGCTAAAGCTCATTTATTATTAGCTAGATAGACTCAGAGTTTCCTTGGAATGAGATCCTGATTTTGGCGGAAGCTGAATGTGGTTACTAATTTATCAGAGTAAGAAAAGCAAAGAGAACCTGTAAAAATGCATCTGAATCCGCTAATCGCACACATCTTTGGTGGGAGACTGAGAATAGATATTTTTCACTCTACAGCTCGTTGTCTTCTTGTCTGGTAGGAGCCAACAACAATCTGGACTCCAAGGCACTGTCAATTACAAATATGCTAATCAGAGTGGAAGGAGAAACACTGAGCTAACTAACAAGCCAGGTATGAGCCTACACACAAATACCTCCGCTAAATACTTAACCTCAGCTAGAATGCCACTCACCACATGAGCTTAAACACAAACTTCTGGGAAAGTCTGACTGTGCAATTAACATGACAACAAGCCTGTTTATTTAACAAACATTCCTCTCCAGAAGGCAAACTGAGTGGCTGCCAAGATGTCATGTTCTGAATAAGCTTAATTGACACTTAGCAGACTCTTGGTGGCACCCACCTAGTGACAACACCCATAGTTAAGCCTAGCTCGAGTTAAGATTGAAACTGATGTACCGTTTTATAAAAATAAATCTGAAGAAATGAGATATGGATATTGTGGGCCATTCTTACCAGTGTGGAGCTTATTTTTAAAAGTTCATGGCACACAGTAATTTGAGGCGTGTCCATCTACATTTGTACAGCAGATTTTAGTTTTTATTTTTACAGAAACATCTCTTGCTGGGTCTTTATTCTGTCACTAAGTATGTCAGGGATGGGCAACTTTGGTCACTACTAGTACCACATTAATGTTGTCATCAGTTTAGAGGGCCAAAGCTTTTCAAATAAAGGGATACTATCAATAAGACAAACAAAAATAATGTAATTTAACAAAATAATAAGTATTCAGCTTTAATCAGAATTAATGTTTGTACTTTCAGGGTCAAAACCAAACAGTACAGCTACCTTTTTTTTCAATTTTTTCAATGCAGTAAACTGGTTTGCAGTCCGTTTATATAGTTTACCTTTATTTTAGCTGAAAACCCCCCAAAAAACAGTACAACTAAATTTGATGAACCAAATATTAAATTAAAGCCAATTTAAGGTACTTTTTGATGCAGTAAGTTTGTGTATGCAGTTATTTTTTTAATTGATTTATATTTTTTACCTTTATTTCAGCACTAAGTCGCACTGAGAATAAAACATTTCCCGCATAAAAGTAACCTGACCAAGGTCTTGGTCATTGACAGTTCTTTAAGTTCATTTGACCTACTTTTTCCTGAATGCATAAACGATGCTTCGTAAAAGACCTTTACAAAAACTATTAAAGCAAATCAATTTTCCAGCATGCTGGAGCAAGCGAGCATAGTGTGGAGCTCTAAAACAAACTGGAACAGTCATCTAGATATTCTTTTTCCAATGTACTGGCGTTTTACCCTTCTGTGACATACCTGTCACTCAGTCATTAAGCTGTGATTTTATTTTTTGGCACAAAAAAGGAAACATTAACAAAGACTTTCCAACTCTTCGCCTTCTGTCCCAAACATATGAACAAATGCACCGTCATTAAACTTTTTTGAAGGTCACACTGCAAAAACTCAGGTCTGAGAGTATTTGTCCAATTTCTAGTCCAAAAATTTCTCTAGACTTATTCTAAGGCACAGTTTCCTAAATGTCTGGATTAACATCTTATTTGCAGATATCAGAACTAAATTTAAGGCCAGAACTGCTTGTAATAAGTAAAAATTATCTGCCAATGAGCCGAGCCAAATTTACCTCAAAGGGTGTCTTAAAATGTAATGTTCTATCAGAAGAGTTATTAAAGCTGAATTTAAGACCCTCATTCAGTTAAACTTTAATTGTTTCATTGGCAGATATATACTTATCACTACAAGCAATTCAATACTTGATGCTTTGCCTTTTATTCGTTGTGGTAAGACATATATCAGGACTTGTTGAGTGAATATGAATTAAAATAAGTGCTTTAGATATTTTTGGCCTGAAATTAGACAAACACACTTGCCAAGATCCAATTTTTTTGCAGTGAATACTTCATCAGAGACTTATGCTGTAGAATTGGTTTTAAGTTCATATCCTCAAGATACGAACACCCAGCGTTGCATCAGACCACCCTTCATTTTAAAACAACCACACCCTTAGGTGCAAATGGGAGCACGTGTCCACTTGAAATTTATGCAACATGAGAGCTGAGCATTAAAACGATTTCTGCATCAGATGGAAAATAGACAACTTCTCTGTGCACTAAGAGGCCTTTCTTCTTTCAAACTAGACTGTAAAAATTAAAAAAAGCAGAAGAGGAGAGCTTCGTTGACTTAAGAAATATATTTTTAAAGATTCTATCAAATTTGATTCACAGTCATGAAATTACCTTTTAACAATTACCATGCCTTTATTTTTATGTGGACCTTATGAAGCACAATTCAATGTAAACAAGCCTTCATCAGGAAGTCAAGCGAAATACTTCTGATGAAGGCTTGGTGCTGAAACACATTAAAGTGTGTTAAGGTCTACAGGACCATGCCTAGAAATAAGGGCATTTTGATTCTTTGAAGAGAGTGGCTCAGGGTCTTTTCTTGGTAATGTCATGAAAGGCTATGGTGATTTTTCAACCACTCATTGCTAAACAAAAATGTTAATGAGTGACGTAATAGAGACTGACACACTTCAGCAATCTGCCTCTGGTGGCATCTAAAGGCTCTTCTGTCTTTAATGCATTCCCACATTTGTACCTTAGAAGTGTTCTTCAACCAAACAAGACGTTTTTTGGCTTAGTTGCATTTATCTGTTACCCAGGCTTTGCCAAATTATAAAAAGAAGTCAGTTTTCAACAATGATTTCTCAACATTTTGAATGGAAAGAACAAATAGCATCTATTTACCTCAAGCTGTAGCTAATTGTTAAGTGTCTCAATATTAGTAAGAGGAACTTCAAATAATGCATTGCTGCTAAATTTGGAGACCTTCTTATATAAAGTGTTTCTTAAACTTTGAGATGATTCCTTTTAGATGACTTCAAGGACCCTCAGGTAACATGATGAATATACCGAAAGACACACTGTAAGGCACAAGAGAGAGGAGCTGATAAATTTACATCTAATGAATATTTTAAACACATTTCCACAATATTACTTGCACTAATTGTTATTCCACAATCAATTTTACAGCAAATTTTGTGTTTGACTGCAATTGTCATTTGCAGAATGAGGAAACAGTTTGAATGGGGACATTTATAATTGGTAATTACAAGTCTGTGCGTCATTCTTGTGACTCTGCTGCTGTGGGCTAATGACTAGTCGATACAAACTGCAGGTCCTGCTGTGCTGCAAATTTGATTTGTCAAGTTAAAGTAGGATCAGGGGCTCGTGTCTCTTACACACACCAAGAAAACACTTAGGAAGTTGTTCCTCAGTTTAATTGTATAATGCACTGTGTTTATGGCTGTTAAGATTTCAAGGATTTCTCTTCTTAGTTGCAAGCTGCTTTAATAATCTCTAAAGTGAGCAGGTAAGAAGTAAGAAAGAGCAAAACAGTGCTTACGTGAGGAAATCATCTGAAGGTAAGAACAGACTTATGCCACCACTACACAGTCATAAAGTCGACTTGTAGGACTTCTAAAAGTTTAGTTAGAAGCTACTTCAGAAAAACTTCAAGGCCACGGTACCTACATTTCAATATTTTCTCAGATATTAATGTTTACAGACAAGGTGTCTGCATCTACAGGTTCAGGTTCATTTTTTTCTTTTTCCCATTTTTCATGTTGGCCTCTGAGCAGCTTGTACTATACCTTAGGAATCAAATTTATTTATCTAATAAAGCAGTGAATCACTTCACTGTCATTTCCCCTGTCATTTTTGTGAGAGGAAAACCATGTGGTATGAGATCATTGAAAGCTAACTTTAACCTTAAGTTATATTTATGGTACTTTGAGTGGGGAAGCAATTTATCTAATTGTTTCTTCCATGATTGTTACCTTTTGAGCCTCCAAATTAGTTGTAGCCTTTAGAAAAATGCATCTTATTTGTAGTCACATTTATGCCTTTAATATTTATTCATTTTTGTAAGTTGTCAAGTAGGTAACATCTTGATGGTAGTGCTTTATTAGCTGTGGGTATTATGCCATAGGCAGTCTTACCTGTAGCTGTGATTTGAGACGAGAGAGGCTTCAACAGGATTAGGAGCAGTACAATAATTGACATTGGGTCAGAGGTGGTGGAGCTGACATACATGAACTGGCCAGTTTAGTAGGTACACCTTGCTATTACTGGTTGGACCCCCTTTTGCCTCAGAACTGCCTTAAATCTATCTTTGCTTGTCATGATAGTATCATGCAGTTGCTGCAGATTTGTAAGGTGCACATCTATGATGCAAATCTCCTGGTTTACCACGTCCCAAAGGTGCACTGTTGGATTGAGATCTGATGACTGTGGATGCCACTGGAGTCCATTGATCTCATTGTCATGTTTGAGATAATCTTGGCTTTGTGACATGCTGTGTTATCCTGTCAGTTGTGGCAACCAGGAGATGGGTACACTGGGGTCATAAAGAGATGGACATCATCAGTAACGATTCTTAGGTAGGCTGTAGCATTTAAATACTGCTCAACTGTTGCTAAGGTGCCCAGAGTGCACCAAGAAAATATTAATCACATCACCACCAGCCTGAACCCTTTGCACAAGGCTGGATGGATCCATACTTTCATTTTCTTTTTGCCCAAGTCTGAACCTACCACCTTATTGTCACAGCAGACCAGGCAACTTTTTTATTCTAGTGATCAATTTTGTTGAGCCTCTGCGAGTTTCAGCCTCCTATTCTCAGCTGAGAAGAGTTTGGTCTTCTGCTTCTTCAGCCTATATCTTCTTCAAGATCAATGCATTGTACACATCACTTACTGGCTCAAAGATGCTCTTTGTATGATACCCGCAGTCTTGTGCTCAGAAAAGATAAAAACAAGAAAAAAAAAACAAAAGACTTCATCTCTTAACATATTGAAAACAAAACAACAGAGACTGACCATCCTTCAGACAGAATGTGAGATACTAATGTTGTAGAATATCAAGAAAATTAGCTCAGTTAGCATAGCCAAATTCCAGGGTAATGGCTACAGTAGCTATGCTGTTTGGGAACAGCAGGTCTCCCAGAAGGAAAAAGATTAGGTTAACCGAAGTCCTGTGCTGCTCTACTGGTCAGGTAGAGGCTAGGACCGGAAGTGTAATTGAATGGTTTATGTGTTTTCTGTGACCTACTCTACACTGTGGACATACATATTCCTCGATCAAGGTAAATATGGCTTTCTATTTTCCATTTTCATTTCTGTTTTGGATGACAGATGGCAGATGTGTGGCTTGCAGAAAAAATAAGCAAACCTCCTATTCTCAAGATTTTTGTATTTTTGATGGAGTTGCATGTGAGATGTGTGGCTCATGCTGGCAGTGTGAAAGCTCTGACTTGATAGCATGCTCACCAAAATTAAAACACATATGCATTGCTGCCATCATGCAAGTAAAATGCATCTAGTGTGATATGCCCTTGACAAAATTGCTCCCATTGCTGTGTTAGTGGTGTGTAAATGGATATGAAAGAGTGTGGATATGTTTGCTAACACTGATGGATAACTTACAAATAAAACTTAAACTATAAGTCAGTGAACGCAAGAGAGAATTGATGTGAATGGTTAGGTGTGTCCTGGGGTGTCAAAATGCTTTGAATTATCAAAAAGACAAGTAAATTGCCCAGCTACCTTTGGCCCAGAGGAGAAATTGTCTGGTATTGATGCTAGGTGGTATATAGCAGTCAATGGTTTCACTGAAGGCATCATAATTAGTTTTACTTTTCCTTAACAAAGCCTCTGTGTTTGGAACTTTTGGATGTTGGGCTGTAGGGATTTTGTATCCCTCTGCCATCAGCTGGTCAGGTTTTCAGAAGAACCAACAAACACTAACTTTACTAAAACTGAACTAAAAATAAGCAATTTTGACATGAGTGATGACGGCATACTGTTAGTCATGTTCATGAAATTATATAAGATGAGATAAGTTAACCTTTATTGATCCCCAGAGGGGAAATTCAGGTGTTGCAGCACTACGGGGGTAAGAACAAGGATAAGCAGCATTCATTATAGGTCAGTAAAATAACATGATATAAAGCTAGAGATCAATAAACTGTACAACAGCAAACAAACAAAATAGAATAAGTGGAGGTATTTTCAATTATCAGAATTAAAAATTAACAGAGTAAGTGTCATACAGGACAACTGAGGCATTCTGTGCAGTACAGTGAAGGTGACAGTGACAGTGATGTTAAAGTGACAGTGTGACAGGTAACAGCAGTTATGTTGACAGTACATTTAACAGTGCAAATTATTTTAACTAGCGTATTGTGCAGTAGTAGACTGGGATAAGAGATATGAATCAATAAGGTGCGATATATTTAAATAACATTGACAGTATGGATAAGAAACTGGTTTAGAGGATAAGGAGGATATAAATATTAAAGTGCATCTTTATGAACTGGAGTACACAGAGGACCAACTTCTGCAGTTGGAGTCACAGATAGAAAAAGGCATTTGAGAAACTGTTGTCGAAACTGAGGAGCAGGACAGATTACCTACACACCATACAAGTTACCTGGTGGTGCAGATGCATGAATTGTGAGCCCATGCCCATGAACCTGGAGGCCTAACACTGCCACAAGTGGAACTTAGTAACACCTTTTTTCCTGGACCTTTTAGTAAAGCTCCCTAAACTGCTGTCATGTGTCATACTCCAAATTAATAAATTGGGCACTGCAAACATGATATTCTGTTTGCAGTGGAACCCTGGTGTCCATATGTCTAAATTTAAAACAACAAAACAAAGTTAGAGAAGGCTGACGTCATGTGACGGAATGCAGTGAAACAGAAATTTTGGCCATTTCTAGTGCCTTTTTATACATCTGGGAGCAACCCATCTTCATAATAGCTAGGGAGTTAGATGTCTATCAGTTTCTGCTGATGATTGCTACCTGTCAACGATGCAGCACTCTGATCTGTACATCTTATGAGAGGAGATGCTGGCAGAAGGATAAGTAGCTCTAAAACTAGAACACAAAATAGGTCCAAACACAGGGCCTTTGTTGAGGAAAAGTTAAAGGCTGTAAAAAAAAAAAATCTTACTGTAGCATCTAGTTGAGCCATTGTAGCTGTCTGTGTAGTTTTAACAAGGTTTTTGGTGGCACCATTGACTTTGATATATCACCAAGCAACTATCTCCCCTAAGTGACAAAGCTGGCTGGATGCTTTAGCAGCAATCATATTTACCAGTGACATGGGCCTTGAGCAGCCCCACTTCAGAAACTCTAACTATCCCTTTAGATAAATTAAAATGTTGTTGTATTACATTTAAAGGACAACGTCGCTTTGCTTGATGGATGGATAATAGGGCTTTTATGATAATTCTGCATTCATGATAACTGAATTTTTAAATAGGGAAATTGTGCTAAAAAATAGGCACATGGTAATATTGTGTAACCAACTGGTTCCTATTTGGGGGCAATAATAATTTTTAGACTTGCTGTCACCTGCCATTAAATAGCAACCTTGCAGAGCAGATGGACCTGCCTGATTCATTGTCTGAAATCACACAGATCCATCTTGCCAAGCTCCAATCACCTACAGCTTCACTTAGCTGAAAGCTGAACGACCTAATCTGGGGAAAGAGGCGGGAGCATGTGAAGCGGTCTCCATGGGTGTGGCAATATCTGTGGTTTTATCAAAAACGGACTCAATTTCTAATTGAAAAGAAGAGCAAAGAACATAATTTAAATCTTTTTCCACAGGAAACGATGTTTTTACTCTTCTCCCGACCGGTTTCGGTAAGAGTTTGATCTACCAACTGGCTCCTCTGGTTGTGAAAAAGATGGAAAGGACTTCAAACACCCATTGTGATAATCGTGTCTCTGGTGGTTGCCCTCATGGATGATCAAATTAGGGAAGCCAGGAAGCTGGGGATCACTGCTGGGAAACTGGGAGAGAATGTGAAAATACTCTGTGGATGATGCCGGTTAGTCTATGGTAGTCACGGTTACTCAGCAATACCTGTCGAAATATGCTCTCCTCAGAAGTTTACCGGGAGAACTTGGTGGGGATTGTCGTTTACAAGGTTCATGTCACATATAAGTGGTAAATGATACATCTGTGTGGTATAATTTAATGTAAGACAACAGTCTAAGGACTGAAACCTAGATTAAGCTAATGGCTAACAACAGGGTCGAGCTGCTATGTCATACTGATATGGATTGGTCTGTGATGAGTGTGACGAGCAGACCGATCATCCAATCACCAGCTGCAGTTTTTCTGCCCCTAAAAATATTTTAGACTGGCTTTTTCCCAGATGGACTAGTGAAATATTTCCATGACGGATATACGGAACAATCCGTCTGGCGTGTCAGGTTAATTAAATACAGGGAATAGGAAGAAACAGCAGGAGCTGCATGAGACAATGGCTTAGTAACCCACCAGCAAGTCAGCCTTTTACTGTAGTGTGTTGCTAATACTGAAAATTACAGCAGATAGGACAACAGACAAAAGGGTGGTACTCTTTCAGCACTAACTATTCATTGCAGAAGGTTTTTTGTCATCAAGATCTAATTTTGCTCATTTTAACCTTGTCTTTATAAAGAGGTACTACACAAACATTTTCCTTCATATTTTGCATTTATGTTATTAACCAGTTACCTCTCACAGCATTAGAGTAATATTCAGAACATGCTAATAGGATCTTACAGATAAAATTATTGTGACTGATCTAAATCTAGAAGTCCAAAAACACACACGATTTTCTGAATTTGTATTTTTAAGGATTGATGTACTTCCCGTGAGAACAAAATGTCAGACTGGAACACCATGCAAGGACAGATCAGTCCTGTTTCAGAACAGTGGAATATAAATTAAAAAGAGGTTTTCATTTTAGTGGGAGATGTCAGAGGGGCTCGGACATCTATGGTGAATATATTTGGCCTTTAATACTGTATGGTGGCAAGACTAGACACTGCTGAAAGACCTTTTTTAAATGAAAGTGCACATGCACTTGTTGAAAGAGACATGTGATGGCATTGAGAGTTTAATAAGAAAAACAATTTTACAGTCAATGGGGACTTGAAAATACTAAATTTACTCAAAAAAAAAAATATTTAAATGTATCCCTTTATTTTTTGTTATATTCCCTTCTAATATAAACTTTTCAATTAAAATATTCATTTACAGCCACAAATTAAACTACTTCTGTCACAGGCAATCTAGGCATCATTATGTCTTCCCTGCTAATCAAGCATAGTTGCCTCAGAGGAAATAACTTTAGTATTTGGCCAAATAGAATTCAAGATAATTCAGTGATTTGAATCAATCTGTGATATTCATCTATGGACTATATATTTTTATCTTTGGCTGTAAAACCAGCCTTGTTTTGCAGGGTTTTATGTCAAAGCATCAAAACATAATCCATTTGATGGTGGTGTGTCATTATCGTTCTTTTACTTTATGAGTGATTTGGAACATAAAAGTCTTTAGTTTTCCTTAAAGAAACAGGTAGAAACAAAAGGGAAAATAGAGTAAGGTTCAGATTACATTCATCTCAAACTGAATGCATAAAACTCAGTGGTGGACAAAGTTAACAACCTCAGTACATGATTCAAAGTATAGATGCGACTGGTCAAATATTATTGTAGGAAAGGCAAGCCACACAAACATTTCCTTGCCTTTCCAAAAAGAAAATTCATCAGCCGATTTGAGCGATACATAACTAAAACATTTATTAAAGTACAGTGGAGTAAGAAGTATGATTTTTGTCCCTTAAATTTAGTGGAGCAAAAACAAAATGGATATTTCAGTATTTTTGAAGTTGGTTGTATCAGGTGAAAAATATTCAGCGTGCTCTTTGTGTTTGGCACTATATTATGATGCAGCAAATGGCTTTGTGCTCTTCTGACTGTGCGCATTGATTCAGCCCATCTGCTGTTCCGCTCTATGGACTCCAGAAGACACAACCATATATGAGTGATGAGATGCACGGGGTTACCCTTATGAACCAGAAAAATCCTTCAGAAGAGGTTAAGCGTGCAGAATCAATGTACACAGGTGGAAGAACACATAGCCATTTGCTGCATTGTAAAATAGTGCCAAACACAGAGACTTCCTGGGGGAAAATAAAGACAGCTAATTTTTTACCCTGTCATATATTGTACATTGGGCCCAACATAGTTTTGTGGCTCATTTTATGTAAAAATCATATAATTACATGAAATAACTGTATCCGCCAACAGCAGTGTATCTTACTGGTAGTACCAGCTTGTTCTTCTTAAAGGTACAGCAATGCTGGAAGCCCTTGTAGCGACTTCACTGACCATTGTCAAGTACCTGATAACCCAATTTTAAAAATAATGAAATATCCTATTATGTTACTGTAAGATGATGTGATACGTATGTGCCACTGTAACTAAAAGGCTTTATCAAGAGTCACATGCACTTTGTAATGGTTTTAATAAAAGTATGTGACCATTGCCTATCTACTCCCCACAAGATGTCTTTTCTTTCCCACTGTTGTTTGCTCTGCCGTGTAGGAAATGGTTGAGCTTACATACACAATTGTTTCTTTTTTCCTTTATCTTTTTCTTTTTTTTTTTTTTGTTTTACTGTAAAGCCAAAGTAAACATCAGAGCACAGCACTGGAGAGCCAAAACACATCCACCCCTGAGAGCAACTTGTTTAGAAACTAAAATTTCAAATACATGTTTGGGGACATCTGGGACCAGTGTAAACTTGTTGAAAAGGAATATAAGACACTGCAAATGTAACTTTGTGGTCCAAATTGTTTCTATAAACACGCTTGCTCAGCTGAAAATCTACACTGCTGCTGAGAATCAAGCAATAATGACTGCAAAGACAATGCTTGACAGAACCGAGTTAAAGAAGATTACTGCTTCCTTCTTGCTGATTCCTACTGATTTCATCTGCAGTGACTCCCACTTATTGTGACTTCACATGCATACCCTCTGTCATTTTTAACCAAAAATATCAACCTCAGTCTACCAGGAGGTGATATCTCAGCATGTTTGAACAGAAACACATTTTAAATTGACAGCCTGCAGCTGTGAATAATAAATACCATGCGAAAAAACTGCGATGTGTGTCTAAAGTGCAGAGCACACATAAGGATTTGCATCACCTTTTGACAGCTGCTGTTCTGTCAGTTCTCCACTTTAATAATAATAATAGATTTTATTTATAACGCACTTTACATTTGAAAACAAATCTCAAAGTGCACAGTACAAAGAACTTTAAGTGGATGTGAAGGATGTTATACTGGATACATATATCCCTACATGAACAGTACAGTTCTGAGCAAATTAGAAGAGCATGTGATATCTAACAGAAATCAGTGGGTTTGTGTGAAACTCTTGCAGTCCTGTTGACCTACAAAGCAAATCCAGGGAACTTTGAGTGATTGACAT
Source organism: Cetoscarus ocellatus (assembly GCA_037902135.1). Taxonomy (NCBI): domain Eukaryota; kingdom Metazoa; phylum Chordata; class Actinopteri; order Labriformes; family Labridae; genus Cetoscarus; species Cetoscarus ocellatus. Next base: position 173,247 of record JBAMNC010000028.1, on the reverse strand, counting down.
TCCAATACACAAGGCATCAAACAATAAATTCACATTTTTGATTAAATTTTCAGGGAATGTTAATCATGGCACATGGAGGAAGTCATCAGATTTTGACAATAACTCATCAGTGTTACCATGACCAAGAGATAAGGATTGTTTATAAATGATAATGATGCAAAGAAACGCGAAGAATAAAAAGGACAGTAAAAACAATCTACATCAAAGTCACCTACTGACATGATGATGCAAAATTACAAAAGCAAAATTGTACACTGTTAAATCTAAAATACCGGTCACAAGGATATATAAGCTGCAGTCAGTTTTAAGGAGTCCCCAGGAGGAAAAAGTGGTATAACTTTTTTCTTGATTGATGATTTATTTTGTGTTCATTCAAGTCCAAAACATGTAGTTTCTGTGCAACTGTGACGCCCTTCTAGTATTGTTAGCAAGGGCTATGTGAAGTTTGCACTTCTTTGAGTAATACTACAGTACAGTAGTCAAGCTCTTTGCCTGCAGGGTGAGTACAGACAGTCTATCAGAGCTGTGCTGCCCACTGCCAATTGAATTCTTAGATTGACAAAATCAGCAAAAGAACCATACACATGGTTGGTGTGCTTACAGAGTTATTCTGTGCTTTAAATATTGTAGATTTGGTTTATTAGGAAGACCATATTTTACCTTGACTTGGATTCATACACTGGATTTTGGTAGCTGCTAGAGGGCATTCCCAATCACTGTGTACCCCTGATCCACCTCTATTCTCACTCTGTCTGTGATGCTCTGTTTGAGCTCCTGTCATTTTGGGGCCCCTTTCCAGTATGGGCTCACTCTGTGGTTGGTTTGACTGGTCTTCTCTGTGGTAATTTGTCAGTACAGCACTTATCAGTACAATGTTTTCAATGGCTCTACATACTTTCAACAGTCTGTACTTTGTGCTGAGCTTGCGACCCCAAGCTCAGGGGCTCAAACTGCTGATGAAACAATGGCAGGATGTCACAGTGATAGGTCTATTCAGGGGGGTGAGGAAAAAAGTCTGCTGCCATAGCTGTTTGCAGGAGTAAGGTGAGAGATCCAGATGCTGCCTAATTGTCCTCTTGTGCATGGACGTAGTCTGTCACGCACAAGAGGACAAAGTAAAGCTCACTGAAGTGTGTATAAAACTTGAAAAATCATTGTATGACCTCCTCTAGACAAAACTATCCATCATTTAACTGGCAGTATTTGCACCATGTGCACATTGAAGTCTAAGGAACCAAGGAGAAAAGTTATAGTCTGCTCTCATGTGAAAGATACGCCTATTCTACAAAAGTTTACAGAAATTACACAGTTTTTCAGTCAGTAAAATTTGTCACAGCTGCATCATTTTATTCTTTAGACTCTTACAAATCATCTGAAAGTCATCATAAAGACCATCTTTTATTTCACCCAGTGCACCCTGGCCCAATTTAAATTTCTTGCTTACTGATGCATAATGGTCAACTTGACAGCCAACTTCTTTCTCAGAGAGCTGTAAATATTTAAGCACGGTCTGGCAACACATCCGGACAGTCAAACCACTTGCTGCTCTGCCTGCTTTCTGAATGTTGTGAGTACTTGAAAATTCAGAAGCCTGCTGAGCCCACCCATAAAGTCTTTGTACATCTGGAGTTCAGTCAAAAAAAAAACTCCAGGACTATTTTTTCATCCATGGGGCCTGTTGTTGAACTCCAAATCAGCAACTCCAAATGTCTCCAGTGGATGGAATAAGTTCCTGCTGTGGAATCACAAATTTCTTGACTCGTTTGTACTGAGAATTAATTGATTAATATTTTGTTGTGTTTAGTAATTTAATCAACCCATCCCTCATAAAACCATTCAGACACAGTGAGGCAAAAGTATGTTAGTTTCCAACCCAAAAACTGTAGTTTACAAATTAATATAACAGTACAGTAACTTTAAGAAGGGAAAATAGAGTCGATTCCATCTCCACAGAGAGCAACAGTTGCCCGCTTTCAGCATTATTGGCCAAATTTACAAAGGACTTGGGCTTATATTGGTGGCAATAAACCAGTGCAAATCACAGAAAAATATAGCTTCTAATCCACAGCCCATGCCCAAAAGGTGAAATATGTGCAAATTGTTCACAAATTGTGCCGCTGAGCAGAATGTATCCTAGAAGGGCTACTGTCATATGCAAAGATGTCAAGGAAAAGGCAAAAAAATTGGTGCACAACAGATCAGCACCGCACCTAAGACCAAGACTAATGACCACAGGCCTGCTCACCAACTTATACATGACTGCCATTTAATAAAACTTTTATTTGCAAGATGTACTGATAAAAATGTGAAACATAACTCACTGTAGGAGAAAAAAACCCTCACATTTTAAAAATTAGATATGCATTCAGTGAAATATATTATCCACTACTACTAGAGCTGTGCATCTTCAATACTCTCACAATTCCATTTGATTACGAATACGATATCGCGATTCACAATGCAACGCAGTGAGAAGTATGCATGATTTTCCATATTACTGCACCAGGCTATTTTAAGATAGAAAATACAAGCAGTCAGAAAGATTGAGACAAATGGCTTTTGAGAATAGCTTCAGCAAAAATGTATTTTCATTGTAAACCAAAATGAATACGTTTCATAGGTCTCATCTTCCTATACTTGTTTTTTTCTGCCTCAGAAACAAGACTGATATCTACATCTATTAAAAGGTTATTTTTGACATCCACAGTTACTACTACTTGTACCCCATCTCCTATCAGGAATTCAGTATCTATGTTGTCCAAAGAAAGAATTGACCACTTTAGTCATGTGTCAAAAGTAAAATTTCTCACTCCAGCAAGTAAAAAGCAAAGATGGAGTTTTTCACAGTTATGCCAGTGGGAATGTGGGTGTCTGCTCGCAGCAGTAGAACCAAGTGCTTACTCAATTTTGTAGTTTTAATTGATTTTCTTTAAACAATTTTAAACAACTTAACAGGGAGAGGGAGAGAGAGATGGAGGGAGGGAGAATGCCCAGTTCAAGAACACCTTTATGCACAGGAGAGCATTCACACACAGTAGTGGAGTGAAAATTAACAGACTGATGTTGTCTCATACAAGCAACTCTGACGTGTTTCATGCATACGCATGTCCACACATAACTGTCCTCTTCCTACATGAACACCTCCATACTGTTATTATAAACTCAAATAGGGCCAATATGGTGGATTGGGTTGCAGCTGTGCTCTTACCATATGTTGTGGCTCTCGCCTTGTGCAGGGGTTTGTGTTTGAATCTGACCAGTTTGCCCTTTCTTTCCAAATCCATCCACTGTCTCTCCACTGTCAATAAAGCCCAAAGCCCAAAAGTTTGCTCAACAGAAAAGTACAAAAAGCTCTGAAGGAGCAATGCAGCAGGTATCCTCCAGTAAGGAAAATTGAGTCACACAACGTAGTTAATTATTTATTACTTTAGTTTATTGAAGTGAAGTAACAGAACTATTGTCAGACAGAAACAAACTTACATTTATTCTATTCAACAGTATAAACAGTAAAAATAGTTACTAAAAGGCCATATGTAAAAGGTCAATCAATCATTATTTGTATAGCACCAATTCATAACAAGTTTTAGCTCAAGATACTTTACAACAGAGCAGGATGAAGATCATTCAAGGCTCTATCCAACTATAAATTTCCATTTGTTGAAATAATATTCATCAACATAATGTGCTTACTTTTGTCAAATGGTCGTTTTACTGCACCAACATTATTTTTTTTTTTTTTACTAGAACAAAACGTCTCACAAAACACAAAGCTGGTTGTTCGGCTCAGTTGAGAAGTTTTTGTCCTGCCAGTCCTAGTGTGGATTTCGACACAGGCTTCAACTCTCAATAAATATTTTCTGACTGAAAGGGACTGAAAACAAAGTTTTGAGGATTCTACCTCAGTTCATTTAAGAGGATGAGGGAGATGCAGCAGAAGCAAACGAATGGATGGGTGATTTGTTGGCATCTCAAAGCTGAGCATGGAGTAAAACCAAAGATAATTGCAGGCATTCGTTTTGATCAGCCAGTCATGTATTTTAAAAAATATTGGCTGGTAATGCTTGGGTTTTCATCTAAACATTCTTGGTGCCAACTTATGGTGTAAAATTTGTTCTTTTTTGAGTAAAGACTGCTTTCATTTCTCTAAAAAAGAATAATCCTGATCGTATAAATCAATTAATCAATAAAATCTGAGACTATTTTGCAGTACAAAGTTAAACATCCTACAGAGTGACCTTTATTAAATATAGCTGACCTATACCTGACTCCCAAACACATTTATTTAACCGCTAAGAATAAGCTCTCTGTAATGGTGGACCAGTGGAGATTTTTCTATTTTTCACTTTAATTCTTGGCAGGATGTTGATGGATCCTATAAGTCTGCCTGTATTCCATGTTTGAAATTTTATCCGCCTCATTAAAATGTTTGTTGGTGATCAACAATAGAATCAATACCACATTTTAATATCAGGTGATTCACAAACAAGCACATCAGGCCCTGTATCAATTCAATGTCTATAGGTTTACAGACAGCTCTTATTTACAGAAGCTTTATGCTTCATTTACTCTACAGCTTGTATTATGTTCAGTCTGTGATGTTTTGGTCGTCATTTATTTATTTAGTCTTTTGAAAATGGATAATTTATAGTTATAATTACTTTCCATGTTTGTGCATGTGTGTGTAAGTGTGCTCATGTTGGCCTCTGCTGCTTCATTATTTGAAATAAGAGATTAACTGCTTCAAGAAAATAGAAAAAGACCACATTATTGGATATTTCAAGCACATACCAACATTAAACAGCTCCTCCATTTCCATGTATGGTTTCTTTTTACAAGAGTTTTTTAATTTGGAGTTTAGATGCATGTCTGCAGAATTCTCATTTTCTGAACTTGTCTTTTGGTGTCTTCTATGATCTCTGCGATAAGCCTGTGATTTGCCACAATGATAGAGGCAAAAATGGCACACATAGAGCTCTGCTGCAGAACTTTGTGTTTGCGCCTGCATATCATTAGAGCAAATTGTTAGGATACTTAAATGATGCACTTTGCGGATGCTATCTTGGCAGAAGTGAAGGTGCTATTTTCAGGCACAATCCATTCTCAGTGGATTTGGCCCTAAGCAACTTTGCAATAGACTGCTGTTCTCTCACATGAAGTGTGCACTGTTTTATGGCACTAGTTCACACATCACCCTTTAGCTTCTGCCTCAGCTGTTTGATACAATGGTTCAGGCTTAGAGACAGCCACAGTGGAGCACAGTGATGGATGAAGCTCAGAGGGAAAAAAGTGACTGAGCAAGAAGCCGGACACAAAGCAATATCCTGAGAGCAGAGTAGACGTTCCTGCAGATATCACACACAACAGATAGTGAAATAATGACAGGCTGTATTGTTATCAGTGCCATCATCGTCTCATGTTTGGCAACTATATGGGTGCAGCAAGTCATCTTTACAAGTTATATCTCAGGTTTGAGGACAAAGAATTGATGCACTGATACCATATTTTTTTAAGCCCAGGTACAGACCAGGTACAAGTACAAGTGCAAATATTTGAGTACCCATCGATATGAAGTACAAGTACAAATATGAATACTCAATAAGGGCATTACATTTTATAAGTCTACTGTGAAAGTCTATTTTATTTCCATCAGATGCTCTCTTCCCTGCTCTTGACAGTTAAACAGTGCAACATTTCTGTCTGCTCCACCTTTTATGCCACTGTGTCAGGAACAGCTGGGGTTGGAGGCATTATGTTTCAGGTTGTCTATCTGTTCGTCCATCCATCTGTACGGGTTAATCTTATGAACATGATAACTCATATTTTCTTTAAACTTGGACTACATGTCCCCCTGAACTCAACTGATTTTGGAGGTCATGGGAAAAGGTCATTGGGTCTTGTGGTCATCCTTTGCTGTGAATGTGACATGTCAAGAATGCTTAAAGGGATTTTTAATCAAACTTCATCCAAATGTATGCTCTGACACATGGCTGAATGAAGAGATTTAGGTCAAAGGTCAATGTCCCAGACAAACCAAATTTGTGAAGGCATTATCCCATTAATGCTTTATGAGATTTTCTTCAAATTTGCACGAATGCCAATCATAAGACATGGATGAACTTATAAGATATGATAGGTCAAAGGTGACGGTCCTGAAGCCTCTTAGTACACCTTTGCTCATGAACGAGATCTCTTAAGAATGTTTCAAGTTATCTTCATCAAACTTTGCACTAATATTCACTTTGTTTGAAGAATCAACTTGCTCAACTTTTAAGGTCAAGGGTCAAGGTCATCAGTCTAATTATCATTCTTTGCCTGTAGATGCAATTTTATGAACACAAGATCACTAGAGTGCTTAAGGGGGTTTTCTTCAGACTGCACAAATGTCCACCATGACAACGGGATAAACTAGAGGTCATAAAGCCAAGGTCAAAGAGCCTCTCAGTCAGACTTTCCTTTTGAATGTTACCCTGTGAAACTGAAAGATTTACCAGAACAATTTTCATTGAGAAACTTTGTGTTAAATCTGGCTTGTGGATAAACTAATGAAATTTGGAGGTCAAAATAGAGTAGTCATCTTTTGCTTATGAATGCAAAATCTTAAGAATGCAAAAGATTTTTTATCAAACTTTGCAAAAGAATGCCAACTTGAATGCAACAATGAAGATTGTGAAAGTCAAAGGTCAAGGTTATTTAGTCTGATGACCAGACTTCTTGTTGAAGTCAGTATGTTCTAAACACATTAAAAGTTTCCATCAAACTATTGCACAAATGTCCACTCTCAGGTAACCGGTTGCTTGTAAATGCCAGTTTGTGAAATTTTGATATTATATAGATTTTAAAGTTTGTAACATCTGCTTGTGAACCCAACCTCTTAAATTTTGCACAAGGGCCTATTTTGATTTAAGGGAAAACCTGGAAGGATTTTGAAGAGACAAAATAAATCTCCTTAATGATCATGCCTTAGTTGTGAACTTAATATGTCAAGAATTCTTTACTGGATTTCTGTCAAAATCTGCAGAAGTGTCTTCTTTTATTTTACAGTTAACTGATTACATGTGGGAGGTATAAAGTCAGAGACTGAGTGACCCACCACTGTACCCCTACCTTCCCAAAGCTTGATTTAATACTGCACAGCATTGACTAGTACAGTATTATGTTGTTAATTTGTTGTGAGTAGTAGCACAATAATTGGATCGATATCAGCACTCACACTCATCAGTGGTCTTGATGTTAGTATTTCCCTGCTGCAAAGAAATATAATACATCCTATGTTGAGTTTGGACACTTCTTGATCTTTAAGTCAGCTGAGTTTAAAACCTTACAACCCTATCTTAACAAGCACATAATAAATTACCCTCTTCACTTTAGCTATTTAGTCACAGACTATTGATGGATTTACTAATGGAGCTGAACCTTTGAGGGCAAGAGGCATCTCTCTCTGCTGTACACTGTGCAGAGGTTTACAGTCTTGATTGCCACTTTGACATTTAAAGTTTGCTTTAACTTGTTTAATTTCTATTGTGTTGTAAAAAAGAAAGTTGTTTTTCAGTTGGATACACTACTTGCTAAGGAGAGAGGCTGAATTATGTGTTTACAGTGTCCCATCCCAGACAGAAAACTCAGAGAGAAGGAAATAGCAATTCAATGCTTTCAGCCTTATGATGCAAATGTGGAGAGAGAAGCACACGGAGACAGCAGGGAGTGCAGTACTTTGAGTGCATGCGTACTTTGAGTGTGTGTGTGAAACATACACAGTGTTGTGCTCTCTTGTGCTCTCTTAAGGCCATGTTGCCACTGTAAATTGATACATAACAGGACTTTTTTCCCCAGTTGAAATTTTTAGAGTCAATAATTTGTATGTAATCATTCTTTTTCAAACCTTTTAAAAATAGTTTACCAGCTTTTACCATTAAACTGTGGTTCATTACAAGGTTTTGCATCTGGAAAACCCACATCTGACCAATGAGAGCACTCTCATTGTTGGCACTTATGTCACAATTTAACAATGCTGGACCACTTGATTGTATGTTTGTTTCGTTATATCCTGTTTATTTTTTACAAAAGGCAGAATACTGCAATTTCTCTATTATAACTCGTTTATAACATGCACCCCATTTTTTCATGCTTTTTTCCAGGGAAAAACACTGTATTCATGTATAACACGCACCCACATTTTGCCCAAACCTTACTCTCTCAGACAACTTAAAAATTACCTTTTTTCAAAGTTTTAATCAATGAAATTTCAGTATTTTCACAACAAATATCTTACACGATTTTCTCTCTCAACCAGATGCGGAAATACCTCGTGCTTCATGCATGCGCACTTACTCGATTAAATCAGTTTAATAAGAATTACGCAAGTTTGGTGGTAATGTTTTGCAGAGAGAGAGAAAATATTTCGCCTTTTTGTATCAGATGTGTTGTAATCATGATGCTGGGAGAAGAAATATTTTACATATTTTTCTTGTCCTTGTGTATAATACGGACCCGAAAATTAGACCTTATTGAAGAGCAAAAAATGCGTGTTATAAACGACAAATTATGATAATACTAAGAATGAATTTAATGTTAATTTATGGAGTAAGATAGTGTGAATGTAGAATGCATAGTCTTCAATGGTGACAGCTCCCCTCCTGAGCTCTTTTTGCCCTCGAAGCTCCTGCACTGGTCGCATGACTGAAAGTTAACATGCACACGCTCCACATGCAAACAGTTTTTGAAAAACTGTCTGGAGGACTCGACACTAGACTCATGCTGTTTATTTCCTTGTCAATACCCCAGACTCGATGACCATGCAGTGGTCAAAAGGGTATTCACGTCACATTTGGTCTCGGCTCAGCTCGCTTTGAACCCTGCTGGAGGTGATACGACAGGCTGTGCACGTGTAATTAGCACGAGCCCTAATGGTAAACCAAAATAACCGAGTAAAGCCTTGCAGAGATACCACATAGCTAAAAAGCCTCATTGGCTTGAGACAATATGCTGACTATCTACCAGCTTTAAAAGCCCCCTCAGTAATCAATTTCATGAGGTCCAAAGACCTCATCTGTGTTTGTGTAAAGTCAACAGCTGGGAGTCACATATGTGAATAAGCAAATCATGAAGACTTTGAGTGCATCATTTTTAAAAGTATCTAGGAATAACCAGCACACCTGAAAGTGGCAAATGTGACTTCTGGGGCTTTTACTGGCAGCTTTCAGCGGACACTCAGAGAAGATTATAACACTTCTGCATTGGCCTTTTTTCAACTCTGGCAGTAACTGCTTGTTCCCTCTTACCACAATAATTTTTCAGTCCAGTTGGGTTTGTACAACTTTAGAAAGTCGTACTCATTGGCTGCAAAAGTAAAGGAAAGAGACAAATTAGTCTTGTAGGTGGAATACATGATTTTTTTCTCTGAAGCAACATTTAGTTTAATTCAACATGAATTCATGTTTCTTTTTCATTCAAGGCTACTGCTGTTGTTAAAGCTGCCCAAGTCTTAAAGCTGAATAGCCCTAGGATAACAGGATGTTAAAACAAAGACGATGAACTGAATGAGTACCTCACCTCATTACTGAACCTGTACAAAACAAATTACATGCTTGTGTAAGTTCTTATAAACATGACCTACAGATAAAGGGTTAAGGCTGCTACAATTATATAGTTGAAGATAATCACCAATGAGAAAGTCAGAAATAGACTTTTTTCTGTCATAAGTCTACCCTTTTACACTCCTCTCATGCACTGGTGATGGAATTTTTTGCTATGTAAGCTGTTGTTCACTATCAACAACCACATTCTCACTCTTTCATACCCATTTACACGCAACTAAAGGAGCAATGGTAGCATTACGGACATGGACATGTGACTGCAAGACCTGAACTTCATCCCTCAACCTTCCACCTAATGGATGAACAACTATTACAAATCAAAGCCATCATCAAAGCCAATATACAATCCCTATCGATCTCAGATGATCTCATCCAAGCCTTGTGAATTTTTTGCATTGCTATCCGCGCCAGTTTACCATTTTGACTAAACTGAAGAATACACCAACTAGAAGTTCTCAGGGAGCACAAACCTCTGCCAAGGTTTTTCCAACATTGTTGAGTGAGTTATTGTCAAAAATGAAGAAAACTGCCCTATATTTCACATTGTTAACAAATCCTTTAAATATATCCTGGATCGAGATTCAGATCACCAACAAAATCTAATCAGTCCTCTCTTGGGTCATAACCAACATTTCCTGAAAATGTCATCAAAATCTGTCAAGAACTTAATGAGTGATTAGCGAAAATGTGTAAAACTGCTCTATTTTGCAATGTTAAAAGTCCTTAAAAAATTCTTGGATCTGCAATGTGCTTTGGATCAACTCCAAAATCATAAAACATCTTTCTTTTGGCATGACCAACATTACCTAAAAATATCATGAAAAAAAATAGGGTGGGAACTTAGCAAGAATGTGGAAAACTGCCCTATCTCACAATGTTAAAGGAACTCTCCAACATTTTTGTTGTTTTCGTGTCTTAACCCACGCCCCAGTCCATGACAAGCAGATAGACACCATTCTTTCGACTGTGCGTGCAGTAACAAGAAAGAGACAGACAAAGATCGCCAACCGCTAGTTAGCTTAGCTCAAACGCTGGGAGTCAACTGGTAGTGCTAGCCTATCTCTGCCATACAGTCATGAAATAAACTCTTCAGCAACTCCAAACGGTCCTGTGTGCTTATTGTGACTCCATTATGTTATGTTACCTTCATATTATCTCCTTATTGTCTTCTTCTACTCCTAAACAGAGGCTTTGTTTTGTTGACCTACTTCCGTGGTGGTTTTCTCAAGAGATGTGACGTTCTCGAACAAGTCGAGTCTTTTGAACAGCTCTTATAAATGTACGAGAAGAACCGATTCACAGTCCTGAGTGAGCTGTTCGTTTGCGAGCAGTTAATAAATTCAAATTGCCTGTCAGGATCTGACTTCTTCTGTTATTTTTGTATTTGTTCCCCTTTTAGACCTCCTGCTGTTCCCTGTTTTACTGTCTTGTCCTTGTTTCTTATGCCTAGTTAAGTTAACTGTTTTGTGAACTGTTCTCCCTCGTCTCTCTTGTTTCCTGTTTTATTTTGAAAACCCTGTGTTCCTCGTGGTGTTTTCCTGCCCTCCCCTCTGTGTCTCTCTAATGATGATTCCCTTCACCTGGGTGATTGTTTCACCTGTGTTTGATGGTTTCCCCAGTGTATTTAGTCTCTGTTTTCCCTGTTCTCTTTGTTGGGTCATTCATCTTCCTCCTCACCATGTCTCCCGTGAGTTCCTCGTGTTTACCCAGAGTTTAAGGTAGTTTCCGTTCTGATTTTGGCTTTTTGTTGTAACTTTGTCTTTGTACTTTTGGAACTTCAGTTGTGGACTTGTTTTTGAATTTTTGGACTGAGATCCTTTGGAGTTTAAAATAAAGCCTTTTTGTTATTTCTGCAATTGGGTCCTGCATCTTTGTTTTTTGTTAGTTTCTTTTGGGTTAATTCCCTGACATAGCCTGCAAATTTAAGAAAAGAACAGCTCACAAAAAACTGCTAATCGGTTCTCCTCGTTCATTTATAAGAGCTTTTCAAGAGACTCAACTCGTTCAAGAACTTCACATCTCTCAAGAAAACCACCTCGGAAGTAGGTCAACAAAACAAAGCCTCTGTTTAGGAGTAGAAGAAGATAATATGAAGATAATATGAAGATAACATAACATAAAGGAGTCACAACAAGCACACAGGACTGTTTAGAGTTGCTGAAGAGTTTATCTAATGACTGCAGACAGAGACAGGCTAGCACTACCGGGTTGACTCCCAGCATTTGAGCCAAGATAACTAGCTGTTAGCGATCTTTGTCTGTCTCTTCCTTATTACTGGGCGCACAGTTGAAAGAATGGCGTCTACCTGCCTGTCATGGACTGGGGAGTGAGGCAAGACACGAAAACATGTTGGAGTGCTCCTTTAAGAAATCTTTTTAAAGATTTCTGGATTAGTATCCAGACTTAGATCACCACCAAAATCTTATCACTTCTTTGTTGTGCCATGACTTACATGCCATAAATTTCATCAAAATCAGATCATAACTTTTTGAGTTACCCTGTTCACAGAACAAGCAAACATTGGTAAAAACACAGCCTCTTTGGTGAGGTAAAAGTCACTCCCTGTACATGGAGAGGACATAAATGCATTATCCAGACCAAAGCCTTTTTATGAACGAGGCTGCCACTATGTGTAACTCGGCAGTAAAAATCAATTTTTCCCACATTGAACTGATTTTCTAACACTGGAGGTTGCCACTCGCTTCCATGTTCATATGCATCATGCAGGGACAGTCTTTGAGTAACAGGCTCATTGGTCCTGTAGTCATGCTGCTTTCTGTAGCTGGAATGATGCATCAGTGTAACACCAGTCTATTCACATCTTTCTATGACACTGTACACTGTTTTTTGTGAAGAGGAGTAACTACTACACAGGCCTAAAACCTTTTTTTTCATACTTTAAAAGGTAACTCAAGGATTTGTGATATGAAACGGATACATCCCTCAGCCCTTTACAGAGGTCAAAGCACTTAACCCCGCTGTCCGTATTGCATTTCAGCGTATCTCTCAATACCATAATTGAAATCATTATTTGAAAAGGCCAATTTTCTCCCCCGCTTTCCCAGAGGTGTGTTCAGCTCTAATTGAAGTAGATGTCTCAGGTGCGTATTGCAACCTCCAACACCTCCAAAATTAGCGAGTGTGGGTCTGTAACACACCTACTGGAAGCCAAATCACAAAACCCACTGTCGTAGATTCACACTTTTGTCTTCATTTTTATAGAGGAGGATTAGGTGTGTGTAATTAGTGATGGGTGAAAAGATAAGATTGCTTTCCTCTTGCAGCTGACTATGTTTTTGTCATGCACACACACTGCTGTTTCTGCTCAGTGCTCAGAAGCAGTGAAAGCAGATGCTGGCTTTTTAGTTGGAGCAGAAGGGCAACACAATGCACTGTGCATGACAAATGTCCTGAGCATCTTTACTCCCTTTTTTTCCACTATTATGATCACTCGAGTAATTAGGACGGTTGTGAAAGTGAACCAGATATCAGTGCAGAAAAGGTCCAGTTTCAGAGAAGGGCTATACAGTGTTCCCTTATTCTTCCACTGATTCAATTAAAATAAAAAAAAATGAAAAAAACCAACAACATGAATCGCTGTCGCCTCTGTCTTTTGTGTGCTTTTCACATTGCCTTCACACTAGTTTCCATCTGAGAAGTATAAGCTTAGGGAGCAGAGCGCTGTTTGTATTCAGGCTGTGTGACAGGCAGCAAAGCAGCAATCTTGTCTGCCAGAAGACAATGATTCCACTCAGCTGCCATGTTTTGCACAATAATGTGCTCTACGACATCAGCCCTGAAATCTGTCATCCTGCAGAGAAACTTAAAGCCTGTGAGGGAGTCAAATAGATCCGTCATGGATATTTGATTTTTAAAGCATCTTTTACAACTCTGAGACTGTTCTTGTACTTTCTTTTGCCTGTTTCAGTTTTTGCATATGATCCCTAGAACTGTCTAGGATTATCATATGATCATTTGATCATCACTGAATTTCCATTCCCAGAACTTCATCCCCTCACTGCTGCACTGGGGAAAAATCTGTTTTTTGTGTGTGTGTTAAACCTCTGAGAAGGAGGTTTTGTTGTTATGAAACAATCTAACCTTACATTGATACATGTACAGTATGTAGATGAAATTAACATGGAAACAAGACAGTCAGCTAAAAGGTTGTCTTTTCTATATTGCTATTATTATTGCAACATAGTATTCTTCATTTGTTTTGGTTATCTTTCACTTTGCACTTTGTTTGCTTGTGATAGCAGAGAGGTGTGCTATCCTGCAATAAGCCTCACCACCTCATTAAGTACACAGAGATGTCAAAATGGAGTATTATCACCTGATACATTCTACCTACTAATTATGATGGCGCGTCTCCTGGCCCACAGGAGACACGCTTAAAGCACTGTGCAGTGGACCACGGCCCAGGAAACTTAAAATACGGGGGTCGTAAAAGATGATGAGGGAACCACAACGTTATCTGGTAATAGTGAGTTTACGAGATAACAGGAAGAGCAACATGTAAACAATAGTTTATATTTCCTGCCTGACATTGATTTGCTGTAGGCATCAACATTATTTCCACCATTTTGGCTGTATATTGAAATTACCCGGACACTCTGAGCACTTGCCTTTCTGTGTAGAAGAGATTAACAGGGAGAAGTGACCCCTGCTGAAAATAGACTCGCCATGTATTTTCAGCAATCCTGCATGGGGGCGCGCTGCTGGCACGGCCTGTTGCGTTCAAATCGCAGGCTGACTGACAAGACTGGGGGCTTTTTGCTGTGGAGTGCTCGGTATGTACAGAACATTGTGCAGACAGACTTTGTGGAAATTGGAGGTAAGCCATCAGTATATGATTGTGTTGTTAATGAGTGTAAGCCCAGATTTCCACTGAGTCCGTGTTGCGCCACCGTTGCACTACAGTTTGTCTCAGCATGCGCATTATGGAGAAGGAGGACTGGGCAGCAGAAACTAAGATATGTGGGGTTAATGATTCCAAATTTAGGGAGTGAAGGAAGGGTGAACTTTTTTGGATTTGTCTGTTTTTGAGTTTTATGCTTTTGCCCTGGGTATGTAGTATATTAAAAAATAAACTGACTTAAGTAGTTTACTGCCCACGTGTGTTTGGAAAGAGTGATGTAAACTGCCTTTTTAGTTATTTTTAATGTCCTTGCATATTATTTGAGGTACAGCCTTTAGATATGAGACAAAACTGCATCAAGAAAAATTGGGCATTGAGCTCTATAAAGTTATCGGATAGTTTGACATACTGTCCTTGTCAGACTTACAGTATCCCTCGACCTGCTTTGCACTGAACCGAAGCGCAGTGCTCTGACGTCCTGCAAAAATTGAAGCCCTGTGTATCTGCTGCAGAGGGTCCCGAAATAACAGAGCTGGGACAAAATAAGGAAGTAGCAACGGACTAGTGGAAGCACTCTCATTGACTAAAACACATACCTATTATCTTGCGATGAACCAAACACCTTTCAAGTAGAATTTAGGGGTAAGCATAACCTGCAGTATAAATCATTTTGAGTAGTGAAATGACTAGAGAGAACTTTACATGATCAAGTCCATTCACCTTTAATTGATATAATATGTTTGAGTACTAATATGACTGTCTTAAGGTCTGATGAATGCAAAGCTTTGCTGAGGAGGAGGAAAACTTGATAAAGTGGACTTTTGGTTCCAGCCTCTTAAATTTGATATTTTTCACACGTCAGCTGATCTTCATTATTTTGAACGGATGTCTCAGAGTTTTTGTCAGTTTCTCAGATTAAGAGTCATTTCCAAATGGCACCTTAATTGCAGAGTATTTCTTCTGCTTTTTCAATATTTTCTGGCATTTAAGTGATCTATTTTCATAAAGGAAATTACATTATGCAAAAGTGAAAAAATGCCTGTTTCATCCATCTTTGTGAGACTATATTTAGCAAAAGTAGTCAAAATGAAACATGACAAAGTTCCAAGAAACAAGCAAAATCTACAGAATGCCTTGCATCCCTGTGCACACCCAACCATGTCTAAACTAAGCAGACAGGTCAGGAAAAAAATCCATTATAATGGCTCCACAATGTCATTGCAGATGTAACCCAGACATAGTCAGAGCTGGTAAAAAATACATGCAGAAAGCTGAACAGGTGCCACAGCTGCAGACATTAGTGTCTTTAAAGACGTATGTGGCACTGTTACAGATGGACTGAGCTTTAGCTTTGCATTACAGTCAAGACTCAAGCTTTTCAGCCAATGTTCTCCATGATTGAAATTCTCAGTCAGCCATCAATCTGCATTATAGACTGGTTTCCCCTTGTCTGGTGGGGGCTAACTGAAACAGATTGAGACAGCTCTTGCTCACTGCATCACTAATGGCTGCCAATGAAAGACATCTCTGTGCAGTTGACCCGAGTGTGGAACAGGATCACGTCGCAGCTCAGAGCGATGGGGAGAACACAGCTCAATATAAGGAGTCTCTTCGGCATCAGTCACCAGTCAACAGCATCCTCATCCTATTGACGAAATGTTGCCCAGAAATAGAATCTAATCACGGGGTTTGGACGGGCCCCTAGTTCTCTTAATGGTTTACCATTAGCTGACTGGAACAAAGCCCAAAGTATAGAGAAATATAACAATATATATCTCAGGGAGGCTGTGTTGCATGGCAATAATGGGTTCTCAATTATTGCCAAGGCACCTGCATCTGTGCTTATATAAAACAGAACAGTACGATGGTGGAGAAAGCATTCACTGCTCATTTTTAGTTTGAATCTTTGGCATTATCAGTGTCGAACAACCGTCCATTAACCTGAGAAAAGGCCACAGAATACACAAAGTATTGGGAAATATGCATTTTTGTCCATTCAGCTGTGTTGAATGGATAATAGAAGCCCAGCAAACAATTTCCGAGCCATTCTGCAGGCGAGACACAACAGAGTCATTACCTGCACAGGCATAATTGACAGTGAACACAGGCTATCCTGTTAATTGATTACCAAGCCCCCTGCTAATGGAAAATGCAAAGGCTCGTTGTATCTTCCATAAAGTTCATGTCACAAACATTTCCACACAAAGACGAGCAGGGGCGCACCTAATAGTGTTCCTTCACTTCTCCCATGGGTGCCTCTGTACCTGAGGACCTCACAGGTTGTTTAATGCAATGCATAATTACCCACAGAATGATGGTCTGTGCAGATAAAAGGCTCACTGGTGATCATAAAACACTAAGGGACCACAGTTCTGTCCAACATTATCACTGCACAGCCAGGGGTGGTATCAACAATTTTGAGGACCTGTTCAAAGACCAATATTGGGCCCCTCCCCATGTTTATAGGGATCTGTCTCACTGTAAAATGTTTAAACAGAAACATGTTGACCTTTTAAGTCTGGAAACTCAAAGATCTTTCCTGATACATTTAAGCAACATGCCCTTAAATCTCCAACTTGTTTGTGGAATATGGAAAGATTTAGGAGTTTATTTCCATTTTTAATAATTGCTTTTGCAGTTAAGAATATTCTTAATCCATTTGCTGTTTTTAGTGATGAAATTACAAAAAGAAATTGCTGGATTGTTTTTTGCAATTTAAACTGTTTGTAGAAATTTTATTTTAACATTCTGAGTAAAAAGGTAGAACCTGGCATATAAATTGCACAAATATGTTTGCAAAAATCAGTTGATGACAATTGAAAACAAAACAAGCAGAAATTGCAGATACTGATAGCTCATCTCCACATCCAGAAGGGCAACTGCATGAAGCTGTCAAACATATTATTTTAGTTAGTTAGTTAGTGATTTATTTCATTCATATATCTGAAATAAAACATTTTCATACAAGCATATAAGCATATAATTGAATGAAAAGGAACAGAAAGAAGAAAAATCTTATATTATCTGCCCCTTTTGCACACATAAAAAAGTATTTCAAAAACAACAAAACAACAACAACATAATGATCAACATAATTCGCAACAACAATAATAATAAAATAAAACAGCCGTCATCAACACTGCTGGTCTCAAATCCTTTTTGATTGTCAAAGACAACAACAAGTAACAACAACCAAAATAATACTATGAGTGTTGTTGCAAGCAAAGCAGTTCTGATAAAGGCATTCAAATGGTCAAAAAGTGCAGGACATCGTCTTCACACTCTATATACATGTTGGCAATATTTGGAAAAAGTATGTGTCCAAAGTTTGTTTCACTTTTAAAAAAATGTGGTCATAAAGTTGTATTTTTCTAAATAAAATTGCTTTAATTACCAATAAAATTGCTGAATATGCTTCCAGCCTATTAGTTCAGTTTAGACAGTGTTGCAGGAAATTACTTGCAATATTTTGAACCACGGGAGATGGAGAGAGGCTGCATGGTGGTGTAGCAGGTAGTGCTGTTGTCCCACAGAAAGAATGTTTCTGGTTCATCTCCTGTAGTCAGTCAAGGCCTCTCAGTGTGAAATTTTCCTGTCCTCCCTGTACATGCATGTGGCTTTCCTGGGTACTCTGGTTTCCTCCCACAGACCAAAAACTTGATTGTTAGGACTGGGTGTTTCTAAATTGCCTTCAGGTGTGTGTGTGTTTGTGCATGGTTGTCTATCTCTAGGCTCTGTGATTGGTTAACAACCGGTCCAGGGTGTACCTCACCTCTTGCCCAGTGTCAGCTGGGAAAAGCTACAGCCCCCAGGACCCCAAAAGGTATAAGCAGTGTAGATAATAGATGTTTAGATGGACGGATGGCGGCGATTAAAAGAGAATGACAGAGAAGGAGCACAGCCCAAACTGCACAAATAAATTGTAAGTGTTATAAGACATATAATTTAGAAAAGCAAAATAAAAATCAGGACTATAACATTCAAATACTTGCTTGCATTTTTTCATGCAAGCATTTCCCCCGATGCTGTCAAAATCTGACAAATTTGGCAAAACCTGGGGATGTTGTTAAAATTATCTTGGCAAACATGTCACAGGAAAGTAGACAGTGTTCTTGGCTGTTTGCTTTCATGCTGCTAATGAGGGTAGGTTCAAGGAGATATCAGGAGTATTTTTACCCAGATTTTACCTTGAAATTACTCTGCTACGTGGGCCCTACGACCCTTCATTAAACTACATGTAAACTGCAGGAAATCCTTCTGCTGTGACGGCTCATTGTACACAAGTCAGGGATTTTTCTGGGTAAGTCAGCTTATGTTATAAAGTTATACTTCTTTAAAGTGATTTGCTGCCATGGTAATAAAATTGCTGTATGTAGGAAACCTCCAGTAGTTGTGCACCTTAAACAGTAAACAGGATTTTGCCTCTGACAAGAGAAAGGGTGTACTGTCTAAATTGAACCAATAGACCATTTTTAACTTTGTACACAGTGCTGATGTATTTTGTGTCTTAAAGTGACTGGCTAACCCTAACGTGGGAAGTTTCAGTGGACATAAATCTTCATGTAACTTGTGAAGACAAAAAATATTATTAAAAAAAACCCATGGTGCACATTCTTATTAGAGCATATTATTTTGTACTTTGCATTCATGTCCAGGACCAAAAATACTGAGATGCTATTGTGAATTATTGATTGACATGATACAGAGTGTAATGCTTAAGAAAGTAACTATGATATATATGTATGCTGTTTTCATCAGAAATGACAAAAATGTTAATTGTCCTTATAATAACAAAGCCAAAAACGCACATCAGATACAGCTTAACTGAGAACTTGTTATGAAACTTTTATTATCACCATCTGCTGTTTGGTTGAAAATTACCAGCTAACACGGTTACTTTTGACAGTGCAACACCAGGCCCGCAGAAAGACACATTATAAAATACTTAAGTTTACTGGATGTAAGCTATCATACACAGGTCAAACAAATACATACAATGATGAACCAACATTTTATACATTGATGATCATAAGCTCGTCGTCTTATTTAACTCACTTTTTTATGAATGTTTTAACAACAGATACCACTACTAGCATGTACTTCTGTTGCTACTTTTTAAACATCCATAAACGCCTGTGTTGTGCATTAAGGAGAGTCTTTGGTAATGGTACTTTATAATAGTGTTTTTTTTTCAATGTCAATGTCAGCTTTATTTATATAGCACATTTAAACAGCCAGCGGCCTACCAAAGTGCTTTACAGTAGAAGAAGCAGGCACAATAAAAACAGTAAAAAACAATAAAACCAATAAGAGTAATAATAATAGAGTAATTTTCCCACCTTTTTACACTGACATCGTGTGGCAGATTAAGACATTTACCCCTTTTGCCAGAAATCTGAAGAGCATCTCTGTAACTATCTCCTTATATTTACTCTGTATTATTGCCACCAGTATGTGCAACTGCTCAGTTGTGATGTCTACGTCAAATTGGTTTATAGTTGTGGTTCTCAATTACACCCTACCTACCAAGATACAGTGTTTTTTCTGTTGTTTTCCTTGTTGTGACATCTCGTTTTAGAATTTCCTCATATTAAAATATCCTGGTCAAGTTGGTCCTCATAGCTGTGGCATTAGTGTTTGAGTTATTTAAAAAAAAAAAAAAAAAGATCAATAATACTTGAATTATGGTCCCCAGCCATTTCTATAGTCTTTATGAGTAACTGTCCTTTAAAACACACAACAGCAGGCGATATTGAATCAAGTAATTTTTTCAGAGCCAACATTGAAATCTTGTCTGCGTTTGTTAATCATGAACCTTATATCATGTTTTTGTCAAACTGGTTTGCTAAAGCCCTTACTTCGGCCTTGGGAACCAGGAAGTGCTAAATACTAACTCACTTCCTCAATGTTGGGTTAGCAACGTTAAATTAAACCCAAACAATTCAGGTAAACGCAACATAATCAATAAATCTATTTATTATTTCAATCAAATCAAATAAATTGCAAGCAGCTCTACTAACACTATTTGATATTGTGTAGGTTGGCAACATTTAATTTAAGAAAGTGGTTTATAAAATGACAATGATAAAATTAAACCAAAAAAAAATACTACTTAAGTTAAATAAATAGTTCAGCACTGTAAAGAATCCTCCTGACACTAAGAAATTCTCACTGTAGGTCAGCCAAGCATGACCTGTGTAAAGCTGGCCTTGCACTTGGTCAGTGTCACCAACTTGCCCAAAAATTGATAATATGTTTGTGTAAATGTACCAGTTGTCTGGTACACTTGACATATTTATCTTATATTTGCCAAACTCCTATATCTTAAGTCTACTTACTGCACGAGGTCCCTGTTATTTGCCTACCCTTAACTCATTGTCTCATCAAGGTCAAGTAGGGGATCCAGGTCATTTAAAAAAAAAAAAAAAAACACACATAAACAAACACACTTTGGAGTGTTGATATGAAGGTGACGCATGGACAGCTTTAAAAAGAATCTCTAAAAGTGTACATTCAACACAGCATATGGATATTGATAAAAAGTAACACTGGTTAAGGTGCATTCACACCAAACGGGACTTGGCGACCAAGATCACCTCTCCCACTCAAGTCGCGTCACCTGTCCATAAATACCTAATTTTGGTCACTGTTGCTGTCGCTCAGTGATGTCACGCCCACTCGAGTTTCACTGCCATTATATCATATATATCATATAATTGGATGTATTAGCTGACATTATTCCAACTGCATCCTTTTCACTCACCTACCAACCACAAAACACTGCAGCTGATGACCCTGCAGCAGCATCGTCTGTGAGTTCTCTGTGGTCCTGTCTAGGCGGAACTAATGTACTCACTAACTAATGTTTCCCACATGGACATGGATTATCACTCTGTGAACTGGAATAAAAACAGTCTGTCATGGGTGTCGTCACACACCCACACAATGCTGACTGGCTGTTGCGGCACAATGTCACTGGAAAAGTTCACATTTTTCAACTCTGGGCAGTCGCCCAGATCGCGTCCGTCGCATCACTGTAGGGCGAACCTACCGCGATGCGTGGGACGCAGCATCGCAGCTGTACATTGACTTTACATTGAGAGTGGTCGCCCAGGTCGCCTAAGTCGCATTCGGTTTGAACACACCTTCAGTCTTACAATGTGTTAAAATTTACCTCTAAAAGTCATTTCTTGATTAGTGTTAAGGTACCAACTCTCCTAAGATTTTATTCAACCCTCTGTGGTGTGGTTCCATAGTGACTTTGGTAGTGTTGATATCAGGGATGTCTCGATACTGTATCATATCAGTAAAAGTATCATGTCGGGCTGTATTAGCATTTTTTAAATGATCAGGGATTTGGAAGTAACATTGATAATCTCACCTCAATAGTATTTCCCATAAATTGAGCTGTAAATGAGCAAGTGACTGCAATAATGCTAGTCAGACTTGCTTATAATGATTAAAATGAGGGCATCTTGTTACACTGTTTACTTAATCTGGTCAAAAAACAAACAACAAGCACAACAAATCAGTGTGTAGCTGTAAGGTAAAGGAAAATATCGAAACGGGACTCGGTGTTAGCAGATGCTGATTATTTAAAAATCAGATTGGGATTGGGCCCAAAAAAAGCTGATGAAGTCTCTTGTTAATGCAGATTGGAGTGTGTTACATTTGAAACAAGTCTTGAAAAAAATGTAGACACATACCTCATATTTGAGGGACACCTGCTCCTATATTTTAAGTCTACTCGGAGCACGAGGCCCCTGTTAATTGCCTAAGATTAAATCACCACATTGTCTCATCCAGGTCGAGCTGGAGGTGCGGGGCTATGAGCCCCTCTCTCCTCCCTCTCGTCCAGGATTGAGCCTCCAGCTCCTCCTCTGATGCATCGTTTGCATCAGTACTTGGGAACACTTGTCCGCGCGCTGCTGCTGCTGCCGCACCTCCCCACAGTGCATTCACCAGCTCCAGGTGACACAGGCAGACACGCGCTCCAGAGTTCAGAGAAAATGTTGTGTTTTTAACACGCCTGGATAGTTTTGACGGAGAATGGAGACGCGCCTCGGCCACTGCCTTTTGCTCGTTTTCTCGGAGTGGATTTGGCTCTTCACCCTAACTTCCATCCTGGGCGGAACGAGAGCAGAGGTGAGGTGCATTCCCTCGTGCCAGCTGCCGCTCCTCAGCGCCTTTCCCCGGGAGCTCTCGGCGCTGGATTTGGCTGATTTCGGCGAGGCACCAGTTGAGGAATTAGTTGGATTAATTGAGCCCAGCGCCGAGGGAGACGATGAAAGGCACAACACTGCAGAATCTACCGTGCGGGATGTGGAAAGTTCGTCCAAAGTGCATCCACTGCTCATGGGAGATTGCACGACCTGCCGCGGGTCGGACGCTCCAAACCGTCAGCAAAAACTTTCCCAGCAGGAGGTGGAATCTGAAATAGAGGCTGTTCCATCTCCAAGTGACAGAGACTTCACTCAAAATGCAGAAAATACCAGCTTTAGTGTTGAGAATGTGGCGCAGCAGGTTGATATGACAAGGGAAGAGGACGCAGACGTGCCCAGCTGGAGGCGAACGCGCGGCGCAAGGAGCGCAGAGACATGGTCCGGATTCAGAACCGAGGAGGGCGGGGAGGACGCCTCGTTTGCGGACCAGGAGGAGGTTCAGCTCACAAGTTCTACCTTCGCTCTGACCGGGGATACGGCTCATAACCAGGCCATGGTGCACTGGTCCGGGCAGAACAGCAGTGTAAGTAGTTCTTTCATTGGGCTGGAAATTTACGCACGGAGGTGATTTCACTTTGTTTTGACGCAGTGTGGTCAGTGTTGTACACTTGGCTCCTGCTGTGCCAAGTCAGTGGTTTGGAGCATGTAGTTATGACTGAGAATGATGGAGCAAATGAGGCGAGGGAGAGATTAATGTGGGACTGCTGAGAGGGTGCGGAGTTTCAGGGAATCAGTCCTGCCTTGTTTCTCTCTCTCACTCTCTCTCTTTCCCCTCCCTCACACACTCAGAGACACACACCATCAACTATTATTTATTGATTCGCTGACTTGGAAGGATGAACCTCTAAGAAAAAAAAACGTGTTTTATATTGTCCATCCAGCTTAAAAATAAATGATTGTCCTCTCTTTCCCATCCATCCCCTCACTCACACTCTAAGCTAAATTGAGCTGTTTTTTGGGGGTCGAATCACTGATTTTGGTAAGAGGCTATAGGCGCATATTTCATCCATAAACGAGATCAATGGACCTTTTTATGCACCTTATCTTCACACTGGAGCTTCATCCGCCCTGCTCATAAATAGAGAGATGGATGCAGCTTTACAAAAGGTTAAACATACAGCTCTGAGACTGATACACTGCTGTCAGTGTTAATCTTAAGCAGATCTGCTGATCTGTTCCTGAGCGCACAAGGGTAAGAGTCAGGGTCACGATACAGGAAATACTGATATAAAATTGCTTGAATTTATACTTTCTTAACCCTAAAGGGTAAATTACATTTACTTTTACTGATCATGAGCACACACATAGACCAGAGTTACACACACGCACACAGTAGGAGCCCGTGGTCTTGCACTAATAAAGGGATGCCAGAGTGAGGGACTGCACACTGAAGAGTGCTAGAGTGGTAGGGGGTTCAATATCTTGCTCAAGGGCACATGTTCAATTTTTAGGATGTGACTTCGCACATCTCCAACTCAGACATGCAGCCAGGGTTCTTTCATTAATCAGGTGTTAGAAGGGGTGGGGATCAGACCAACACATTTGAATGCTGAGAATAATTAATTCTCATGCATACTGTTACTTTAAAGCAGGGGTGCTGCTAGAAATGTGGGGCCCATCCCAAATCAGCTTTGTTCAGTCTTTCTGTGAAGCAATTAAATGAATGTCCATTCATCCATTATCTAAGCCTCTTACCCCTTTTTGGGGTCATAGAGGGGTGGAGTCTATTGGAGCCAATACTGGGCAGGGGCAGGGTACACCTGTTGTGGCCAATCACAGGGCCACATAGTGAGACTGACAACAATTCACACTCGCATTCAAAATTATGGGCAATTTAGAGTCTACAATGAACCTCAAGAGCATGTTTTTTGATCTGTGGAAAGCAGAGTGTAGGGAGACCATATAAACTCCACACAGAAATACCCTGGTCAACACGAGGAGTCGAACCAGCAATCTTCTTGCTTTGTAGCACTTGCACAAACTGCTGCGCCACTGTGCCGCCCATAAATAAATGTGATGAAATAAAACAAGAGAAAAAAAAAAACTTAGCATATTCAGTTAGCTTCTTCTGTTTAAAGACAAAAACAAACTTCAAACAGTGGAGAAAACACTCCTCAGTTGTAATCATGCTATAAATGTCAAATTAAGCTATGTCATAGAATAACTCTCTGTCATTTGGACTGTGTTAAGTATTTTACATTTTATTTATCATATCATCAGTCCTTATGAAGCTCTAATCTTTTAGGCATGTCAAATATTTGAAACGTATACAGATTATACGTTTGTGTTTTTGCATTACCTGTTATTTTAAAGACTCAAACATCTTTATCTATTATTCAGACATGCAGATATACATCAACATACATTTAAGCAAAAGTAGTGTCCTCCAATACATATTCTAAAGGGCCTCTTTTTCTATATAAATGTGATTTTATGCGAGTTTTGCTATAAAACAGATTCCTCATTCAAATCTAATTTTTATGAGACAAAAAGTCTGGGAGATGCTTTTTTTTATATTGACGTGTTTCAGCTATCAACTGCAGTCTTCCTCAGAAGCATCATCTGAATGCTGTGACGTGTCTTCATCACCTGTTCTTTTCAGTCATGGTCAGCCTGACGGATCTGACAGGTCTATCAGGCTAACCACGCCTCCGCTGCTTGGTGGTGGTCTACCCGATGTCCTGTTCTATTTTGTCTTATTTTGTCCCACACCTGGGACTCTCTCCTCTAAACCACCAGAAAGTGGTCAGCCTGATAGGCCTGTCAGGTTGGCAGTCGAAACATGTCAAGGTAAAGAAACAAATATCTTTTACTCTTTGTCTGACTAAGAAAAGAACTGAATAAGTAATTAACATAAGAGGACAAAATGAATTTATTTGATCTATTTCTTGCAACAGATGCTGAATATTACTTGTGTGTTTTATTATAAGTGAAGACCAAAGAAAACTTAAAACACATGGCAAAATGTTACTAAGACTGTAACACTTCTTGGGTCCCCTGTTCGTCATGGGCCCTCAGAATCTTGGCGTCAGCCATTTCAGGATGCCCAGGACTTTGTTGTGTTATACAAAGTACTCTATCGTGTGGAAGGGGCACGTAAAATGTAGAGTATTTTCTGACCTTTTTTTTATACACCTGTTATTCAAACTAATTAACCCTGCCAAGGAGGTTATGTTTTAGACAGCATTTGTCTCTTTGTTGGTTTTTTGTTGTTGATCTGGTTTGTTTGTTAGTTTATGAGCAGGATAACTCAATGAGTTTTCAACTAATTTTGATGAGATTTTCAGACAGTGTTGGTCATGGCGCTAGGAAGAAGTAAACTTTGGTAATGATTCAAATACGGGTGTGGATTCAGAATTCTTTGAAGGATTTGTTATTATTGCAAGATAGGACAGTTTACATATTGCTAATAATAATGTCAGAAATGCTGAAATGCTTTGTTAGAGGTTTTGTGATCCTGATGCACTTAGTTCTTCCTATTTTCTGAGGCACACAGGCTCAAATCCCACTCAAATGCTCTGTCTGAGTTGTAACCTGCCCCCATGCACCAATACCCACTGCAACTCAACTTAATGACTGTTGCCTCACTGCCAAAATGACCTCTAACCCCTATGTGTTTTATCGTTTTTATGATTCTATGTACAGCACTTTGGAGACGTTTTTGTTGTTTAAATGTGCTATACAAATAAAGTGGATTGGATGTAAACAGGGGACATTAAATGAACACTATGAAATGAATGAATGACTTCTCATAGAAACATTGTGCCTTGGCAGCTTTTTAAGCAGATGGTTACCTGCTGTACAGATGTGTGAATGTTAAAGTGAGACAAGAACAGAAATACAACACTGGTGCCTTATATATTAACCATACTTTGTTTTGCAAACAAACTCCACAAGGTTTCACAGTTGATGCTTTGGTCTTGTCATAAATACTGTATCAATATTTTATTAGAGAACAATTTGTTGAAATTTTGGATTATTTTAAATTGTAGTTCAGCTTTTTAAGTTTATCCATGTTGCAGGAGGCATGCTTTGTATCATCAAATGCTTACAAAGTGAACTGGCATCAAAGTCATGATTATTGTATTTAAAATTTTGTTTTTAAATCTCAAAACTTTCCTTCCATGATGCAGAGGCGCCTAATAAGGGCTTCGCAGTCTGAAAATAAGACTGTAGCTAGCCTTATTCTGGTGTAACTGCTTCATAACCCCAGCAAACTGATCTGCTGCTGCTCCGAATATATCCAAAATAATCTTCATTTCATTGACGTAACTTGTAGTAAAAATAAGATGTCTTTAAATAAGCAAATGGAGCAGAAAATAATGTAATAGTGATGGTATAAATTTGAAAAAGAGAGATGAGCTTTCCAACATTAAAGGCAGCCAGAAATATGTTTTAACCTCCTACTTGAGAATTCTCATCGTGGATGCCTCCCTAATATCAAGGGAACTGGCATCTCCGGGTTTGGGAACATCCACTCCTCTTATTTCTGTGGTTCTGAACATCCACCAACCCACAGCCGAGGATGTGAGTGAATGGGAAAGCTCCAGAAACAACAGGGGGTCTGCGATGTAAGCTGGTCCAAGCCATTTACAGTTTTACAAGCAGGAGGATTTGAAAACGGTTCTAAAGGATGCACAGAGCCTTGTAGGGTTCAGCTAAAACCACACTGGTATGCTGTCTCTTTCTTGTTTTGATCATGAGTCAAGCAGCGGAATTTGAATAATTTGTAGTCCCTAAATAGACTTTTCAGTAAGACTGGGGAAATGTTTAGTAGTCTGGCCCCCTGAAAATGTAAGCGTGAATTAGCTTTTTGACATCTTGCTGGTTAGAAATAATATATACCCTGGCAATATTTCTGAGATGAGAGACTGCTGATTTGAAGGGTGAGATTTACTCACCACTACTTTAATCAGTGCATAACACACTATGGCACAGGCCTCAGCTTGATCAGGAGAACCAGAGATCCAAGGTTCTGAGGATGGCTTGTCTATTTTGGCCTCAGGCTTAGTGAAAGTATTTCTGCCTTATTTGCCTTTTGTAGAATTACAAAAAGTTTAGCTCACCCCATGTTATGAAGTGCAAACAAGTGGCGAGACAGTTAAACACATTTTAGTTCATTGTGTTGATATGCATAATTGTGTATCATTAGCGTAATGACCATGCAAATTCACATAATTATGACATTTTCTCCGGTCAGCATATAGATTAAGAAGAGAATGAGACCAGGGCTGCTTTTCTGCTTAATAATGGAAATGTTGAATTTTTTCTGACACATAATTTCATGAATACTCACACTGTTATATTTAGATGACACAAATTTAAAACACATTCAGCAAGACAAACCCACTAACACTGCAAGCTAGCTATGTCACAGTTAAATAACTAATGCATCACTACACGCAAAAGAACTTAATTTACATAGTTTTAAGCATGTTGAATTTATGGTTAATTGTCAACAAATGAAAATTAGAGTCAAACAAGATAAACAAGTGAATGGGTTTATGTTTTTGCAAGATCTGTTGGACAGTGAATGTACAGTTATGGGCTGAGATGTTTATGATAGCAGTGTTATTCATAGAAATCTTGTAAGCCAGGCATTATGATGAGGCCCAATCACATATAACTTTTTACTTCCGAAGTCTGATCAGTTCATTTTGGACCACAGTAAAAGTTCAGTAGCAAGGAATGGACACAATGTCCAATGACCTCCAAAATCTAATGAGCCCCTCCTTGAGTCAGAAGAGACATTTGTGCTTAAAAGTAAAACACTCAGTGGGTTCTTAAGATGTCATGTTCAGGAGCAAGGGATGAAGGTGGGGCTTAATGACTAACTTTGGACCTCCCAAATCTGATCAGCTCATCCCTGAGTCAGATTTGACACTTGTTCATCGATCCCCAAAAGATTTATTCAGATATGTTCTCAAGAAAGTATTGAACATGAGGGCCGATGTCCTTGAGCTATGACCTGCACAATCCAATCAGTTCCCTCTTGAGTCAGATTGGACATTTGTGCAAAGTTCAACGAGTTCTCCTGATATAATGTTTAGTAGCAAGGGATGAGCATGAAGCCCACTGACCTCAGCTTTATACCTTTAAAATCTGATTAGGTCATTCTTGAGACAGTGGTGACAACTGTGCAAAGTCTGAAGAAAAACCCTAATTAGTTTTTAAGATGTCATGATCTCAAGCAAGGGATGAACATGAGGTCCAGTGAGTTTAAGTTATGACCCTTAACATCTGATTGGACATTTGTGCAACATTTGATGGAATGTCTTCAAAGAGTTCTCATGATATACTGTTCAGTAGCAAAGGAAAAACATGAGGGCCATTGACCTTGACTTTGTACCTCTTAAACCTTATCACTTTATACTTGAACCATAGTAAAAAATTGTGCAAAGTTTGGTCAAAGGCCTTAAAGAATTATGCAGATTAAATATTCTTAAGTAAGGTATGAACATGTGGCCCAATGTTCTTAACTGACAACCTGCAAAATCTAATCGGCTCACCCTTAAATCAGACTGGACAGTTGTGCATAGTTTGATGAAAGGCCTTTAGATATCATGTTCCGGAGCAGTGGATGAACGTGAGGCCCAATGTCATAAAGGAATGACCTGCAAAATCTAATTATCTCCCTCTTGGGACAAATAGGACAGTTGTGCAAAGTTTGAAGAAAATCCCTCAAAAAGTTCCCAAGATATCATGTTTAGAAGCAAGGGATAAACATGAGACCTCTTGAGATTGTGTGCAAAGTTTGAAGTAAATCCTAAAAATATTGTTTTAAATATCATTTTCTCAAGCAAGGGTTGAACATGAGGCCCAGTGACCTCAAACGATGACCTGCTAAATCAAAGTATTTCATCCTTGAGTCAGATTGGACATTGGTGCAAAATTTAGAATAGAAAAGAATATCACTCAATAAGTGTAAGGAATAATCATAAGACCCAGTGACCTTTACCTTGCCTTGATCTCCAAAACCTGATCAGTTCATTCCTTGAGTTTTTAAAAAATCCCCTTTTTCCTTTTTAGATATTATTTCTTCAAGCGAGGGCTGAACCTGAGACCAAAGAAAGTTACGATAATTTATCACATCATAATTTGGTCAGGGTGAATATACGAAGTTTTTAAAAATCTAAAGAGATAGGCTAAGATATCAGCAAGGGATGAACATGAGGCCAAATGACCTTGAGTAATGATGTTTGGAATTTAATTAGTTCACCCTTGAGGTAGAGTGGATATTTTTGTAACTCTGACAAAATCCTTTAGATGTTTTAAAATGTAATTATTAATATGTAAGAGATGGATATGGGGGCTAAGTTACCTTGAGCTATGACCTTACAGTTGTAGTCAGACAGCACATTTGTACATTATTCGAAAATCAATTGTGATATCTTATTTACAAGCAAAGGATGAACTTTGGATTCCCTGACCTTGAGCCCCTTTAAGTGTTTAGGAGATGAAAAATTCAGACACAAAGGGATGAACAGGTGATTCTATGACCTCAACCTTTGACCTCTAAAATTTGATCAGTTTTGATTCAGGGTGAAATTTTGTGTTTTGTTGTTTGAAGAAGATCCCTAAAGCTTTCTTGAAATACCATGTTTACAAGAATTTGCTGGTTGTATGGACAGACTTACAGACAGTTGGACGTATAAACAGAAGAACCAAACTGCGATGCTTCAGGCCGCAGTTTCAGCTGGCACAGAGAGAAAAAAAAAAGGAAATATTAACAAATGAAATGTTTTCTTCACTCTTGGCTTTTTTGAAAGGATGTTTTGAATTTTATGTAAAGTACTTCTATTTCATATGGAGAGTTTTATAAGAAAATTCCACTCTGAAGTCTGTACATTAAAATTTAAGTTACAGCCAGAGAGGCGATGAGCTGAGCCTGGAAAAAAGATGGAAAGCAGAAGGGACAGCCTGGTAAGACGTATCTTTCTTTTTTTCTTCTATCTGTAACATAGAAATGAATGTGGTTCAAAAGCAGTGAAATGTTTAAAGTATTCATTAGATTCATTTGCTGCACTCTGGTTCCTATTCGATGTCAAGAGAAGCTGAGCCCTTGTTAGCATTGGCTTCAAATGTAACATGCAGTGTGAGTAAGAGAGGAGGAAATCTTGATTTGGCTGTTGTTTGTTGTCCTGACTACAGTGCTTAAGTCATTGTATTGCTGGCTTTAAATGTCTATGCTGAAATTTTTAAAATACAGCTGCAGATTTTCTTTGAAATTTGACCCAGAGCATTACTTCCTCATGACTCCTAAATGTACTGCTTATGAAATTTATAAGGGTGATTGAACAAAGTTAAGTGACAAAAGAGAGCAAGACACAGGCAGAAGGGGACAGAGGGATGATTTCTCTCTGCAGTGAAAAGAAGTTGAGAGATGATGAGTACTTGCAAACCAGCACCAAGTTGTAATAGCTATAATCCTCAAAAATTGTTTGGAAACGTTATTTCAGTTGATTATTTCTCCCCTTTAATGATAGTAATTAGTTTTATATTTTAGATAATTTGAATGCCTGATTATTCACCTTTACACCGAGGTGCAACTTAAAAGGATTGTGCATTCCTCAGATGAGCAACACAGCTATCACAGCTCAATGTGTGGGTGGTGCCCCCCAAAAATTTACCAAAATCCCCTGAACTTGGTGGCAGTATTGTACCCTTTCCAAAGTTATAACCAAACTCTGTAAGACTGGTGAAGACAAAGACATACAGCAAAGTGAGTGTCCCAAAAAGACAAGACACTAAAAAGAGCAGTTCCTCACCGAGCTTCACTGACGAACCATAGGCTCTCCTCTAAGGCTGTCACTTTTCCTAAAAATCAAACTTGAACGGTTTTCGAACATACACCCAAATAACCAAAGATATTCGGTTATTTTGCACATTTTTATGACCCACATGTTTAGATGTGTTGCTCTTTCATTGAATGCATGGTTCTTACAAGTTGTACCATCAGGCTCGGCAATAAAACAGAATACAACACCAATTAAAGGCATGTTTTTAGTCATCATAATATAGTTTACAAACACCTTACCATAAACTGCTGTTTGTACTAGAATTAGCAGTTAAAGGCCCTGTACGATGTATTGCATGCTGTATAATAAGTCATGCCCACCCCTACACCAGAGTGCATCACACCTCTTTTCTCACTCTTGTTATAAAGTTAATAAATGTATGCAACAGGATTTCAAAGGTTTGATTGAAAGTATTGTAGTAATTTATTAAAAGAAGCAAAGAATGTACCATTTGTTATAGCACTGTCACCTCACATAACTTAGTCTGGGTTTTCATCCATGTCAGCCCTGTGATTGACAACTGACCTGTCCCTGTCAGTCACCCTGCCATTTTTATCAGTTCAGCCTCCAAGACCATCAGAGGAATGGAGAAATAAAAATAAATCAGAAAATAAAGAATAAAAGTGTCTTTACCATAAGATGGCCAATAATACTTTTTGATACTACATATTCTAAAACAACACAGTCTTGATTATTTCCATGAATGCCATTATCAGAAAAACACCAAAGCTTAAAAGAAAAATGCAAATTTTCTGTCATTTTCAACCAGTAGCTGCAACAAGCATAAGTTAAAGAATGTTGGAAACATTTTTTGCAGAAATATTGTAGGAAATAAAGGGTGTGCACCCTCCTGTTCAGCTTTGAAACACACTGATGTCAGAGTCTCATTTCAGTGTATGAGTGTGTTCTCACCTCTGCTGCATGCCACACCCTCTCTCTCCCTCTTTCTGCAGACCAGATGGTTTCCAACGAATCATCTGAACATTACCACTGCTCTGCTTTCTTTTACAAATATATTTAAAGTAGCTGTCTTTTTAAAAAGGTCCAGCGAGCGATATACAGGTTAAATGTCTTTGTTTGATTTGATGACAGAAAATATTAAGTCTTAATTGCTGTCTATAAGGAGCTCTGGAAAAGACTCAGCAGCATGTCACACATCAGAGGATAACTTATGTCTCAAAGCAAAAGACAGATGGAGACTAAAGACAAAATGTAAAAAGTAGATAATTGGCCATCAGTTACACGGAAAGATGAGAGGGTTTTAGGGGTTGTGAATTCTTACAGTGTTCATATATGTACAATCTTCTTCTGCTTGTTAGTGTGATTCAGTCTGCGTGGGAAAGTGCAGCTCTGTTTTGACACTTCAGGCTGTGTCCTCACATGAGGACTCTGTCATACACGAAAACAAGTTGTCAGGCTGCCCACACTCCTCAAAAACTGTAGACAAGTGTTGGTAAACACTATTTTTCTAGCATGTCAAATGTTTTTTTTTTTTTCTTAAACTGGTCATTTGGTTTTTGAGGCTGTAGTTTCTCTTCATATTCAGTTTGTCGGTCCAATATAAGAAACTATCAAACTTTTCTCATTTATCCATTCATCACGGCAGCAGTTTCATTTGAGCTTTTCAATCTAAAATAAGACCATGAAAATGCAGAGAAAATCCATTGAAATTGCACATTGATTCATGAGGTTATTGTCAGTGGCTTTCACTCTTTGTGCCACTTACACACAAGTGGTTTCTCAGGTCACAGGGTTGATTAACATTGTCTGGTAGGATAAATAACCGATTGGTTAAATGATTTGATTAAAAAAGTTAATTGTGAATATACCATTATATGACGTTATTAAGCCATCCATATCTCTGAGAAGATGTTGTGTGGTGTATAGTTACATTCTAGCCTTGAATCGTTTTCCTGACAGAGTCATTATGGATTCATATTTCAATTAACTTGTGTGCTGGAGGATGTTAACAGAGGATCTGCTGGGCCTTTATGAGCCTTGAGCCAAGGGTACTGCATGTTTAACAGGCTGGAATGTGAGAGCTTCAGTGTCCAGTGGCATTTAGAGTTGGGATATGCACCATTAGCTGACTAAACAATTAAAGAGTGATAACTTTTTAGTCTGCACCAGCTTAACAAGTCAGTTAAACTAACTTCTTATTGTTTCAGTATTTATTTACTTTCATGACATGATAAAAACAAGTGTTGTACAATAATGTTGTTGGTAAGGATTGCAATAATTTCACATAAAGATAAAGCAGAAACTATAACTTAGTGCCCTAGCATATGCCATTTTCTCTGTTTTATACAACAACTGCAGCTGCTGGAAAATATCATTTAGACTGGGCAGTTATAGAAAAATCTTTACCCTTCCCATTTTGGGTGATAAAGGACAGATAACTGACAAATCAAATAATAAATGATCTGTTATCATGGTTGGGTCTCAGTGGCAGCTAGGATTATCCTTAAACACTGGAAAACCCCCCCAAAGCCCCACAGTTTAAACAGTGGGTAAATTTGATGATGAAGGCTCCTTCATATGAACGTGTACTTTATAAGGTAAACAACAGTGATGGTACCACAGCATCAGTTTGGGAACTGTTTTGGTCCTTTATTACTATCAGTCAGCAGGATGACAGTTGACTTAATCTCATCCAGTACTTTAGTGAACTTAATGAATTAATTGATTAATTGATTTCATATATAAATATATGAAATATATATCTAAATATATATGTGTGTGTGTATGTGTGTATATATGTATGTATGTATATATAAATATATATATATGTGTGTGTGTGTGTGTGTGTGTGTGTTGATGTAGTTATGTATTATTATCATTTCTATTTTTTAAAATGTATTTATGAACATATTTATGAACTTTTTCCTCCCTGTTAAAACTTCTGCACCTTCATGTAGTATTGCATTACTGATACTTTTTAACCTGCCTGATGTAATTATGCAGCATTGTATGACTGTAATGAACCATATATATGTATATATATTTTCTGTGTGTGTATATATATTTTCTGTGTGTGTGTATATATATATATATATATATGTGTGTGTGTGTGTATATATGTATATATATATGTATATGTATATATGTATATATATGTGTATATATGTATATGTGTGTGTGTGTATATATATATATATATATATATATATATATATATATATATATATATATATATATATATATATATATATTATATGTGTATCTATAAAACAGGAATATGCTTCAGCCCTCTCTATTGTAAAGTGTTTTGAGATAACAGTAGTTATGAATAGGCACTAAACAAAAAAAGATCCATCGATTTATTCTTCTTAACAAATTAATTTAAAATTTCCTAAAATAAAATGCCAAGTTTTTCTAACAACTGAAACTGTGAAATGAAACAAAAATTTCCTAACACATTAAACATATTTCCCAACAAATATAATAATAATTAAAAAAATATTTAAGATAATTTTTCTAAAAATAATATAATGTTTCCTGTCAAACCATTTCAATTTTTCCAGCAAATTAAACCACATTTTCTTTACAAGTAGCTTAAGTTTTCCTAACCAATAGATCAACTTATAGAATTTAACAGACATTATACAGTTAAGAATGTTTTGGAGCGGTAAGCCCTGATCTTGTTTGCATTTCCATCACACCTGTACCTTCACTTTAGGGCAGCGATGTAAGGCTGGAACAGAGGGTCACGCCAGCTACATAACAGCATAACATCACAGCTGCGCCACACAGTGCAGCTTTCTGAAGTTGTGTCTGACTGAACAAAGACCAACAATGGAGGACTGCCAGCACTCCAGTATGCTATGGAGCTTTGTTTTGTGCAGACATTCTTTACATTAACCTTGAACCATTAGTTCAAAATCCACAGCTTTATTGAACATAGGTATATGCTTTCTTCTATGCTGCTGCCGCACTGGCATTGATGACTTTTGTGACCAATATACTGCAGTGCTTTTAACTGCAGTTAAAGTGTCTTAATTTCCCCACCACTGTTCAGTGATAGTTTTGTCATCTCAACAAATTTGGCTTCCTTGACACCTCTCTCAAACCTACGGTCTTCTCTAGATAAAATGCAGATTTTGTTGTCCTGAGTCTATAAGTGAGCATCCAAGTCCTGTCCTAAAGAGGTGCCTCTCCTATGCCGTTTATATAGAAGTTCGTTTGGTTTCCCTGATGTACAAATTGTTGCTATCCTTGTTGCATTGGATGACATAAACTACTTTGCTAAGCATATGTCTGGGTATTCTGTCCTTGGGATGAAAAGCTTCAGAGACAGAAGCTTGTTCTTTTGCGAGCTCCCACAGACATAAGTTCAAGTAGGTTCATTGTACTTGAACTGTCTCATATACATGGCTTAAATACCATAATAAAACGTCTCATTTTCTTATAAATGCTCACACTCAGCACCCAAAACAAACAAACACAAGGTAACCAAGTAGCCAAAACCGAACAGATATCCCCTGTCAGCTTAAGATCCAGATATATTCCCCTCAGTTTTATCTTTTGTGAGAGAAGGTGGACAACATATCCAACAAACGCTCTGGCTGTTTCCTTGCCGTTTCAAGGAGTTGTAAGCCATTGTACACTCATGCAATAAAGAAAATAACCCCTAAGGTTTGGGGACTGATTTGTGGCTCTTATTCTAAAACTGGCATAAATTTGTCTGACCAGGTGAAGCAATCACTGGCCCTTCTGTACACTGCAAAGCAAACAGCACACAGCTCAACTAAATACTACCCAGCTTTGATCATCATCAGTCAATCTCAAAAACTGCTTCAGAAACAACCACATTTCACAATATGTATGCTTTAGCTTAAGCTAAACACTCAAATTTACTTTTCTTTCTCAGCATTTTACTTCCATTCCCCACGTTACTGCTCAGACTCAAAGTAAACACGTAACCTTCACTTTCGCAAACAAAATTAACTCAACACTAAGGAAAGAAAAATATGGAACCACAGATGGTCGGCAGCAGAAATACTTTGTCTGTTCTCACGCTTCCTTCATTTTCTGTTCCAATTTTAATCACAGCATGTCTCAGTGAAGACCTATAGTCACCAAAACATGTAAAATATAAATCCAGGGATATTAAAACAGGATTACTACAGCTTGTTATTTATCTTTTGGCAGCAGTTTCAAGGCAACACAGTCAATGGACCTCCTCAGACTGCTAACAGCTGACCAAGATTTGGAACGTGCCAGAAATATATTTGATTGCCCAAATGGCAGGATGTTTATCATGTTGGTTTTTAATTAAATCGCAACATCTAACAGCAACTGTCTTTTCAGAATTAGTTTAAAAGGAGAACAATGTTTGGCAGGGATGTAACAGTACCACGTTTCAGCACATGCAGGGGATAACACAATGACTACTATACATGAGAGGACTTAATTAAAACTTTGTAAAGACTCTCTAAAGACTGTTGTCTGACATTTAGTCCCAGACTAAGATTTTGTAATGACTGGACAATCTTAGAGGATCAGTAACTATAAGACTACAACAAGATTTTGTGCATTCAGACCTATGTCTTCTTGTCTTTACTTGTAAGACCTGTCTGTTACTTAAAATCATAATATTCCTTCTTATCCAGTTCTGGGTCATTGGCACTACACAAATAAAGTTTGATTGATTGATTTAAAAGGTAAGGTAAGGATGGATTATGGTAAGATTTCGACTCCAAATCTTTGGGAGGGAAATATAATAGGTATTTCAAGATTAAAAAAGTATCTTCCACTATTATTGGTCAGTTTAATGCTTCAATAATGAGCTTCTTTTCTCTTTTACCCTGTTTATGGAAACAGCTATCGCTTCTTTTAATGAGGACAAATCAACACCAGTAGGTATAAAACAGAATGAATTGAATAATTACGTTTCGTAAGACAAAAGATGTTTCATATTGCTTTGCTGTGGACATACGTACCTACTAGATTAAGGTAGATATGGTTCTCTATTTTTCATTTTAATGTCTGTTTTGTCTTAGAAACATGTGCAGCTTGTGGAAAAAATGGGCCAGCCTCCCATGTGTGTGACACGTGGCTCATGCTGGCAGTCTGAAAGCTCTGATTTGATAACCATC
Organism: Cetoscarus ocellatus; assembly: GCA_037902135.1. Classification (NCBI taxonomy): domain Eukaryota; kingdom Metazoa; phylum Chordata; class Actinopteri; order Labriformes; family Labridae; genus Cetoscarus; species Cetoscarus ocellatus. Next base: position 135,675 of record JBAMNC010000028.1, on the reverse strand, counting down.
TTGCTGAATTGAAAACATGAACGCTCTGCTGGCCTCATGCAAGTAAAATGCATGCAGTGTTAAATGGCCTATGATTATTTTTCCTTTCATTTATGACATGTCTTGATTGCTTGTGCTGTCGCTATCTTTAAGTGTAATAGTGTGTCATAGTTTTGCTAAAATCTCAGCTGCTACTGTCTGCCATGATCCTCTCCTCATAACTGAGATGGTTGCAAGCCGAAAGACAACATGCTGTTTAAAGCAGAGGAGAGTTTGGATAATCATACGGCACGAGAGAGCTAATGGGAGAAATGTCATTTTCGTGCCATGTACCCTTGTGTTGTGGTGATATTCTGACTATTCAGTGGTCAGTAGAACCTCCACATCATATTTCGGTCTTGCCTCAGCTTTCTTAGAATTTCACCAGTTGTGATACAAAAATTATACCAGGTACAAGGTACAATCTCTCATCGAGAACCTAAACAATGGATACGAGGTTGCAGCAAAGCCCCAAAAGTTAACATTAGGGAGGACTTGAAATCCATGATTTTTTTTTTACCCTTATATAATATCTTTAAAAAGTGATCATCCTTGTTGTGTGATCGTGTTAATTTAGTGTCTCATGCAGTCCAAACACATGCACGCTCAATGAATCAGAGACTCCAGATTGCATGGAGGTGTGAGGTTGTTTGTCATTCTGTGACACAGTCAAACTGTCCTGGGTGTGTTTTAGTGCAGACTCCAGTTCCCTTTAACCTTGGACATGATCCTTTTTTAGTTTCTACACTGTTCAACCATTAGAAATGTGATCTTTTTTTTCCTTTAAATCCATAAAAATCTCCCCTTAGAAAATAGAATTTGTCATAAAGCTTAAGATATCACCAGTTATACAGATTTCATTCAATTGAAATGAGACCTCTGTTCGATTTACATTCAGAAACATTTAAAATTGACAATATTTCTCTTGTACATCCCCATTCTTTCAGTTTGTGGAAAAATGACTAGATTTCTTCCGCACTGTGCTGTTTTTGTCCTTACAAGAATCGTCTTATTGACAGAGCTTCTTTGTCTACATTTCATTGGCCTTGAGCTTCAGCTTGCTCTGCAGTATTGAGGATATTTAGCCTGAACGACTTTTTCTTTACAGTTCCCTGCTTCTTGGCAAAAGGGGGCCTTGTTATTTTTCTCTATCTTTAAGTTGAATAGCCTGGTCCCCTGGGTGCTACAAACTTTCTACGTCCAGAGCATTTGTTGAGTTTATCTATCTTTGGCAGAGATCATTTACTCTCTTGCCAGGAGCAACCTGCAAGAGCAGCAGCTCAATTCTTATATCTCCTCCATCCTACAGCTGCTGAAAGCTTGTGCGCATATCATTCCACTTAGTATTTTCAGCTACATTTCTGACTCGTCAAGGCATCCCCCTCCCAATGCTTGGCAACCTCTAGAGCATATGTTATCCCTCTGATGTTCACCGAGTCTTTTGTCAGCTGTCTCATCTGCCACTTCAGGTTGGAGTCAGGCCTGGTACACATTTGGTTCCTCTAAGTTCTCAGTTACTTTTGTGACTCACTGGATGAACTTTTGGTAAAATTCTCAATTCGCTGGCATCTTCATGTTGTATATTAAGATTTTTGTCAAGCACTTTGAAAATACAAGATGTCTGAGAATCTGTGGAGAAGTCTCACCTTTCTGGACCTTTTTCTCACATTGTTTTAGCACCGTGCTAGTACCAGAGTAAAATATACAGTATCCCTGCTCATCAGCAGGGATGGCAGATATTAATGGGTTAGTAGTTCTAAAGCACTCCTTTTTTCATATAGTTTAGATAAATAAAACAATTTCTCAAGTAATTTACAACAGATTGCTTTGGATTTTAGTGAAGTACTAAACCTAATACTGACAAACCCAATAGTGACAAGTAAAAGCATACAATATATCAAAGGCCAAAGTCAGAGGCCTCATTCTTGCTGCTGTTTCAAGCCTCAATATTTACAGACCTGTGATGCTTCACCTTCCCTGTGAACATTGCAGAGACAAAATGGGTAGAACAAGCTGACTCCCTCTTTGTTATGTCTCCAGAGATAGTATCAGAAGCATAACACTGGACAGAGGGAGGCACGCAGACTCAGCGGGAGATCAAAGCAGTGTGAGTGTTTCTGCCTTTGTGTGTGCTCTATGTGGGGGCACAAGCTCACTCAAGCCGTATTGCAGCATGAACTGACACAGATATTAGGGCCTCATTAAATTAATTTGAATGTCTCAATGTGTAAATATTACTGAGCCTCATTACGGCACTTTTGCACAAGGCACTGAGAATAGAGCTATTGACTATCATTTTGGAAAAGACAGATTAGACAGCCTAAGTGACATATAATCTGAATTGTCACTAATCAGACTTGGACACAATTGGGGCACTTTCACATTTGGATTCATGAAGTTAACACATTGGGGCCTAAAATAGGCCATAATTTTTACAGTGATGTGAAAAAAAGCCCAAAACAAACAAAATTTAGCAAACACTCAGACTTTAGCATTTAGGACTGCAGTTTGAATGTAACTTTAATGAGCTGATTCAATAAAGAGCAAGCACTTTAGTATTATGTTAAAGGGCTATGGCAACTTTTTTTTTGTCTTCTTGTCCTGCCTCGCTCCCGAGTCCGTGACAAGCAAATAGACACCATTCTTTTGACTGTGCATCTAGTAACAAGAAAGAGACAGTGATATGTTACATTGTCTTTTACCATCACCGTATTATCTTCTTGACTTACTTCCGCGGTGGTCTGCGGTAGAGATGTGACCTTTCGAAAACGAGTCAAGTCTTTTTAATGGCTCTTTCAAGTGAATGATGAGAACTTATTCGCATTTGTGAGTGAGCCATTCGTTTGCAAGCCATTCTTAATTGCAGATTGTCTGCAAAGAATGGCTCACAAATGAACGTCTCACTCACAACTGTGAATCAGTTCTCATTGTTCACTCAAAAGAGCTGTTCAAACGACTTGACTCATTCGCGAACGTCACATCTCTAGCAAACTACCACATAAGTAGGTCAACAAAACAAAGCCTCTGTTTAGGAGTAGAAGAAGATAATACAGTGATAGTAGAAGATTACGTAACATATCGTAGTTAAAAAATGAGACACAACAAGCACACAGGACTGTTTAGAGTTACTGGAGAGTTTATCTGATGACTGTAGGCAGAGGCAGGCTAGCTATACCCATTGACTCCCATTGTTTGAGCTGTGCCAGGCTCTTTCTTGTTACTGGACGCACAGACAAAAGAATGTCTGCTTGCCATGGACTCAGGATTGAGGCAAGACATGAAAAAAAAAGTTGTCGTATTGCTTTGACATGTTGTTAGGTGGCAGATATCATGGCCTAACCCTCATGATTTGCTAAATGGGTCGAACGCCCAAATTTGTTAGATAGCTGTCAGATAACATAGAAAGCATCTCCTAAGAAAGCATATGCTCAATTGTAGAGAACCTCTCCCCCTGCCATCACCAATGCCAGCTATGTATTTGTCCGTTTATTTTTTGACCTAGGTGTCGCAGAAGAAGAGCGGAATAATGGGGATGAACAGACAAGAGGAGCGGCTAAATGTGTTCAAGCAGGTTACATACCAAGACCACTGTGTCACAGGGGACAGCCAGGCACAGATGTATACCCACAATAAAGCTGAGGCATCAAAATCATATTATAGTAGTGATATTACCATGGTGGACAGGGCTGTAAAATGTCAGAATGATGTTTTATTAAAACTTTATTGCACAAATTTAGAGCATGAGCAACAGGCCTAGGTGACTATATAAAAACCTTCTAATGGTGTCTATAGGGCATTTCACATTCTATTGAACTGCATAGAATATTGTCAGAATTATACTTTTAACATTTCCTAGCCAGACAGCGAAAGTGACTTTATGTGCAATAAATGTGAACTAAATAGCCTTAAGCTTGAATTTCCTCTTCATATGTCCTTACTATATGTATATTGTTTATTGAGTTAAACTAGCCCAGCCCTGCGGAGCAGATGGATGGGCAAGATGCCATTTATTTGAGAGTGCCTTGCATGTTCTGCCGATCTTATTAGAATCAAATGACAAATAGAACACTTGTAAAATAACCTTTTGTGCTACTTTGTTTCTTTAAAGAACCCTTATTGTTCCTTAACCAAAGTTCATATATTCAATTTTGATGATTGCATGGGTATTCTCAAAATCACAAGTGTTAAAAAAGTTTGAATATAATTTATCTCAGATCTGTTAAATGAAGTTGTTATCTACATTTTGAAATGTTTTAGCTACTTTGCCACTTGAGAACCCACAAGGTCATTTGGATTAGTGTGCAGTGGTTACCAAGATATGCTGGACCACAAAGATTTGGATTTGTTTATGGGCTTGTTGGGGAGGACTTATTTGTCTTTAGTGTTGGAGGCTTTAAAGTCAGACAGTTTTACCTCTCCATTGAGATGTAACTCCTCTTCAAATGAATCCTCTGAAGAATGCAGCGGCTTCAGTGGGACTTAGTGTATGACAGCAAGGGAACTTGTTTTGGTGAATAACGGCCTCCCTTGCTATGAGCCAAGTTTTGTCAAACTTGGCCTTTTTCAGAGAGTCTACTGCCAGCTTTGCAATTCTTTTTGACAATGATTTTGGAAACCTTAACATGAAGATAGAAAACGAAAAAAAAAAAAAAAATGCAGACTCAAAAACACAGTCAGACCTTGGCTGAATCATCTTTTGTCAAGCTGCTTGTAATTTCTCTTTGGCTTTAGCTCTTTGTGCTTTGAGATGACTAAGCTGAAAAATGTCCTTTGGCCAGTGACAGCACACATACAGTATGTACCATTCACTGATCATGCATGCTATAGAAAAAGTTCATCTCAGAACATCCTGATACTTCTTAGGTAAATGTTATGTTGTTATTGCTGCAATAATCCAAGGACTTTAAAGTTTGTGGGAGCAAATGTTTGTCTCAGATCGACAGGGAAAGACAAGATCATACAGAGCAAAGGTTGATTTCATTAGAGAGGGAAAGATGATTATAGCTCATTAGACAAATACACCTTGACTCCATCTGTATCTAAACAAAAACACTGAAAATGTAAATGTAATGACTACATCTTAATAGCAAGATTTATTCAACAGAAAATGTATCATGATTTTGACAGGAGGTGCTGATAGGCATAGATAAAGTAAATGTATTTATGACAGTATATTTTACAGTCTTTCTAATTTTTACAATCGTATCATCAAATAAGTGTGACATACAGTATATATGTGTTGTGCTGGCTTAGAGTCTGGTCTTCTGTCAGAAAGACCACGAACAACAAATGTTCATGATGTTCAGTTGTTAATAAAGTATGCATATGAGTTAGTCTGTGTGGTTTTAACAGATCCAATTCTGACAATAATGAGACAGGTTTGATTGTGTGCAGTTCTCTGACAAGAGCTTGTAAAGTGCATATATCCAGTAGGGGTGAAGGAAAATATTTAAACACCAGCATATCATGATATTTTGCTCCATTATATATTTTCAACTGGGGATGTCCCAGTACTGGTAAAAGTTTTGATTTGGGGCCATTATTAACCTTTTTTAATTGATAGGGGTCTAGATTATTACTAATTGTAAACACTAGTTTCTGTAAGTTTAGCCCACTTTAAGGTAGGCTGCAAATGAACAAGTGATGTAACATGTAGCATGTCATCTTTGTGGAAATACTTTAATTTACAAGAGTGGTTAGTGCTCAAAGGCCACTCTGAGTATATACCATCCTGAATCTAATTTTTAAACTTAGTTTAACACTAATGCTAATCAGATTTAATTAAAAGGAATTAATGAATGGCTTTTTGCTACTTTGTTTACTTAATTTTGTTAACAAAAAATAAATAAATAAAACAAATGCAAAAAAACTGTGTGTAGCTGTATTGTCGAGGTAAACGTAAAATTAGATTGAGACTCAGAATAGGCAGATACCCATATCATTACAAAATTATGTAGGGATTAGGAGCCAAATAAGCTGATTGGGACAGCCCCAGTTTCAATATGTTATAGTAATAGGAATATCAGTATTTTACTATTTATTAAATCTTAGATATGCAAGTTATTTTGATTTAGTTCAGCCTTCATCCGCTAGTTGGCAGCAGACTCAATTGCAGTCATTTGACTCTCCATCTCTTTCTTACATTTGTTATTGTTTCTGTTACTTGGCCATGCTTTCTCATAAATAACACTGATTAGAAACTGTATTTTTATGCATATAACATTCTGGGTTCTAAATACTGTAATCATAAAAAGATAATTCATGGAAATAAAAGGTTGTATATCACCTTGCCTAAAGTATCACAAAATATTACATTATACTGAAATATATATATATTTATATTAATATATATTGTATTGTCACGTCTGTATTGCAATATGTTTGGTATTGTCAGATTCTTGCCAATACACACCCCTAATTTTCAGTGATGTAGTTGTTATGTGGGTGCACTTGATGACAATACCCAGACAGACTGACAGCCTGCCAGCGTGTCATAGAAAGGAAATTTGAACCAGTAAACATGCTGGGAAAGATAGTAAAATGGTAAATGGACTTGAGCTTATGAAGTGCTTTTCTAGTGTTTGTGACAACTCATTGTGCTTTTGCTCCGCAGATCACACCTACACATTTTCACACCCATTCACTGTTACAATCATTCACTGATGATGCTGGGTTCTATGTTAATTGTCCATTAGTATTTGCAGACACATTCACACCCTTTTATACTCATTTACACATCACTGACGCAGCAGAGGGGATACAGTTTGGGGTTTAGTGTCTTGCCCAAGGACATGCTGACATGTTGCAGCTGGAGCTGGGTTCAAACCCTTAACCTTCTGATTGATGACCACCCTGGCAGTGCCACTACTTTACTGGCAAGGACCACACTGTCAACGAGATGAATGTGACAGTTGTTTATTACATGTAGCACATGATGATTTTTGGAAACTTCTTGGGGGATCCATTGTAGCACTTCCTGATGCTCTGTGATGGCACACAGACAACATCAAATGTTAAGATACTGTGCGGTCTGATATGACAAGATATGATGTACTACAGTATGATGTGATACGATTTGATTCACTCCAACATGATTTGACATGATATGATATTGTACATTGATACGATAGATATAGAACTATATGTTTAGATAAGAAATACAATGTTGTACAGAACAATATGTTGCAACAGAGTATGATAAGATTTGATACAAGTTGAGGAAACTGATATGATGTTAAACAGAACAATGTGATAAACAGTATGATGAGATATGATATGATATTATACAGAACAGTATGATGCAAATCAATATGATATGATATGATATGATATGACAGGGTAAGATATGGCATGATATTATACAGAGCAATATAATACAATATAAGATATGATCCAGCGTTATACAAAAAAATGTGATACCAAGTGATATTATGATAAAATGTGATAAAATATTACATGATTTGACAAGATAGGATGCAGTTTCATACAGAACGATGTAATACATTACAATATGATGAGATATGGCATGGTTTGATGACATATGATATGATTTCATAAAGAGCAGTATATTATCAATATGATAAGTTGCGATATGAGCGATATGATATGATACGATATAAGATATGATCCAGTGTTGTACAGAACAATGTAATACCGTGTGATACAATGATACAATATCAGATATGACATGATTTGATTAGATACAGTGCAATTTTATACCGAAAGATTTGATGCAATATGATATAAGATTGACGCTGGTGCGCAGCTGGTGCGGGAGGAGTCGTGGCAGTGACCGGTGAATGGACTCGTGCTTGGTGGCGATTAGGGGGAATCCCTGTAACTACAATGAGCTGATGGGCTCAGTTTTTAGGGGCCGTAGGATGTCATGGACATAACGAGGATTAAATAGGTGGAGTAGGTTTGATGAGGAGCAATGCATTAGCCTGAATCATGACCACAGAGGAATCCTGATGTGCTGGACTCACTTTTTCGATGATGGCATGTGTTTCGGACTTGCTATGTCTGGATGGCTCGGATGGTAGATGGCGTGGTTTCAGCTCTGAGGTGGTAGGGCGCAATTTGGCCAAATCTTGGACATTGATAGACGAGCTGGTTGTCAACTAGCATGGAATTTGAACAGAATCTGCTTAGTAGGTGAGTAATGCCAACCAATGAATTTGTTGTTGAAGGTTTATGACAATTTGCCTTTGAATTTCCACCAGAGGTTTGGTGAGTTTCTCTGCTCTGTGCCATACGTCATTTAAACGAAACAAAGGAAGGAAATCGTCAGGTTCAAAATTATAGGAACATGGTTGAGGTGTGGTCCTTTTCCTGAAACTTTGCTTTAAAGCATCACTTAAAAACTTTTCTCCCCCATTGGGCCATTATCTTGCTTGTAAGGAAAATGGTGGCATACTGTTGAAGATGTAAGCCTTGTGATTTGATCAAAAAGACTCCTTCGCTGAATACAACAAAAACCTGTTGGAGGACGGCACTGTTATATAGGTCTGTAAACAAGGTATTAACGCAGACCTTCTCTTTTTTGTGCATTTTTATACGCAGTGACAAACCCTAAAGCTTTGTATACCTTATATAATGTGTTTGATATCTGATATGTCAGACTCTTGTAGGACTCCTGAACTATCTGCATCAGCATTAGTTTGGTCATGAAGACTAATTTTTTACTGATACACATTAAACACCACACCATAAGTTGTTGAAATCTACATTAGTTCACCATAATGCATAAAGCAAGCAAAAAGTGACGTTTATTTACATCTGCCCTGCCAAGCTTGGAATCCTGACTATGTTCAGAGATCTGGATAATTGAGTTGTAATTTCAATCTATCCAGGACCCCACCGTGATACATGTTTTCTAAATTGTGTATCACTGCTTTATTTCGTTGACTGTTTTCCGAAAAACTGGGTGAGAAATGTTGTTTAAGAGCACTGCTAGCATCTGAGCTCAAGGCTATTCCCTCCTGTTCATTTCACTTTGCTGCATGTAGCATTTGGGGGACAGTGTCGATTACAGGTCATCACTGAAGATGTATTCTTAATATATTGTGTGATTCCAGGCTGTCAACTGGGTACATGATGCCTAAAATGTTAATGCACTGTATAAACAGGGTCCTTCCTCGCAACTATCATTGTTGGCTGACAGCTCAGCCACCATCCTGAAAGTAAGTTTGAGTGCAAACTTCACAACAGATGGTACTGAAAGAACCACAAACCCTGCACAGAAGTTGTTGAACTTTGTTGAACTCCATCATCATGCAGGATGAAAGTTTTGCCTTTGAAGACCCCCTCAAAAAGAGTGTGTCCTTTGTCCCAACTTATTTTCTGGCTTTTTTTGAAACATGTTTTCATCATTGTCAAAAATAATTTTCTGTTTAAAATGGAACAAACTGGTGTTAAAGGTAAGTTACTTTTCAGTGTAGATGTCTTAGAGCATTAGTCTCTAAGACCACAACATTTTTTTTTTTGGTTGCAGGACTCTTTATGCCTCCCAAGGATTTTGTGGCTGCTATTTTTTTGTTTGTTTGTTTGTTTGTTTTACTTTTGTTTTGTTTTGTTTTTTTTATTACCCAAGAAAAATCCTCTGTTGTCCTCGCTGAAAACAACAAAATAAAGGGCATTTGACTTCACTCAAACATGAGTAAGTTACTACTTTACTGTGTACTTCTACTTAGTATGCCTGAATTTAGCTTTATTCATATTAATAATTAAAAGTATTATGTGAGGGACACAAAACTACTATAAAAGTGTGGACTGAAATGCCCTGAAAAGAAAAAAATGTTATGTATTGAAGAACTTTAGTTTATATATTGTATCTTCTTGCTCTGCTAGCTCCAGGCTCTTTTGGTCTGTTGAGCCAAAAGTTTTGGAGTAACAACATGAATACTGTACGTGCCCCATTGATGCTTTGTTCAACAGCAGTGTGGAAATTAGTTTTGTTGTGGTAGAGTAAGAAGCTGGCCAAATCCCCAAAGAAAAAGTTATGCTGTATTTCTGAAATACATTTTGTGAAAATTTGAAATGTTGAATTCATAATACTGTAATTATGCAGGGAAAAGTAGACAATAAAAAGTCTGAAAGCACTTTCAAGCTTTTAAACATTGCTGTGGAAATTTGGAATAGAAACTGAGGGAAAACAATGTTGACTTATGATTGTTTTTACTTTTCTCTATCTCTAGACAAGATTAAAAAAAATGAAGATATAAAAGTCATAGTTCCCTAAATGTTTAACAGTTGCTGTAGAAAGACTGTCCCTGTAAATTGTGTTGTTACTGAGGCAGAAAGAATATAAAATGTTAAACAATTCCTGACGCATGCAGAATTATGAGCAGTTATTGAAATTGCTGAAAAGGTTTATTGAGGACTTGAAAAAAGCAGTTATCTCATAAAAATGCTTTCTCACCTGAAAGCAGAAAAATTAAAATCTGAAGACATTCATAAAAACATAATTAGTTTTTTGATTTGTATCCCCTTTGGTTTCTGTTTGAGCGGTTATAGTTTGAAGGCATGTTTGCTGAAATAACACTCTTATCTGCTAAAACCGATTTCTTCAGGATACAAACATGGATGGTTTGCAAATTCGGTAATGAAGGCATGCAGAGTGTAATTTGTGCAAAGATAATCCCTCTTGAGGGGTTTTTGAAACATTTTGTCCTTATATCTTTTGTTTTTTAAAGTACCTCCTCTTGAACAAAATTTGCAATTTTCCTGTCCAAAAACAAATCACATTTGGTTTATAATGCCTCCATGCTGGCATCAGTCGTGGCTGGAGGCATTATGTTTTTAGGTTGTCTGTCAGTCGGGGTAAAATCTTGTGAATGCAATCTCAAAATATCTTTAAGGGATTTTCTTTACGATTTGACTGCATGGCCATCTGAATGCAGTGATTAAACGATTAGAGTTAGGAGACCAATAGTCAAAGGCCAACATCCTGGAGGTTATTCATCACTTTTTGCTTGTGAATGTAGCATCTCTGCTCTAAGGGATTTGCATCAAACTTTGCCCAGATGTCCAATTTGTCTCCAGAATCAATAAATTAGATTTGGAAGGCCATGGGTCAGTGGTCAAGGTCACAAGTCTTGACATCATTCCTTGCTTGTCAATGCAACTTTGTAAGAGTGTTATCACATAAATGCTTTAAGGGTTTTTGTCTTCAGACTTTTTCAAAATGACCAGTATGCCCCAGAGATGAACTGATTAGATTTTGGAGCACAGAGGTCAAAAACTCAAGGTCATGGAGTATCCATGTCATCTATTTCTTTTCAGTGTGCTCTTGTGTGTGCAACATCTCAAGACTATTTCGAATTGTTCTCCTCTAATGCTGCAAAGGTGTGTACCCTGACTCATTAATGAACTGACTGACTGTTGGAGGTCCCAGGTCAAAGTGAAAGGAAAAACAGCTTTGTAGTCACCTGTTGGTTGTGAACACAATATTGACCCCCCACAAAGGAGAGGACATTTTGTCTGGTGTTTGTCCATTTGTTGGTTTGTTAGTTTAAAATTCTTGTTTGATTTTGATGTAATTTTCAGGGAATGTTGGTCATGCCACAGGGGAGAAGTAAGTAGATTTTGGTGGTGATCTGGATCCAGATGTGGTCCAGGAACTTTTGAAATATTTGTTAACATAGTGAGACAAGGCGGTTTTTCATGTTTTTGCTAATAACTTGGCTAAGAATGTCAGAAATACCGTGGCAGATGTTTGTGCTCTCTGGACACTTACAGTTGAAAAAGTCTATAAGATGTTTCCATCAAACTTTGAACTGATGTTTATTCTTATTTGCCCATTTGCTTATGCAAGCATTTATATGAACAAGATATAATAGTAAAGCTTTAATGGATTTTCTTCAAACATTGCACAAATGTCCACCATGACACAGTGATGAGCTGATTAGATTTTAAAGTCAATAGGTCAAAGGTCAGGGCTATAAACCTTATCATCATTCTTTGCTTGATCTGTAACTCTGCGAAAACAATATCACAAGAATGCTCTAAGGGATTTTCCTTAAACTTTTCACCAAATATTCACCAGTGGTGAATTGGTAAGATTTTGAAGGTCAAAGGTCAAAAGCTCAAGGGCAAAGATTATCTCAGTCTGTTTATTCTTTTGAATATGGCTATGTAAGCGCAACATCTTAAGACTTTTTTGAGTTTTTCTCCTTACACTCTGTAGTCATTTTTTGAATGTAATATCTCAAGAACTCTTGAGGAGATTTTCGCTAAAATTTGTTTAAGTGTCTACCTGGATACAAGGACGAAGTATTTCTATTTTAAAGGTCAAAAGACAAAGGTTAAGGTTATGAAGGTTAATGGCTATCCTTTGCTTCAGGACGACAATACTTGCATACAAAGGTGCACAGGATTTTCTTCAGACTTTGCACTTATTCTATTTCTTTGTCAAGGATGCCCTGAGTACATTTTTAAGGTCAACATGCAAAAGTCAAAGTCATGGAATTTAATGATTATCCTATGCTTGTGAGTGCCAACCTGTGAAACCCGATGTTACAGAAATGCTTTTAGGGATGTCCTTCATACTTTGCACAAACATCCAACACATCGCAAGTATCAGCTGACAGTATTTTGCAGGTTACAGGTCATCACTATGAGATGATCTGATAATTTTTTTGAGGTCATAGGTCAAAGGATATCCAGCATCACTTTCACCATCTGCTTTTTAATACAATATCTTACAAGACCTTTCCAGGATTGTCTTGAAATTTTGCAAAAGTTTCTCTTGACTCAAGGACAAACTGGTTATATTTTGGAGGGACAAAGTCAAATGTCTGAGGGCCTCAGATATTCCTTCAGGCCAAATGGCCAACCACTGTGCTTTGACTCTCAGGATAGCTGGCAGAAACCTAAAACCACCATGCAACAGATCTAGTTTTGTGAGTAATGATGTTTGTTTACCCCCAGCACTCCTTGTTGCATCTTAGAGGAAGCAGCAGGAGACTTAATTTGATAGATAGTTAAATTCAATTTTGTTTTACCACCTTAATCCCAATTTGTTTTCCTCTCTCCTTCCCCTTGATTCTGCCTTCTTAGCCCACTATCACAAACCATATTCTGGACATCGTTGTTCATACAATTTTCTGAATATTGCATGCTGACATGCTTCGACATCCCTGCGGCTGCTGCTGTCAGTGTGAACCTCTCCTGCCCCCCCTCTCTTGGGTGAAGAGCTGTGATGGACAGAGTATGGAGGGGGGAGGGTTGCTTTAGAATTTAGTTTCAAGAAGCAAACATCACACATCCTGCAAAACCAACATAAATAAATTCATGAAATACATAATAAGAATTGTAACACCACAAATCAATGTATAAGCCAACCAAAAGCAGAGAATTGATTCTTGCTGACAGGATTCGTGGATGTGGCACTGCTTTCATTGCATGGATAAACAGAGGGGCTGGTATTTAAAGGCTCAGCGCAGCGCACACAAAACTACTGGCAGGCTGAGTTCTGCTCTGCCAAGCCATCGAGCCTTCCCGTGGAGAGGTTCTCTCACGCCTTGAAATCCTGCAGAGTGTGTTTTTTTTCTGGGCAAGCTGCGCTCCCCTCCTGGGTTCCCTTTCTTGTTCACTGAGCGCTGTCTAATAGAGCAGAATTCCATAAAAACAAGTCAGAGATTTCATATTTGAACTGGATATTTGGATGAAAAAGTGCATTACACATGGTTTCCTTTTTGTTTTTGAAGACGAGATTCTTTTGTTTGCTTGATTCAGGCACACAATGCCAAGCCTGCTGAAACAGACCAATACACAGATAGGTATGTTAATGAATAAAAATGTACTATAGATCATGTGGTGGCTGGCTTATTCTGCTCATAAGTTGATATAGAAAAGTTACTTAAAGGTCTACATTGCCCTACAAGCAACTTTATGAGACTATATTTCCATTATCATTCATTATCAAGCTCTTTGTGATGCCCTGGTAATTGTGCTGCAGACAGTTTTGTAAGTATCCCAGTCTTTAAATCCATTGGATGTTGGCAGAGATGGCAGATTTTCATTGCTATGGATTTGACTTGTTTAGCCATGGTGTTGCCATTAAAGGACTTCTGACCAAGACTATTTTTTTCATGATGATGTTGTTACTTTCCAACCAGGACATTTGGGAGTAAGAAGAGAATCACAAAACAAGAGGATACAGATGTATGTTTAGAGAAATTCGTCAAAGCTAAACTGTTGCAGAATGACTGCCAATTGGTTATAGAATATCATCAAAGATGAATGCAGTTTGTCCCTTTTGCTCTGTCAAAGATTATTTTTCTGTATACAGCCAATTTTCTTTGACACTCTAGCTAGAGAACTAAGGTCAATAGTAAGGTTGCCAATTTTTACCTCTGCCAAGGAGGTTAAGGTTTAGCGGCCGTTTGTCCAGGTGCCAGGGTTGGATCCACGAACTGCCAAACGAGACGACGTTAGATAATTTTTTTCTTATTTTTGATAATAACTTACCTGACTATGTCAGAATGCCTTCGTGGTGATTTGTGCTCTCAGATCACTTCTACTTTTTGCTATTACCGAAATTAAGACAAATTTCAGCAGTTTTTTGTCTGGTGCGAAAGCTCAAAAAAAACAAAGTAGCTCTAAAATATGGTCTGCAAAAAAAAATTACTGTTATATGAAAAAATGTATATATACAGGTACATATAGGTATATGTTGTATTGCAATGTATTGATCATCTAGCTTAGCTCTAATTGGTCACCCTCTTGAAAGTCTGAACCTGCATCTGCTTGTTGAACTACCACCATTTTGAACATATGTTACTTTGTTTAGCCGTGAGCTAAGCCTGCTAATGGTTCATGGGATATACTGGATGCCAGCAAGAAGGACAGAGTCTCAGCTTTACTCGGGTTAAGTCATACACCTTTTCAAGGATTTCTATGAAAAATTTTCTTTCATCAATTAAATTAAGCTAGAAAACAAACTTTGTTCTGAAAGGTTGAACCAGAAGAGCAGCCACCCGCCTACGCAGAGGATGGAATAAGAGTGTGTTCTTGATTAAGGTATGCTTATATTGATCTAAAGTTTTGACAAACAGCCTTCTTAATGACTTTACTTTCGGAACTTTATGACTTTATTCTCCTAACTTTATGAGATTATTCTTGTAACTTTTCGACTTTATTCTCATAACTTTTTGACTTTATTCTTGTAACTTTAAGACTTTATTCTCATAACTTTACTTTGTTTTTAACATACTTTTTTTTTTTTTTACGTCATAACGTCATACATGAGTCAGTATTTTTGTGTCAAAGACAAAAATGCTGATTTTGCTAAGCAGCTGGATTCAGCATTCATGTGTGTCATCAGGCTGATCTATTTTGTAAAGCTTCAATCTTACATGGTTCGGTGTCAGGTGGAAAATGACTTTGCTTTACCAGCGTTCTTTTAGGAGAAGGAGGCGAGAGCCTGGAGCGTGGTTTAGTTGTGCTGAAAGAAGTGACAGCAAGCCCGTAATAATCATGACAGATTACATTTATTCAGTCACTTTCAGGTTTTCATTTTAAGGTTTTGCTCTTACCAGTCATTGTCTCTGGGATGTTGCCCATATGCATATAAAATATATCCCATGGTTATGTGAAACAGTCTATCTGGTGTGGTAGACTACAAAATGCATCCTTGGAAGGACTACACAAGCTGGGAAGAGACACTGCTGTGGATGCACAAAAGACCATCACACTCTGCTGAAATACACTGAGTAAACACATGCTACAGTTCAGGGTTAAAGTATTCTATACCTCTCCCTTAAAGTGGTGGGGGGTTGCATTGGGATGATGGCTCTTAGACGATGATTACTTTAGTTGTTATCATTTTAAGGGTGCTGGAATAAAAGTGAGGGGCGTCTAAGTAGCCCCTTCATAAGGAATCAAATCGCCTTTGCCTAAAAATAATTCAAACTTCTGAGAGGGGGACCGTGTTCAGCCAGACAAACAACTTTTCATCACCACAGGCATTCTTTGGTGCAAAATGTGTTCTACTAAATCTGCTTATATTTAAAAAAAACAAAACAAAATAATGCATGTTTATGGGCCAAACTACTGATGATGTTTACTGAGATATGCATCAGTCAGGCTCTGAAATGCTGAAGTCTCTATCTTTGTGATACATTCGCTGTGTTTCCACTGGTAGACATATTTTATGTGAAATAATGTCTTGACATGGTGCACTAAAATTCCAATTGTATCTTTATAAAGCGACTCAGCTGAAACCACTCAGTACGTGCCTCAGTGCTCCGTCTATGAATCAGTAACCCCCATCACTCTCTGTTGTCAATATTCTTTTATTGGCCTTTACTCAGATGCTGTCTCATTTTGTGCTTCAGAACATTTTCATTTTACAGTGACCACCTGCATTAACTCCTTTATTCACTATGAGTTACAAGGCCTGGCTGCTGTAGGAGACCAATCACATTCAAAACCATAACTCCAATTTACTCTCTGAAATTTCCCTTTGGATTTACAGTGATGCATTTTGGCAATCAGGAGGTTTCAAGCACTGTCGTTTAGCAAAAGAAGACATATGGGGTCAAGAAAACCTTCCCAAGCATATTAATGCAAAACGCTGTATTACTCTGTTTAAGTCAGTGAAATGTACTTTATATAAGAGTCTGGGAGCTTTTGGTTGTCAAAATGCAACTTATCACCCGTAGCATCACATTCAGCACTTTAAAATTTCACACAGAGTGCTGGAGAGTTAAGAGCAGTTTAGAAAAACATCCCCGCACAGTGGACAACTTTTTGCTGGTGTTAAAAATCCAGCCCACTCGCTGTCTTATCTCTCCTGCATTGATCAGACCCCCTCCTCATGCGTGCTGAAGCTTCCAAGCCCAGCGGGCCGCTGTAGCCTAGCCGTTGAACTCGCCTGTGCTTTTCATTTATGGTGAAGAAGCAAATGATGTGAGAGCAGAAGCCCAAAGAAGAGGGGGAAGTCGTTTCAGATGACTTATCAACCAAACTGCTGCGTCCACACGGGGACGTTGTCTCAACAAGAGGAGTCCATTAAAGTCAGACATTGGCTCGTTCTGCTCCAAAGTGTCCGCCGGCTGTCCATTCAAAATGCTGCTTATTTGATGTTCACAGATCAATGGTATCGCCGACTGCAAGACTTACACAATGTTGCCTTCAGTCACAATGTAGCTCAACTTAACAACAGCAAAAATTACAGTTTTTCAAAACTTTCAGGCCTATAAATAACCCAGCAGCGCTCAAGGCAATGAATGAAGTCGTTCAATTCACATCTCCATTTCTTCAGAACATTCTGTTTCTTCTTGTCTTTTCTGCATCAGATTTTATCTGAATGTCAACAGCTTGTTTTGTAGAATAATATTGTGAAGTTGATTTGGCATCACTTTACAAAATGTAAGCGAGCGCTGAAGCACCCAGTCATGAAAAGGGTAAATAACAGTCAGATAATCATGGAGTAATAAGGGACTCTGATGTTACTGCTCAGTGTGATTCATCACCTTATTTAAAGATGCAGCAAAACTCTGTCTGGGGATTATGACTAATGGAGTATACTTAAGAATAGTGAATACTCATTAAGAGTCAGTCAGTGGCGAAGAATGGCACTTGGTCTCTTTTGAGTAACTCGTCACCAGAAATGTTTAGAGCAGTGAGTAAAACGACTTTAACAATAAACAGTTCCCTGTTTGCACAATATGTTAAATGAATTTTCCATATTTCACTAAATAGCAACTTAAAATGACAAATACTGCACTAGAAACAAAAATAAAAGATAGATAGTTAAGCTTAACAGTCAAGAGCTGTTAAAATGTAGAGTATGCGCATGGATTGACTTTACATGCCAACAGGCTTCCTTCAATTATTATACTAAATTACTGTAGAAAATTTGCAGAAATCTAAGTTTTATAAAATTATTCAGGAAAAGAAAATGGCACCATGTGATGAAACATTTAGAAATAATAATACATTTAAAATATATACTAGTAAGGAGTACATTATTATAAACGCTTTCATTTAAATACTGCATATTCAATATATTTAGCTACCACAAAGATAACCTCCTTTGAGATACAAATTCTTTTTCTCCACCTTCTTCGAGCATGTAAGACAAATCCCTAACCTTGAAAAAGTGATTAAATAGATCTTAGATACTTTAAAATAGTTCTTGTGTATCTTTAAGTTTATGATATTTTTCCAAGGGTTAAAACAAAGACTTTTCATTAAACCACTTTTTGATGCTCGGCCTCCCACTATTTTCCCATGGCGGCGTTATTATCCTTTGTGTTTGTGAATGATCTGCAAAGATTGTCTCTTTCCTTTTCATGTTTTGACCCTTTGGATAAATGCCTAAAACAAAAATCTAGATTCCAATATAATGTGAAAAGAAAGGAACTCTTGTTTTATCTGCCCAACCTGCAACCAAAATGATAGAATGTTGGGGCATTTCCAAATACCATGAAAGAAAATTCTTTTGTCCGGTATGCCAGGGTTACACATATTGATCTTTTCTGGCGTAATATATACACTCTCATTAACCATTTATACTGAAGAAGTTTGAAACGTGTGTTGTTTGTTCTAGTCTATGCTTCACTGTAAGCCTTATTCCATTCTTCATGAGGTATTTCTTCTTGAAGATCATTTCTTCATGCATTGAGGTTACTTTGTAAGGATTCCACTTATTATTATCACATATATTTTAATATTGTGATAATAATAAGTGGAATATATATTTGCTTATCTTATCTGAGCTTGGTGTCATAATCTTACCCTAGCTAGTTGCCCTTCTTGTTCTGTCATGTATCTATGGTATGGAAGAGTATGGTGTTGTATTGTATCTCATGAAATGGATTTGTAACTCGACACTCACTATTCATCAACATGTCCTCACCCTTTGCTCAGTCGCAGCTCACTTTATTCTGTGAGTAAAGTTTTGCCATTGCTTTATAATTAATGATTGCAGTGACCTGCTATGCATGGCAGAGCCCACAGAGCTGACTTCAAACAGCTCGTTTCAGCACAACATCTGGTCCACGAGGAAATGTTGCCTTTGTTAATGAAGTGATATTAATTGATGTGGCAGACAAAAGCCTCTGTACATTATGTCTCACTGAGGTGGTATTGAACTATATGGGGATGTGCTCTCCCGCTGGGATTAGTTGCTGCAAAAATAGAGCCACTAGGCTATAAACAAATGAACAGAAAAAGGCAATTTTCTCTTTCAAAAGGTGTTATATAATGCTGTTTAATGTTGTGATTTTATCAAGCAAAGTTTCATATTTTATGCCACAGCAAACCCATGGGGTCTTTAAACTTGCTCACTAAGCCGTGTTTTTATTATTTTAAAGGCTTCCACTGCCACCTGGTCCACACCTCTGTGGTGTTATTATGTCCTGTCAGCAGGTGTTCTCACCTCCCTCCTTTCATTTTAGTTGGTCTTAGTTGTGACATTTAATGTCACCAATGATTCTTATTTAAATGTCATCACATTACACCCGCAGAGTCCTTTAGGCCTGTTCAGTCCAAATCTTCAGAGGATAAAGATTAGAGCATCTGTAATCTCTTTTGTTCAAAAAATAATAAACCATGTGACAACTTATATGTCAGTGCTCATAATTTACAGAGAGCTACCCTCCACTTCTGCTGTTTCTCACAGCTCAGCTGAGAGAGCTCACATCTTTGTACGTGTTTGTTTTTCTTTGCCTGGAAATCTTATGGCTCTCATCAGTGTTGTCTGAAGATGCAGCTTTTTGTGAAAATGTTCTCAGAACCCAGTGTTCACTTCCTGTTACACACACAAAATCCAATTGGCAACAGTTCAAGAACAAAAAAGTCCCTCCAGAGTTAAGAGGTCAAAGTCAAACTTCACTCAGATTATTGATGTTTTGTGTGTGTGCTCATTTCTGTGATGATTTACATATCAAAAACACAGTCAATAAAATATTCTTAGTTAACTATTTTCTTCAAATTTCAAGTCTATTAAATTTCCTTCTGTAATGCTGCGTACTTTTCCAATATACAAGAGAAATACGAAAGAAAGGGTTGACTTGTAACATTTTTCGGGTTTAATTCTCACCCTGCATGGATGACCATTCATATTCTGCCTGGCTCAGTACACTCAAAGAACTAGAATGGGAGAATCTACAAGCAGGGCTTTAGACTCTTCTCACATCTTCTGTCTGCAAAGTTAGTTGTTAAAAAATGTATTCATGACATAACTGAATGAAATATTGAGGTTTAATATTTGGGACCTAAACACATTTACCTGATATTTTGACTGGCTTGACAAATGTTTCAGCAGTACTTGCAGTAGGTGCTGTTTTTCTTTGCATTATCAAAGTACTCTGTATTCAAGTCAGGGGTGGGCAACTGGCAGCCCGGGGGCAACATGCGGCACCCCTACTCCCTAAATGCAGCCTGCCAATTACTTTATAATACCAAAGAATGCATTTTAATGAAGAAAAAGTGACAAAACTTATCATGACAGTATAGAGAATGGCAATATTTTCAAGGAAATTGGCCCATTATTTGCTTTGACTGTTTCTGTGAAACTTTTTTATGCACTCATAAAAATAACTGATATCAAGATGAGAGTAAAATATCATCACTGTCAGGCACAGATCTCTTCCAAATTTGTTACTTTTCAGGATATCAAACAAAGCACTCCTCGAGTGAATGAATAAATATTGTGTTGTCCTGATTAGGACTGTTTTTTCTTTTTTGTACTTTTAATTGGTTTAAAATTTAAACCAGTTCTGATAACCAGTAAATGCTCTGTTATTTGTGTGTAGCTCAAATCGGCCTGAATTCTATGTTTATCTCATTAGATTAAGTATTGCCTGTTGCGTTTGTGTTTACATATAATTATGATATGTAATAATAAAAATAATTATAAACTTTATTTGTATAGCACTTTTTAAAACAGTGCTTTGACAAACAGGCAGGAACATACAGACAGCAAAGCACAAGAGCTCAAGCACAAAGGGAAAAAAAACAACAGAAAAAGGTCAATTTAAATAAAAAAACATTTCAGACATACACAAAAGGCAAAATGGAATTGAGAAAGTTTTACAAAACATGAAGGAAAACTTAAAACCCAAAAAGTAAGCACAACAATCCAGGCCCAGTCACTGAACACGGAAACAGAGGAGGTCCTGAAAAAAACAATGCACATCAGCCCACACCACACCAGGACACAGCAACACACAAGAGGCAAGAGGCATATGAACATAAGTGTCGATAAAGTTAGTTCCCCTCAAATCTAGAAAGTTTGGTCCTCTGCCAGTGAGAATAATTCCAATGAGATCTTCTTTGTAACCAAAGTTGCCTATCCCTGATTTTGATGGCCATTGCCACTCTGTGTCCCTCTGCACAGAACTGGAGCCAAATTGCCCATGGCAGACATGTTGTGGTGACTTTATTTGGAGCCATGAAATGTGTAGAGGGAGTTGCCAGTGAGCTGTGGAACTGACACTTCATCCCTTGAATAACAAAAGAGCACAAACTACCAATAAAATATAGATTAATAAGACAGGTACAATCCACAGCAAGGTTTTTGTTCATTCATATTTTTGGAGCTTAAATTTTGTCATAAAAGTTAAATGACATCATTGCCTCTCCCCTTCTCCACTCCTCCACTCTGTCCAGATGTAAATGCTGCAAGCAGCTTCATTTGGCCCTCAAGCACATTGTGACTTCACACCTGCTGTTTCTAATATGTCAAAAATCCACGTTAAAGAAAATTATTTGAAATGACGGACACTTTGACATAAGCCAGCATTATCTGCATTTAATTTATAGTTTTACCTTTATCTATCTGATACAGTGGTGCCAGGGTTAATGACCTTTTGCATGTGGAGGGGTGGGGAGTTGTGTGATGTCAGTAAACTTAAGCCACAGTGATGGAGGTCAGATCAGCTTCTGCACAAGAAGAAACAGCAGCTTGGGCTATGTTGTAATGCAGTTTAGGCCAAAAACTCTGTGTCACTTTAAGGGTTCCAGGTTAAAAAAAAGCTATAAAACAGCAAATGGGATCAACACTTTAACAACTTTTTTTCAGTTTTGTTTTGGCACTTTGTCGGCACACAACAGAGCCTTTGTGTTTCAGCCAGCAGCAAACTGATCAACATGCGGTCTCACTTGAAGTTTGCAGAGTAATATCACTACATCGCAGATACCAATTGTTTAAGTTTACAGATTTTTATTGGTGGACAAGCTGATCAAGCACAGTAATGCAAATGGCAATGCCAATATATGGTTGGGTATAGTGTTTGTTTTGTCCTCTTTTCAAAGCCTGCAGACCCTAACAACTGATCAACTCGCTGCTGGCAGATGAACACAGAGCCTGAAGAATGAGTAGCATGTTCCTCCACCAGCAGCGTAGCAACCAGCTGTGATATTAATCGTGTGTCTGAAAAAGGTCTACACTGTGGCCGGCAGAGAGAGCTTATCTCTGAGGTGGCTGATGCTCTGTCTATCCTAAATAACAGTCTTCAGAATCAACATAATTTTGAATGAAAAGAAAAAGCTCTGAATTATTGCGCCAACAGCAAAGGCTGACATTTTGCATGTGACATGATTGAGCTTGGTGCACTGCTAGCTTGCAAGGTTCTTAAGATTATCCTAACTTAATAATCATTTAAAACAATAAATAAAAATCTGGAATGTAACAAATGATAGCTGAACTAGGGTGGTTGATGTTGCTGCTTTTAACACTGCCAGCTTGCACTTGTTTCCCCTTTGAATTAAAGCTGAATATTAAATTCAGGTTCATAAAGTGAGATGTGAAAGAGTGGCTGCTAACATTAACCTAGCTTGATAAAGGTTTGCCAGCAGTATTTCCAATCTTACTTGGGCACTGCTAGCAAGCACTGATCTTTTAAATCTGCTTTAAATTACCTTTAAATAATATATATATATAGATAAATAACTAAGATATGTAAAAATCCCAACTTTTATACATTGAAAACAAGTGTTAGTATATGGCTAGATCATTTTACACATAAGCATTGTTACGTAACACTGTCAAAAATAGTTGCTGTTCCAGCTTTAATGAACGTCGTGCCAGGTTGGCTTCTGTTGGAAATACCTTATAACAATTTTTTCTGTTGTATTCAGTCCTATTACTTACCCAGTCATTAAATATGTGTGGGTGGTTGTTTTTACAGCGTTATATTCAACCAGGGATATCGTTATACCACATCACCTTGCCCATGGGTTGGTGTTTAAAATGTCAAATGGATGGTTTGCCCAGAATACAAATCAACCCCTCATCCTGATACTTAGCTGCCATTAATCTGGATAATCTACAGTCTTAAGCAGTGAGGTTAACATCATTGGTTTTGTTTGTGAGCCAACGGAGCATAGCTCTGTGGGTGAACGTTGAAATCAAACTGCTAGAGGCTATATTATCTTCCAGCACTCAAAAAACTGTTTAACCCAGAGTGCAAAAGAGCAATTTGCAAAAAAGTACTGCAGCTCTTTTGCATTTTAAATCTCACTGTTTCCCTCTTTGCTATTGTTTCGTCAGTGCCATATGTATACTCTAATGCCTTCTTTTGAAGATGCTGTGAGACAGCTGTTTAATGTGCCAAGCAATTGTTGTTATTTTATTTAACTTTATGTGAAGTGACAGACCATTGCCTGTACCCTAGATAGATTTCACCTTGGGGAAACTGCATTTAAACTTTAGCCTACCCCTTTATGCATCTGGTAGAAGTCAGATAAACACCTCAGACTGGTGACAGGTGTTGATGTATTTGTTTTTATTATTAATATTCCAGTCAGTAACTCCTGTAACAATTGCTCTCATGGAATCATCCATCTGTTTAATTGTGGTGGCTAAACGTGATGACAGTTTTATTGATGAGGCAACTTAATCCCAACAGCTGATAAGGCTGGATCATCGGGTCGCTGAGAGTGGGAACGAATGGTAATATGTCGCTCTTTTCATTTGTCTCAGGTGTTCATCCTTCAATAACAACATCCCCCTACCTCCACCTCCTCCTCTCCTGCTTCTGTGATACCTCTTCTCTTCATACTACACCTTCATTTCTCAACAGTAATCTCCTCACCCTAAGCCCTTTAAGTCACCATTAAGCCTCCATTCATTCTTACATAATGATCAAATTCATCCCAGTCCATTTACCTCCAAGGTTTAAGATTTACCAAGGATTAGAGGGTGAAAAATCAATTTGCTCGCTCTTTGAAGCCAAGTAATCCAGTTTGGAGATACGTAAGTGCCACTGCAGTTTAATGGAGCATGCTGTACATGGTTACTAACCTTTAAATGTGACACATTTGTTGAAATTCAAAGGAGGAAATGTGACACTAAAAACTGCATGATTATTCAGATTTATGGGTAAATAATGATATTATCTGGGGTGCTGTTAAATCTTGAAAAGATTAGCTTTTGTCTAGAGATTTTAACTAGCAATTCAAAAGCTAATGCAGCACTTCAAACACCTTTGTAGAACAAAAAACTACAAAGTGAACACTGCATCTCTGTATTGATGTGATAACTGCAGCTTCAGAGCTTCACCGTTCAGTTTTTAACATTTCCAACAGTATAACTTTCCTAGCTTGTAAAAAGGGAAATCATAAATGTGTTTTGGAGACTGGATAACAGATGAGCAATGTGTTCAGGTTGTTGTTGACTAGGGCTGGGAGATGATGACTAAAAGTCATATCTCAGAAATTTTTACAATTTGCCTTCAATGTCATGTCATCCATGAAAATTATTAACACATATCAAGCTTATTCTGTATGTTTGGACTTTCTCTTTTGTAATTGCTGTTTCATTTAGCAGACTTGTAGACTTATTTCAATCTTATTCTTGACTTTCTTACCTTTTTCTGCAACAACGCAGGCTTTTTTTATTCCCTTTTTCCTTCATATTTGCAGTTTTTATTGACAGTTCTATTTGGTCAGTCAGTTTATTTCAACTTTGTTCTTGACATTTTGACATGTTACTCAGTATTGCCACAAATTTCTCAAAATGTAAAGGCCCATCCAGCTTTTCAACTAATTTAAACTTGTCAGAGATCTCTGCAGATCATACTTTTAGGTTTCTTATCTAAAATCCACTCACACATTGGATTTTAACATGCCTATAAACTCCCCTGTTTCAGCCCTGCTCAGAACAGGCTATTTTAGTGCAAATCAACATGACCATACCCTGCACAAGAAGTGAATGTGGCTTTATCTATCTAATGTAATACTCTAAAGCAAGGATGGGCAATTTGTAGCCTGGGGAGCTCTTGCAGCCCTACCCCTCACTCAATGCAGCCTGCCAGTCAATGCCAAATGTTGCCAAAAATTGCAACTATAAAGATGAAAAAGTCTGCCATGTCTGATTCATCAGTAGAACACCACAGGGAAAATGTGCCACAAAATATTTCCATCACCGTCAGCAACTATTTTTGATGACTGGATTTATTTAACTTTTTAACTTTTAATGTGACCTTTATGTTCACAAAAGTTGCCCATCCCCATGCTGACATTACAAAACAGGTTCCTTCCACAAGAGCCACCTGTGCAACAAACGCACATCTGGTTCATCTCCCATCTGGAATAGGTGTATATCTCTAGATGATATCATTGGTATAAATTATGAAACACTGTTTTAGTACACATTTTCTTAAAGTTGGAGCCCACAGACGAGGAAGTAGAGTAATTTTTCACACATTGGATTTGTTGACAGGACACGGACACACACTCTATTTAGGATTTTAGAAAGTATCAGAACTGTAGGCCTTATTAATTAAAACTAAAGCCTAGGCATTTTGACTTTATTCTAAAAAATGTATGTTTAGTTAAACTTTACTGTCTACATTTTGTTTTTAATCATCAAAAATTGCAGAGAGACTCCTACACTGTTAAACTGTTGAGAAATATTGGCAACATTTCGGTAAACTGAGTTTAACTAAATTGTCTAAAAACATGTTCATCAAAATGAAAGTAATCATCACTTTAGTTATCAGTGGTACAAAGAGTTCATAAATTATGAACTTTGGCTGCTAACTCATTTTACAATTAAGACAAATGTGCAAGAACTTGTCTTCAGCGTTTGATCATTAAAACATTTATCTGGTATATTCAGGACTTCTTATTTAGTACTGCTTTAACATTACATATCTTGTCTTTGTGCTGTATCCAATCAAATAAAAGAAAAGCATTTGCAAACAGTCTACCCTGTATGTATTCACATTTAATAAAATGTCCTGACTTCTTTGGATCTAAGGTTAGTATTTTGGACTGGATCCTCCCCAAATAAATGCATTAAGTTAATTGCTGTACAGAATGGGGGGATTTTCCTGTCCTCATTTTCTGATGCTAGCAGGTTGTTTTATTGTGTATGACAGCGACCACAAGGGAGAAGGTTTTCAAAGGTATAAAACCCTTTTTATAAAAGGCCCATAAATCTTTGCTTCCCAGTCTGAACACCAAAGATATAACAAGCTACAAGGATAATCTCTGAACTAGCGCTCATATAAAGGATTTCATACATTCAGCACAAAGTTGTAGCAGAGTCAGAGTTTTCTCGGCCACGAAGAGGGCAAGTAATTAGGCTGTAAAGCAAAACTGATGAGTTTAAATTCATAGGACTGTTAAGGGTGAGAGGTTCAGTATAAAATGTGCTTTCATTATGAGGAACATGATTAAATATGAATATATAAATGTATATATATTGAAATATGGTATATGGAGATGTATTGAAACAAATCAACCTTATGATAAATATGCAGAATTTTTAAGCCCTTTAATGGCCGACCCCTCTCACCACCTGCATGACACTGTAGGGACCATGTTACATGTGTATGCGTGTACATGTGGATGTTAACGTGCATATATCTATATGTGCAATATAAACCTGGTAGTACATTCAGAGCCTCACGCTGACTGAGTTTTAACCTTTGCAGGTTTTCTGTTTAAAATTATGACACAGATCAAAGAGTACATGCTGTTTTTACCTGTTTTCAGTTCAATTCAATGTCCTTGTTGTTATCATTCTCTTTTATTAATTAATGCACCAACAGAACAATTCCCTTTACATTTCTATCCGTCAACTTCGTCTTTCACTTTGAAGTGCTGTAACAACATTTCCAACAGTGACAGATTACTAAAGTCTATCTCTTTTTATCCGAGGAACAGAAATACTAAGTAGTTTATTTATGTAAGGGCTCATAAAGGACCACCAGCAGTAGTTGTTTTTTGGCTTAGTTAATTTGTTAGCAGCTTGTTGTTCCCAGAGTCTGAACTGTATTGGGAAAGAAGGCCTTTAGGTTCTCTGCAACTGCAGTGGCAAAACTTGCTGTCTCTGAATCTTTTAAAGGCTGCAGTGAAAACTTTGAATACAGACTTTCTGAATTTCACTGTTTTAATTGATGACTTAAAATTGTTTCCTCACTTCAGTTGTACTGCATGAGCCTGAGCGACTGTTTGCTGAAAATGTGTATTGCTGCCATTCTTGGTCTCCCTTGAAAAAGAGATCTGCTGATCTCAATGGGACAAACCTGGTTAAATAAAGGTTAAATAAATAAATTCAATTAAGGAAATTGAGATACATAAAACTCATGGCGTTTAAAAAAATATATATTTATCATGCTTGGGTGTTGATCTATTTTTTCCTGATTCTGGTGCTTAATTGATACTTAAATAATATTGCTGGCACCAAAAATGATTCCCAAATCAAAATTTAAGAGAAAACAGAAACATTGGTGATATTATCCCTGGTCTCAGCTCTGGTGACAATACCTCTGTTGCCTGTGACATCTGTTCATTAGCTCTAAGATCGGTAATGTTCAGCTCACTGAGTAGAGAAGGCAGAGAAGCTTCAACAGATTTGGCTTTGGATTTAGTGAATGGTACCAAATGAAGCACAGATATCTGTGTTGTGATGTAGATTAGTAGGCATTGGATGTTTTGGTAGTAATAACACAGTATTTTAAAGGACTTCTAAAATTAACTGTGGAGTGCCACAAATACCGCTAATATACAGCATTGTGGCATTGTTTGAAGATACTGACAATTTTCACATGTTTTTTTTTTTTAGCAGTGAAAGGCCCTGACACTTTTTTTGCACAAGCACAATTCGGGGCTTGTATTTTTTTTTTTAATGAGATTGTCCATGGGGGACAACAACCTGCATAGGACAATGTTTTGCGGTTGCTGGGTGCCCTTTTGCACTATGATTAAGAATTTTTAATTTAATCAAAGCACAGATGGAGGAGAGTTTGGGAAGTCATACAGTATCCCGAGCTGATAATGGGGGGTATTTCATTTCCGAATCAACACTTCTGTCTCATAATGATACTCTGGCCTTCAAGGTCAGCAGTTTTCCAAGTCACAGTTAGTCTCAGCTCAGCTGGCTTGGACCCCAGCTGGAGGTGATACGAAAAACTGTGCCAGGTACAACGTACAGTCCCTGTGGAAAACCAAAACAACTGAGTAAAGTAGAGCAAATAACACATAGTGGACAAGTGCCATGGTTGCATCCCTAATTTATTGGACTTAACATGGTATAGAGCTAAAAGAGTGAGTGTTTAGGAATTTATTTTATGTGATGAAAAACAAACTACCAGATTCTACTTCCATCTTGTTTAAAAAGAAATGAGTAAAAATAAAAGAAAATGAATAAAAATGTGACTTTAGAGTACCAGATAATGTCTTTATTTATGGTGTATTCATTACTGAAAACAGTAATCTGTGTTTTCATAAGTGTATCAGCACACTGACTGCCTGAATTCGCTTGAGAACGTTGGATTCTGTTGTGTTTGAAATTGTTTTCACAGCTAAATGCTGATGTCGTCTGAATAATAAGTGACCTTGAAGAGCTTCATGTTTGCACAGCGTGTGTCTTCTGCGGTTTTGTTTCACTCAAGCAATTATAGTTTTGAGAGGGGGGCCGGCTTTTATCCAGCAGAAAGCTAGAACTCTGACTTGTGTGATTTTTGAGTGGAAACTGTCAGGAATTCTAAATCTGTGCAAGTGAGGTTTCTGGGAGTTCAGATTTCTTGTTTACATGATGGAGCTCTTACTTGTTAGTAGAAATGTTTCCCCAAACACTCATAACACTTGATAATTAGGGGAAAGCTGAGCAAGATGCCAAAAGTGGCTTCCCAAGAGAGCAGTATGATCTGCAGATTTTATGATTGCACCATGCAGGCGTTTGAGAGGGTGAAGGGCACAACATGAACAACACTGTTTATGTAATAGATTGACATTTTGAAGAAACTGTAAACATTTATGTAGCTCTAATGGTGACTAAAGTTGCTCATGATGTAGAGAAAATTTTATTCAGATTTTCAGGTCTGAAATCCTTGGATCAGTTTGTTATTGAGGTGGTTGATGCACTTTTGGTCTCACATTTGCACATTTTACGAGGTCCTGAAGTAGACTTTTCAATGGTCTAATTTGAAAAATTTAATTAATTGTGAAGAAAAATTAACCCTTTGATGCACATGGGTCAAAAATGACCCGACTAATGAAGTGTACTTCATTTCACCATTAAGTGCCTTGACTCAGCGCAGCCCTCAATTTATGTTTTTTTTCTCTGAACTTTATTTTGTTTGGTCACATTTCATCAGGTCACAGTGGTTTTTCTGCAAAAAAACAATACTGTTTAACAACTGTGATATATGTTATCGGAGGTATGTGTATGATTGTCAAAATAACGTATAAACATTTAAATGTGTGTTTTGCCCCACTCACAGCTAAAGTGATTATTTGAAACAATTACAGTATATGTTTTTCAATTTATCATTTTTAATATGGTGCAAACAGACACCATAGGTATCTTCCTCAGAGTCAACAAAGAACAAGGTATGAATAGAAACTTTACATAGTCTGCCCCCCTGTGATTGGCAGTCTTTCATTGGTGGGGTACATTAGATGAGTAATTAATACAGCCCATGAGACCACAGAAAACACGTGATATAAAATCAAGACAGATTCACTCCTTCATTGGTGATGAGTGTGAACGTCCAGTAGGCTTCTCTGCAGTGCAGTTTCTTGACAATGTCTCCACCCCTTGATTATTGGGAGATTCTCTTGATCCTCCCAAAATTAGGAAGCCGCTGAGCCATATTTCGCCTGCGTATGGCTTTTATTTGTTAGGCTATTCTGGCTTTCAGAGGGTACTTTGTTGGACACACTAACACAAAACCTCATTGGCTCTTTAAGATGTACACAACATGGACGCTGCTACAGTAAATAAAGCTCTTTATCTTAAATCTTTTGCTTATGCGTGGCTGTGTTAATTCTTTAATTCTGGTAAATTTACAGCAGTAAAAACCTACAGGTGTATTTGGAAGCAAGGAGGAGTGAGGGGGCAAAAATCTGTCAGAATGGACAAAGTGGCCCCAGAAATTACAGGCATGTCTGAAGGTGATCGATTGGGGGTTTCACTGATTTCTTGCAATGTTTGCACCATAATAAAATTGCGAAATGACAGAGTGCTCCAGAAGTTTCCCCTCATGCTGTTAAACACGTTTTATTTATATCTCTCAGTTTTAATAATCTTCTATGCTGGCAACAGAGGCCAGAGTACTGATGACTGTTATTTGTACATAACATGATCATGACATGACATAACAAATCGATGTTATTTTAACCGAGTTTTTCTTTGGTTGACAACAGCCCAATATATTTTCAGTTTAATTTATACAAGCATTCATGACATGCGCAGACATTGATTTATCCCCTAAAATCTATTGAGAAAACAGTCTGTCTTCATATTAGGCATCTCTAGCGAGCCGTTTTATTGATATCTGCCATAATTTACAAACATCTTGAAACCGACAGATTTTTATGTGCATTAAGTAAAGCCCTGTGCATTGCAAGCCACATGTGACTACCACACTTGTTTATGATCCTCTTCAAAATAACACGTCCCTGGTATTTACGATGTCTGTCTTTCTGCGCCTGAAACAAATTTTAGTGTCGTCTTATTTATTCATATAGTCATAGCTTAGCTGTGGTAGCGCGTGCCTGGTGTCCACAGGGTGTTAAAAACTGTTGGAGCTTGCATATGTGATCAGTTTATCCTCAGAGAGAATGTACAAGGTTTATAGCTGTGTGAAATACAGGGCACACCATCACAGGTTTGTTTGGTTTCTATTAAAGGTTGAGCTGTCACATTGTTTAAAAGATGAGGGGGACAGCTCAGTTCTTTTGTTTCAGTGTGTGACTTTTTATCACTGCTTCTCTTAAAACTGACGATGGGCTACTTCAAGGCTGTTAATCTGTTTTTTTTTCTTTTTTTATAGGTGATCCTCATGCTAACTAAATTCTACGACTTCAACTCAGGCAGAGTGACAGAGAGCTCTCTGTGGAGGTAAGATCTGCAACTGATGATGATAGAGTGACAGGACTCTACCTACAGCTGGGCAATGTATTGACTTTCGATCAATATCAGTATGTTTTCAAATTATATAAGGGGTATGACAGAGTTGTTTATATAAGAAAGAATACATGTACCAAGCCTAAATCTCAATCAAAAGCTATTTTACAGTCAGAACCACAAACAGTACTATGCTTTGACTGCAAGATGAACTTCTCCAAGGGTGAGCAAATGGCAAATGTGGTCCCCCCTCCTCAGTTTTTGCAGCCCACAAGTCACTTTCAAATATTTACCAATTGTAAACATGAAGAAAATATGGCAATGTCTTGAATAAAACATAATACTTACTTATATGTAATAAATAAAATATCTGATTTTGATGTATGTTAAGTTATTTGTAAGATATAAATAATAGGTTGTTGTTTTTTTCTGTAAAACTTTGTATGAAATATTACTTAAACACATATAAAAGATGGAATGTAATGTGGTCTTAAAAATTGGGGCTCCAAACTTTTTAACCTTGTCTTCTACAATAATACTGTTGGGTATTAGGGACCAAGACTTAGCTTAGGCGTGCTTAAGGAATTTGCTGCTTTACACAGCACATGCAAACTAATGTTGATAATTTTTCAAAAATACATTTTTATTTTAACCATGAATTTCTAAATTACTGTGCTTTTGATTTTCACTGAAACATTGACATTCTTTGTCAAGTTATACAGTTGGAAGACATAGAAAACTGGCCTATCTCCGTGTGTTAATAAATCCTTTAAAAAAATCCTGAATCCATGTCTGGATTCTGACCACCACAAAAATCCGCTTTGGATCATCACCAAAACATTTCCTTAATGTTTTGTCAACAAGAAAACTTCTTGAGTTATCTTGCTCACAGACTGACAAACAGACACTAGCAAATACATAACATCCCAGGTGGAGAGAATAACATTTTCAACATGTTTATCGCATCAGGAAAGTATCTAGAGTAGAGTATGTTGTGTTTAGCTAAATAAACATTACTGGTGGTGTTAGATTCTAAAATAGAAATACTGGTATAGTAAATTGCAAAAGAAGTTCCTCTTGGGAATTCATAAGTAATTGTATTTGTATAATGAGGAAAGTTCTGCCATTTGGCCTTCTGACACTGTGAAGGGAATTAATGTGGCCTCGAATGCCCATCCTTGTTCTATTGGAAATAGTTGGTCTTTGTTGTAGTTGTTTTGTGTTTGTGCAGCACTTCTTCTCCTAATTAGGTCAATTTGATTTTAGTAACTTAAGTTTAGAAATACATTCATGATAACCCCAACAATATTTTGCTTTAAAATCACAAGATGAATAAAATCATGTTGATTAATAACATTCAACTTTATTATTAGCTTTTTGTAAATTAAAAAAGACATTTTTACCAATGAAGTTTTGGGGCACATATTCAGAACTCATCAATACATCATACTGTCAAAGGAAGCGGTAAAGTCAAGAATGACGTTATCTGGTAACACTGTGTAAATTTGTGAAGGAAAAGTGTTTTATATTCAAATCACATAGGTACATGGTGACTCAAATGGCAGCAAGAATAAGCAAGTAATTGCATACTTGGTCAAAGCCACAAAAACCAAAAGAAAAAATTTAGATATAACTTATTAGATCCCAGTATTTCAACCTGAGGTCTTCTCCAGATGATTATGCATTTATCATTTACAATTCAGAGCACGTTTAAAAGTGCCACCAGAACTGCCAAAATGGAGGAAAAGTTCAGAAAAAGAAGTGAAAAAATTCCCACAGAGAGCATAGAAGCTGTTGACTAGGTCATCCTTGCCATTTTTGTCCAAAAATTGAAACATAGTAGTATTACCTAAGACATGCTCATTTAAGTGTACTGTTTAAAAAATGCTATAAAAAAATCATCTGAAAAAAACATTTTGTCTGCAAATGTTTAAGCCACCTCTGTCACACTAATGATTTACTTTTGAGTTATTTATGTCATGCAGTTTTCGCTGTTATTTTCTAGAGACTCCATGTTTGGATTTGAACTGTGTGTGAGTGAGAATTGTCCTGCAATTTTTGATGATTAACCAAACAACGAATTACCGAATGTTGGGTTTTAAGTGATTCTTCCATGGAATCAATATTATTTGATTCTCACAACTGCTAAAACAGACCTTAAATATAAAAGAATAATGATAATTCCACATTTAGACAAGGCATTTCAACATTTCAAGTGAGATATTGTGTGACCAGTAAGCATATTTCTGTGGGACTTACTGCAAACAATCTTTTAACTGAGCCGAAAGACAACCATTTTTGCCCTAAACCATTAACATAAACTATATGAGTAAAAATGATACTTTCTCACTCTATTTCATTTGAAAATATACCAATATGTCTCATAAGCTTTCTAAAAATTGCTCAGCCTTTATGCATGCAATATATTTTACGATGTAATAATGTTAAAACCAACCACAATTTGAGGCTCAAATTATTTTTATGGCTCTGTGACTAGTTAGAGTTATTGTTTAATTTTGAAATTTGCCACTTCACTGTTTTGTTCACCCTAACCACTCACACAGTTGATTTCCTGTCCAAGCAGCTGTGAAAATGCTCCACAAACACAATATATACTACCTCTGCAGCACTAACTAAAAGACAGGCAGAGTTGGCAAACTAAGTGGAGAACATAGTGAAGCATTTAGCAGCTTAAAAGCCACATATTTCCCTCAGGACCTGGTAGAAACTAAATACACAGCAGAAGGAGAGTGAAAAATAGACTAACATTCACCAGCGACTTCAAATGAATGATAATGTGCCTCTGTGTTTGTTTTATGTGTAAATGAGCAACAGTTTGCTGACAAGTTTGTGAAACAAGTTAAAAGGTGAAGTTTGTCAGCAAACTTTTGGTTCTGCCTAAAATGGTAAAAAAAAAAAAAGAAAAGAAAAGGAAAGACAAACAGATGGAAAATGTAAAAGGAGATGGAAACTCAGGAAAATGTGCTTGGTTCAGTTGTTTATAATATTGCCTATACAGTTTCACAGGGTCCATTTATCATTACTCAGACCTTCTTTTAATCAACATTCATCAATAGTTAATAGTTAAAAAAATATAATTGCTTTATGGCTAATATTTTTCACTTTATTCCCCTGAAGACCTGTTCATATGGAGTCATTGCATTTGGGGAGACAGAAGAAAGAGGGGAGTAGAAAGACGAGCAGATATACAGCAGCTAAGGCAGATAAGGAAAGAAAACTACAGCTCACAAACAAGAAAGCAAACTAGCTAGCATGCTAACATTACCTTAAATTGTAGATATTAAAAGGGATAAGTGATTCAGTTAAGATGAAAATTTCAGACGAGACGCTGCCATACATTACATATATTGAACAGTTTGTATAGGCCACTATTAATAACACAGAATAAAAAAAATCCTTCAGGGTTGCTGGTTTGGTGGAGTGATAAGCAACCAGGCATGGCCCATATACATGCTTCTGCTGGCCTGTGTTCGAATCCAACCTGTGGCCAGTTTGCAGAGTGTCCTCCCTACTCTCTTGCCCCCTATCACAAGCCTATCTACTGTCACTCTCTCTTCTAACAATAAAGGCACAAAATGCCCAAAAAATAATCTTAAAAAAAAAAAAAATCCCTCACAAATCATGTGTGTGAGTTGAATTTAATGTCATACTATAACCATAAATTATTGGAAAAAAGAGGGTAAGGAATTTGCAAATGCATTTTTCTTGTCCAGCTGGTAAAATCAGATCCTCTTTGAAAGGCAGACACAGGTCTACAAGACAAATAGGGTAAATGAACATCCACGCAAATGTGTTTAACTTTCCTTAACAGCCGCCTTTGTAGGAAGAAACCACTGAAGTCCTTGATAAAGCCATTAAAGTGTTAACAGAAACAACCTAGCATTATTTGGACTAAACAAACAGCTGACTCAGGGAGTGTCTCCCATGGGGGGAGGTGGCATATCCCCAAATGGCATCATTTGGGGCACAATATTAAAAAGGACTTTTTGAGGACATATTTTCTGAGAAGTTGAGCAGGCAACAGAGGAAGAGGGTGGATATTTTTCATGACAGGTTCTTTTTTAATTTAAAGCTCTTAAAAGTATATTTTCCATATAATGCGACCTTTAAGTGTTAAAAGTGTCTAAGCTAAGGAACACTTGCAGTGCAGATGTTGTAAAATTAATAAGTAATTGTGTTCTATAAAGGTCATCTCAATCAAAGTAATCTTAATTACAATTTTTGACTTCATCGAGTAACCCTTTATGAATGTTATCATAAACTCAACAAAATGATGCCTCTTTTGAAGTCAAAACATATGAAAATATGTATTAAGCCCTTCAACTTTCTGACTGTCTATTGAAAAACATGAAAATCACAATGAAAACTGGTGTTTACCCAAAAGCAGTATTAATAATAAGAATAATAATATGTCTGTTCTTTGGCTGGGATGCCACACAGAATATTCTTGTTTATTTTTGTAATTAAAAAGATCTCCATTCATCTAGCAAATTGCTTCATGACTTCTGCTGTTGCAATTTTCTGCTTGCCTGATATGCTTAATGATACCATCAGCATCCTAACAAGTAGGTGCTGCTCTCTTCTCCTTTGCTCCCCACCACATCCTTTTAAATGCGTCTCTTTAATTGAATTTTAGGTCAACCGATTATGGGACCACATATGAGAAGCTTAATGAGAAAGTCGGGTTAAAAACCATCCTGAGCTACTTGTACGTGAGTCCTAACAACAAGAGAAAGGTAAGCCTCTAAATGTATGAAAAATCCTCTCTGTATTGTATAAATTATGATCACTGTGCAGGAGGCTTATTATCATTTTCACTGTATAGCAGCCCTGCTGTAGCCTGCACCCTGTGTCTATTCCGAGTAGCATGAACACCCTTAAACCTCTGTGGAATAGATGCTGTCAAGGTAGGCCGCTGATTCTCGTGTCTCCTTTCTTGTCTCGTCTCAGATCATGCTACTTACAGACCCGGAGGTGGAGAGCAGCCTGCTCATTAGCCTTGACGAGGGGGCGTCCTATCAGAAACACAGCTTAGCCTTTGATATCCTCAGTCTGCTTTTTCACCCTGAGCAGGAGGACTGGATACTGGCTTATAGCCACGACCAAAAGGTAATCTATAGTTGTCAGTTGACAAGATATAAATGGAATAAAATCTGAAAATGAGATAAAAATACTCAAATACAGGAAAGCTCTGCATGGGAGTAAAGCTACACATGCACCTCATAATAGCTAGAGCGGTCTTTGGCCAGATTGCTCCCTTTTTGACAAAAATAAGTTAAGTCTCTCTTTTGGTGGCCTCGTAGATTATCTGGTTAATTTTTCCTGTGGTTTGAGGTTAAGGCCCTGTTTACACTAAAACTAAAACAGAGACTTTTCATTGCGTTTTCGCCTCCCGTTTACACGAGAACGGTGCCCAGAGTGCCTGAATCTGCAGACTTTTGAAACCAGGGTCCAGAGTGGAAAGTTTTGAAAACGTATCTGTTTTCTGTCTCTGTGTAGACGAGATTCAGCGTTTCACCCTGAAATGCTGATGTCACCACATGCGCAGTGCTCTTTCACATGAAGACTGCGTGCGCATCCCAATAACAACAACAACAACAACAACAACAGCTTCGGCCGTCTACCGAACAACATGTGTGCTGCTTACCGTGCTTAGTTTGTTATCCAGACAAAAATATCCAGATTGATTTGTTGTCCAGACAAGAAACTCCTATGTCTTCGTGTGACCACTCGCCGTTGTTGTTTGTGAAAAGTTTGTCTTCACTGTTTCTCTACAAACCTACATCGCCATCGATGGCTTTGAAAATGCAAAGGAAAAACCTTCCGTTTCTGGTGACAATGTTGTTGTGTAAATCTGGCCTTACATTGATCAAACTTTCCCTAAACTGCAGTGGCCACTCTAGAGCCTGTCAGGGCCTTGCAAAAGTTCACAGGGGAGGAGAGGGGCAGCATAAATCCCCATCATGTTATGAATAATCTGACACTACAGGCAGGTCTCACATGCCAATTACCTCAAGTATAGGAGGCCTGTGGGCACATCTTGGCCAAAATAGACAGGTTAATGCTGAACAGAGAGCTATATTTGACTTGTTTCAGCAGATATGTCCATCCAAGGCAAACAATTACCTTTCCAATTCTTGTCTTTCAAACTCTTAATTGATGAAAAATATGGGTAGAGAGACAGGGTTGTGGCAGCAGGGAAACACAGCTGATCCAAATGCTGTTGCGTTAGCTCTTGACAACCCTTCAGCTTCACCTTTAGTGTTGAACAAATGCTTTTGAGCATTTCACCACAGCTGTTCTTGTTTTTTCCATCAGGGATTGTACTAGTACCTGATACTTTGTTGTTACTTAACAGCATCCCAGAGACAAAACTCATCTCCTTACTGTGACAAACAGCTAGCTACACTATCCACAATATCCCCTCCTTGTTGGTGAAGATGTCACGGTTGTTTCTGGTTGATGACTCCACCCACGTACAGCAGAAGGTCAGAGTACAGTATATTCTACAGTGTAAAAACATAGCTGCTAGTACTAAAACGAGTAAAACCAGCTGATTCTACAAATTGAGAAGTTTCATTAATACTCAGTTAATCTAAATGGGTACCATTAACCCAGCAGAAATCTGATTTGTCAGCCCAGGTCCTAAGTCAAAATTCTAAGCTGTGATTGGTTCTTTGCCAGCAGAGGAGGTCTCATCTTAAACTCAAAATGTTCTGTGTTGCAATAGGCTGCTGATAGCTTTTTTTTGTACTTCTCAAAGAAACAAGTCTAGAAGACTCAAATTTCACCACTCTATTGTGTTTCTTTTTAAAAGTAGAGTCTAGGCTAGAACAGTGGTTCCCAACCTTATTTCCTTGGAGCCCTCATAGTTGAACCCTAGAAGAATCAAACCCCTGAGTGACCCACACATGACAAAAGTGATTTTGTCCTGTCCTATTGTCTTATCCCATTTTAAAGATACAATGAGCCAACAAGAACAAACTAGTCTAGACTAGTCTGGTCTAATGCAAAATACCATAAAGAAAGTATAGGCTTTGTGTCTTGTCTTTGTTTAGTTAACAAGTGTTTGTCCATTTTGACACTCACAGCTGATGAAACCTTGCAAAAGATCCTCTGGCACAGACCCTTGGGAAATGAGGGGTTAGAATATAAATTAAGATGAAAGGTAGTATTTGATGTAGACATACCAGAGATATTAATCTTCATAGTTTTTAATGCATTATATCAAACCTTAACATGGCTTCTTTTTAGTGACTGCAGGTTGGAGGTTTAAAATCAAAAAATTGAAAGCCACTGTACTAGCGGAGGTTACATTAATAAATAAACTGTCTCTCTCTCATAGTTCAGACCAAATTAGCAGTATTCAGGCATTTACTGTTGTATTTTATTGACATGATCCGCTCCTCATTGCACAATCTTGCTTCATTGGTCTTAACTGATCCTCTCCTTCTTTTCATCCCGATTATTCCTCCTCATTTCCCTTTAGTAACTTTAATGACAAACTGCAGTTTTCACAGGAATAGTGCCTAAAAACTTTAGCAGTTCAGCAGAAGTGGATGCTGTCAGAGTGCCCCTCAGAGGGAGGATCTCTGCCACCACTTTAAACTTTGCACAATTTGAATCACTGCTGTGGTTTAAAGTTTATTAGCTATCAAGGTCTCCTAATGGCCTGGACCCCAGGTGGTCACCAGCCTTGCTTATAGACAAGTGGTGCTTATCTGTTTGGAGTAAAAGTTTCTGTGTCAGGGAGCCCAGAGAGTTTCCTAGCATTCTCTGTGGGGTGTGTTTTCATGTGCATTTAATGGATAGCCATTTGGGAAGCTAAATGACTAAAAGGGAAGAACAACAACCCCAACCAAAGCAAATTAATATTTACTCCTTTCCAACTCAATCAAGTTCTGACATATATAGGCCCTTCCTTCATCCACAGTTTTACCTCCTTCTTTGTGATTGTACTTCAGC
Organism: Cetoscarus ocellatus; assembly: GCA_037902135.1. NCBI lineage: Eukaryota > Metazoa > Chordata > Actinopteri > Labriformes > Labridae > Cetoscarus > Cetoscarus ocellatus. The sequence goes on along the minus strand of JBAMNC010000028.1, from coordinate 96,353 downwards.
AGTTCTTTCCCTTCGTCTGACAGCATTTTACCAAAAGAGATTTAAGATATCAATGCTGAGGACTGGGAAATTTACAAGCCTCACAATATCTGTTGCCATGTGAGAATTCTTATATCTTTAATACCTGTTAAGATTTTGAAGAATGGGTCTTAAAGCATGAGTCCAGCTTTACATAGTTTACAGATTGTTGTTCTGTCGATTTTATTCACAAGCCTGTTTGGCCACGAGGAATCCTCCTCTCTATAAAATAACACAATGCATAGATTGTTTTTTTTATGGTAGACACATCAATCTTGATGAAGGCTGCAAGCTAACCAAGGCTAAAACACACAGCTGTTTACCTGCTCCCCTTAAAAAGTTGGACGGTCTCGTTGCAGGCTTTCACTTTGTGAAGATTTGTCCTAGACAGCACAGAGGGAAAGTTAACAAGGAAGACACGCCCAGGCAATTCACCAGCTCACTCACACACACACACACAACAGCAAACATAAACACACACGCACACCATTACTCTGTGTGTGCACCCTGCTGTCTGCTTTACTCAGCACTGCAGACATCAAACCCGGCCTCTACAACCCGCTGCTATTGGAGGACTTGATTTTCAGAGAGAAACACAGTCAAGGTCTAAGAAGTGAGATAAATGGTGCAGGGAGGAAGATGAAGGCTTTATTTAGGGGCCGTCCAAGGGTCAAAGTGAAGATGCTCAGGAGAATTTCAGCCACGGGTCACTCTGTGCGTGCTGGTAAAGCTAAATTTCATCATCTTATCTGTGGTTCTCTGAAAGCTAAAATTAATCTCTGATTCATTTTGCATTTATCGATTGACTGCCGTTTCTTTTTCAGTTTAAAGCTCTTTGATAGTAAAAATAATGCTGCTTATCCTTGTAAAGCTCCGAGCTTAAGATGCTTGCTGTCCAATCATTAGAGCAAGATGACAGGCTTTTGTGAAGCCTTGGCCTAAAGTTTGACTTTGCAGTATAAAAGAAGACTAATGGCTTTTTGGGGGGAAAAAAGATGACAGTGACAGTTAAAGGAGTGATTCAAAAAAGCCTGTTTTTGAGAGACACCACTAAGGCTGGCTACACACAAGACAGATCACCAGTTTGTAAAAGCATGACAGACCATGGGCATGAGGTAAGTTTCTAGGGATGCACAATATTGGATTTTTTGTCAATATGTCATGTTCGATATTTTCTCGTTCACTTTTGGCCTTTACTAATACAGATCCTGATTTGTACAGAACTTTTTGGTAACAAGCACAAAAACCAAAATAACCCATTCCTCACTGCAGACAGTGAGCAAGATATGGTGTAGCACAGAGTGTATTGGTACTTGCTGTCAATTTGTGGCTGAGGCGATGTCTGTTTGTGATGGCCATGACAGCTGAACTGATAGTCACATTCTGACAGCTGATTGTGTGTCTAGAAATAAAACTGCATAGAGTCTGAAAAAATACAGATTTTTTTTTTTCTTTGTTATCTGTTTATTTCAGTGAATTTATGTGTGACCTCTGTGATTACCACTGCTAACACCGGCAGGCATTAAACACACCTCTTGCTTGTACAGTACAATTGTTAGCTTCTGGATTGTAAGTCGTGTCATTAAATAAAATTTGTTCGTTAAAATGTTCACAAAGCATATAACATTCTCACTGTTTCAAGTTAAACTTATTCTGTTGCCAAGTTGGCTTGCTAACTACCTATCCGTAATGCAAGGTGCAACAGTGAGCTTGGCATTGATTGTCTATGTATTTCCATTGCCATTGATTGCCTTGTATACTATGTTGGAGGGACTGTTTATTATGCTTGTTTATTTTGTATTTTTTCTTACCTTGATTTTAGCATTTTAACATTTGTGTGTAATTTCATTCACTGGCTGCTCTATGTGCTTTTAATTGCCCCTTCGGGGCCAAATAAAATTTTTTGAATTGAATTGAATTGAATTGAATTGGGGAAAACAGTCTGTGATGTAATAGTGTAAGGTTAGCCCACAATCCAAAGAAAAGCACAATACTGAGTCATTTTATCATCTGAATCAGTACAAAGCAAACAAGCTACAGGTTTAAAAACACCTGAAGACATCAGAAAAGATTTTTTTATTTAATTTGGCAGTTTTTCTACCTCTCCTCCTTACTTTTCTATGCATCAGCTGCCATTTTCCATCGCCTCTATTTACTGTTTCTATATTAAAACCCTGCCCTCAGAGTATGACTGTATTTTCACAGGATCTGACAGATTTTCTCATCACAGATGCATTTCCACATAAAGTATGCGCTCAGCAGTGCAGTGTTCAAAACAGTCTCACCATATTGATGCCATAACATCTGCAAATATGACAATTGCTTGATAATATTGTTGGACATAAATCAGAGAGTTTTTCTCTGATATTCTGACTCTGAAACATGTTTCTTCTTCTGTAACTCATTTGCTTAATGTATTCCTCTCATTCTTCAGCTCTACGTCTCTGTTGAATTTGGGAGAAGATGGCAGCTTGTGCATGACAGTGTTGTCCCTAACCGCTTCTACTGGTAAGTTCATCTATCAGTCTTTTGCAGGGGTTTGACTTTCTAGGAGAGAAAATGCTGCAGAGTTGCAGCATATTTTGACGTGCTCAAAAAACAGTATGAATAATAGACAGGCCCAGAACAATTCTACATTAATAAATTAATATGTATGCATTTTTAGCTTTCTGTTTACAGCAGGAGTACTGAGGGGAATTGTCTGTAAATATTTACAAGTCTTATAAAAGACATCAGATAGTAACATGAATAAGAAGTTCACAGACTTACTCAGTATTAAAATTTTCTGTTGGTTCTTTATCATCCACAGCAGGGATAGGCAACTGTGGTTGCCAAGAGGGCCGCATTAGAGTTATGCTTATTCTCAATCAAAATTACTCATTATTTAACAAAATAGGACAATTTGTAGCTGCCAGATGAAGCTATTCAACATTTAAATAAATTCATTTTTAAACTTTTATACAAGTAACAATATGTTATCTAATGAATTTAACACTGAATCCAAGCCAGTTGGAGATATTTTGTCTTTGATGAAAGTGACAAGACATTTACCAGTTGTGAAAGAATATTTTACAGACTTTTTTATGTCTCTTTTAAAAAATGCATCAACGGGAGTTTCACAGAAACAGTTACAGCCAATTGTAGCCCTACTTGGAAATATTTCTATTTTTAATGTCATTGCAGACATTCCTTGTACAAGCGCTGTTGAACTTTTTGAACTTGCTAGCAGGGTGCATTGAAAGAGCAAGGGGGCTGCATGTATCCCCCGGCAACCAATTGTCCACCCCAATCTACAGTAATACTAAGATTTTTTATTTATTTATTTATTTATTTATATAATAATGTACACCTTGAACCAGTTACCAGATGATCACAGGACCACAAAGACAGAGACAACCATTCATGCTCACACTCATAGCTAAGGGCATTTTGGAGTCACCAGTCAACCTAATGAGCATGGTTTTGGTCTGTGAGGAGAAGCTGGAGTACCCAGAGAGAACCCATGCATGCACAAGGAGAACATACAGACTCCACACAGGATGGAACTCAACTCTCCAGTTTTTTGCTGGACTTAGTGTGGGACTTGAGACCTCTCAGTGGTCTCTGTATTTGGTTACCTTCCAGCATTGATTACAGATAGATTAAATCAATGACACATTTTTATCCGTGAAGTCCTCACTCAGTTATATTCTAAGGATTAAAATTCAAACATATATTTTCAGTTAATTACTACATATTGTTACACAGATGATAATTTCTTTATCCAATGTCTTTTTCAGAGTAACATTTTCAAGTGTTTGGATATCACAACAAATTAAACTAGAGGTGCTCCAAGTGCACAAAGCTCCTCCAAGGCATTTCCAACATTTTTGGTCCATCATTGTCAACAAAATCAATTGATCAAGTTATCTGTTAACAAACTAACAGACAAACAAACAACAACAACAAATGCTGTCAAAAACATAACCTCCTTGGCAGAGGTACAGTTAGGAAATGGCGTGATGCTAATGCTAACATTTAATCATTTTTCTGTCGTGACAAGGATGGAGTCAAAATGCATTTATAGTACCCGGGCATTTGTAATGAAAGCATCAATGATCAAGTAAAATATGCTGACTAGATACTAGATTGCCCTGTGAGCTCTGAATTGAAACAGCCCAGTGGTAAACTATAACATCTGTTATTTATCGTCTCTTATTGGCATGAAAGAGCTTCAGAGTGTCTTTTTTAGTGTTTGAAGTATATGAGCTGTTAAGGGCTAGTTCAGGGATTATAGCTCAGGATAAATGTTTAATTTATGGCTGTTGGCTACAAAATCCCTCCACCTTTGACTAAAGAAGCAAAAGCACATCACTTAAGTTTAAGTGACCAAGAGTTTATCATTCTGCAGCTTTTGTTCCAGGCTTGGAAATACAATTAACTTACATATAAACTCCAGTATCCAGGAAAATCATTTGTGAAAAGAGGTAATGATTATAGATTATTTTAAAGCATCAAGACTGTCCCTTAACTGATAAGGTTTATAGTTTCCGTCCCAGAGAATTTGGGTGTATGAATTATGGGCTCTTTTAAGGGTTTGAGAGCAATCTTTTGTTGCTCCATTTGCACTCTTTGTTTTTTCACTTTATGTAACTGAGATGTACTCAAGTAAGCCAGGAACATCTGCAAACCCTAAAACAGCTGCATGAAGTTAATCATTGTTTAATCGCATTGTTTATAGTGCTGTGCACACTTACTTCAGTCCTTTTGGGGACTCATAATACTTCACAAACATATGAAATGTGGGGAAACATAAGTCAGACCAAGCATCTAAAAATAATCACAATATAAAGAAAAATTAAGTTTAGTTCATATCACCAACAGACCAAAATAAAAGAACAGAACAGAAATAGAGGAAGAACAGAAAAGGTGTTGCTCCCTGTTCTCACCTAAATCACATGACAAACAAGCCTTTGTCTCTGCAGGGAACAAAAAAATTCTGTTCTGTGGATGAATAATATGCACCAGAGCCTAACTCTGCACAGATTTTTTTGTTTTTGTACTTCACATAAAGCTCCTCACTTTAAAGTCTTTGTTCATGAGAGGGTTTGTCTTTGATTTATGTTTATTCCAATTATCAGCAGACCATCTTTACTTATACATCAGGGACAGTTTGCACCTAACAAAATTAATTTTACAAAACAGCTTGTTCTTACTAATGAAAAATAAATCAGTCTTACAAAATACAAATTTTCTCTCACCAAGTCAAGAACTTCCATGCCAAGTTTTCCTGAAGATTCAAAAGCAAGGCAACTGGACTGTGTAGAGTTTGTTGGGAAACTTTTTTTTCCCAACAAACTCTACACAGTCCAGTTGCCTTGTTTTTGAATCTTCAGGATGACCGTGACCTGGATGAATGAGAATCTACACAGACGCACGCCAAGTTTTCCATCTTGGAAATCTTTCTAGTTTACTTTAGTTCTGGCATATTTAAAGGCAAAGAATACAGTTTGCCCTATTAAAAATGATCATATATTCTAATCAATGCATGTTAGGGATGTATTTGTTCTCTTCTCATTAACAGGGGGCCAAACTGTTACAGTATGGCTGTAATTAAGGCAATTACTACAACAGCTACTGGTGTTTTAACAAAATAAACGTATAATAGCTTTTGTGGGTATTTATCATACAATGATTATTTTATTATCTTATGTAGGTAATGATGCTTGATTCAATTGAATAAAAATACTCATTATAAACCAATTTTTTCATACACTGAACTGAGAATTTACCACTAATGGAAGTTATTTCATCTGTTTATATTTTTTTCAAATGCATTTAATAATGCTTCTCATAGCAGAGTTTCTACAAAGGATCACAGAAAATTATATCTACTCTAATAATTGCAGAAACCAGAGCATACACCACTGCTTAAAGATGATTATTTCCTCTGCCAAGGAGGTTATATTTGGAGGTTATGGAAGTCAATTCAACCAGTAAAACTGGAAGGAACTAGAAGTGAGAGCACACCCTTTTGCCAAGGCATTTCTGACACTATATGCCCCGTCTCACTATGTTAACAAATCCTTTAAAAAAAATTCCTGGATCTGCATCTGGTTTCACATCACCACTAAAATGTAATCACTTCTTGTACCATGACTAACATTCCCTGAAAATTTTGGAAGGTGATTTTGAAATTAAGAGATAAAAAGTCGTTTTGATGAGACTGATGTGGAAAAGCTGAGACATCAATGTGAAATCATGAGATAAAAGGCATGTTTGTGAAATAACTTTTAAAAGGAGATACAGTTTTTAAATTAAGATGTAAAAAGTCAAAATGATCTGATTAATGTTGAGATTATGGGGCAACATTTTTGGAATATAATGAAAAAGTCAAATTCATGAGATTATTGAGTATAATGAGATAGCATTTGAAATTGGGAAATTATAAATTTAATATTTTTTATAAATTCTACTATAAAATTCATCACTAAACTTTTTTTTATAAAAATTGAGTAAGCATCTTGTTATTTTGAATTGTATCATGAACTAATGATGACTTACATAATGTCGCTGCTGGTGAAAAAAACCTCTTAGTTCTGTTTTTTAACGACTTAAGAGAAAATTCCTATTACATAGTGCTATTGGACTCTGTCCTTGTTAGTATAATTTTGTCAACTTTTAACCAATTGAAAATACCAAAAAAAACTAATTAGTATTTTACAATAGTTATCTATTAAGTAGTAGAGCGTTTTATATTATTTCCTGAAAAGAAGTAATTTTGGAGGTAAGAGGTTTGTGTCTGACAGCTTTGCTATAAAGACGTTTTAGGCCACCAGTTTCCCACCCCTGATGTATACCACATCCATCTTTCTCTGTTCAATTGTCAGTTTGTTAAACATGATTGTGATTTCTGCTTTTCTGATTGTTTGGCACCATCCTGCAGTGTTGGCACCATCGTGACTGTTAAACGCTGATCAGTCAAAAACAAAATTTTTGATGTTCAAATATGTGCTTCCTCTCTGTCTGAAGAAATAAGTCAACCACAAGTCAAACCTGCCAGAATAAAACGCTCCTAACATAATCAGAGATCCTCTTTGAAAGATGTGCTTTCATCTCACCATTCGCTGCTCGACTGATCAGAGAAAATCTGACAAACATGATTTACAAAAACATGCGAACAGGCGCCCCTGCTCGTCAGACATAGGCTTAGTTATGTGAAGAGCATGGTGCTACATTGCAGGCGTTTATTTAAGAGTGAGGGCCGCTGTTCGCTGATAGAATTGGATGAAGTATTTGACAGAAAGTCCATTAAAAGAGATGGAGCTGTGAGGCAATTACAGAGTGCTGAGGGAAGCAGGACGGGGGCTTTCTATATTATAGTTCAGGCACAGTATGGAAAATGAGGAGAAACCCATCTTCTGTCACAACAGCTGCTATTAGTACAACAAGTGGTCACTCCTGTCGCCCTGCACTTAAACACCATCCTGAAAAATATCTGCTGAGAGTGAATGAAATGGCTAAGTACACCTTAACCATAAAGAGCAGAGTGGGTCAAATGCCCATCACATCATTGTTTTTAGATAAGCTTGTTCTATCATCACAACAGTACAGCAGTTTTATTCCCCACATCACCCTCATGAAATTAAAGTGAAAATCAAACCCAAATGTAAAGTGCTCATGATGCATTTCTGATTACAAAAAATTATAACCAAGGGCTAAACACAATTATTCTGTCCACTGTTTCAACAATAATGTTTTCTTTTATTATTTACACATCATTATTTTGCATCAGCAAAAAAATAATTATTAAGCTTTTCCTTTTATGTCTTATCAAGTCACCCATTGTTCAATATAAATAATAAAGATAAGAAGTCATTATTAAAAATGAGGTCTAAAAGCCTGCAGGTTGCATGCTACTAAATAAGTGCTTCCCATCCTCCATGTCAAAATAGTATCATCCCCAGATAAATCTGAAAGGTAACAAGATAAGGATTTGTTTTTAACTCAAAGAAAATAGCAAACAACTTTGTCCTGCAACTTAATTTTGTTTTCCTTGTGTGTTCATTCAGTGCTGGTTTGTGCACGCTATAGCATAAATCATTGTCTAAGTTTACCTGTGAAGCCCTTTCCCAAAATAACTTGCTAGCTTGAAACTCCTGCATTGCATTTTGTCTGTATTTTAGCAACAAACTAGCCTGCTAAAAGGAGGTTTCCTGCCAACTAACACGTCATTGTAGGCCTAATTCTTGAAAAAGTTCAGGAATAGTTAATTAAATTTGTAATTCTTTGTAGCTCATGCAGGTAGAGTGAATTTGTTATGCTTATAAAAATAACTTGAATCCTAATTTAGCATATGTAATTTTAAAGGTGGGCTTTATTGTTTCTGTAAGTCCCAATGTGAAATATTACCAAGATTATTTAAAATTTTTAAAGCATTCACAAAATATACTTATTATTACCTCCGCCAAGAGGGTTATTTTTTTTTACCAGGGTCTGTTTGTTTGTTTGTCTGTTAGCAAGATTACGGAAAAACTACTGGATGGATTTACATAAAAATTCTACCAGAGGCGTAGTTTTGTCCAAGGAAGAAGCCATTACATTTTGGTGGTGATAAAGATATAGGTTTGGATTCAACATATTCCCAAAATTTAAAAAAAAATCCCATAGGAGAACATTGGGCAGAATTTAGAAAAATCATATCTCTGCCATTTCTCAACAGATTTGCTTCCAATTTTACAGGATAATTTGGGGTCCATGTCTACAAAGATCTGCGCTTTGGTCGGATGAAATATTCTTGAAATATGATTTTAATGTTATTTGTAGTGCGTAAAAGCCACCTGGCCACCTTCGTGTTACTCTTATTCCAACTTGGTGCTGACCAGACGTTTTTTTGAGCATTCATGTAGAATTAGACTGTATCTATTGTTTCTGCCTTGGTGCTGCGCTATAGTGGCTTTGATTATGTTGATCTCACTAATGCTATTTAGCTAGCTTCTAAGTTAAGCAGCTGTACAGACAGCTGTATTATTTTCCAGGCTTGTTAATTTAATTAAACTTTTAGGAAATGATGGACAAATAATTGTGTCATTTTTTATTATTAAATTCTCACAAAAGGTATTCAATTCTTTTAAAGCTTAAGCATTGGCAGACAAACTGTTAATTTCTTGATAGTGATTTTTTACCTCATTTCAGCTTCTCAAGGCAGTTTTGAATTAGGATTTTTTGATTCTGGTAATATTGTTGATTCTGCCCAGCTAGCTTAAGGTTTTTGGAATTATATGTTCACTGTTGTGTTGAGTATAAATGTAACATTTTTTATTATTATTTAATTTACTTGACATATTTTTGTAAATGTCAGATAAACCATTTATCTGTCACTCTTTGACTCCTCAGTCTACCATGAGAATACACAAGTAGATGAGCAATGGTTAAACTCCATAACTCCAGTTTGTTAATATCTATTTTAAGGTGCTGATTTTAATTTAAAAAACACTTTATGACACCTTAACAATCTTAATTACAATTATAATTTACCTGAGACCTATAAATAAAAAAAACACTGATTTGACAGTTACACTGACATGTAGCCTACAGATCATGTTTTGCTTGGTCTAGAAGAGTTACTAAACAGTTACATAATTTGTAAAATCCAAAAAGGTTGATGTAAGAGTGTGAAGCCTTAAACAAATGCCTGATACACAGCTCACGGATAATTTTTCAACTTGTCTAGCCTGTGTGGTGAATACACAAGTAAACGAACACAAGTCAGTTCATTTAGCAACACCAAAGCTTTGGTCAGTATGATGTCAGTACTTATCTAGTTTTGATATAATTTTGTTTTATTTTGTCTAAGGGCGTGGTCTTTATTTCTAAACTGCTTATGAGACCTTTCACATTTGAAATTACATTTTCAGTTATATTTATTCTTCTAAGTCCGACAACTTGTCCAACTTGTTGTGGGTACAACTCTAATTGTTGCTATGAGCTGAGATGAGGGCTAAAAAAACAAGGTAAGCCATCATTTTAGAGGGTCTCAAGCCAAAAAAGGTCCTAATGCTACACCAAATGTGACAGGATTTCATTACTAATGCAGGGGATGTCATCATTTATTGACTTTATCCTTGAGCAGAAAACCGATTTGTCTCTCCTGTCCTGGTGTTACAGGTCCAGACTGGGTCTAGACAAGGAGCAAGGGATGATTCACCTGGAGATCAGCGTCTCTGAAGGACGTGAGTGGAAAACTTTTGCCAGTAGCAACTTTTGAGGCAAATTTTAACCTTAAGACCAGTGAGGGTTTCCTTTTTTACTGTCCTATCTAAAATCAACCTCCTCATTTGAATTGGCTACATGGAGACTCCTCATACGATTAAGCTAATTCATTTTTTAAGGGCCAGGCTGTGACTTGGCTCTGCTCTCGGCCACAGCGCAGAGGAGGGTTCTTCCATAAGGCCTCGTGTGTTAATGCCCTGTCCCCGGGGAAGCTGCCTCATTTGGCTGATGCTAACTCAGTAGGACAGCACTATCTACTTTGTCTATTAGTGAGAATAAGAATTGGCCTCTAAAATGTTGCCTCTATGGCTCAGATAATACCATCAGCAAAAGTGATGCTAAAACCCTGATTTTAGACTGCAGGAGGCTGTCTGTTTTTCCCCTTTGCTGTATTTTTAGCACCCATCTCTTGTTTACCCACAGGGTCACAGTACATAACTTGTAAACTTCAGAATTGCACTGATGGAAACAAGGGTAAGCCTTTCCCTGGATTTATCATCCCTAACTCCCTGGTGGTTCAGGATGAATACGTTTTCATCCAGGTGGGTTTTTATTGCAAGGTCTGGCTTCATTAAAAGACAATTAAAAGCTGTAAAACCACTGCATCTTAATGTACAGTCATGTTTTTCATTAACTAAAAGGGGCCATTATCTTGGGAAGGGTGGCATGGAAGAGAAATCATAGTGCTATATATTATGCTAAAATTCAGCCGCAGCATAAAATGCACTAATTAGTGGCAAACTTAGTTTTGATAGTGGTTTTGATTGTGTGAATATGCTGCCAGCAATCACACCCAGTGAGGTTTATGAATATTTACCTAAATTGTAATGAGTTTCAAATTACAACTTTTATGCTTTTCCAGGTGCCAATAGGTGGCCAGTCTGTCCATTATGTGTCCTATAAAAGAAACACTTTCTACCCCATGAAGCTTCCCAAGTACACGCTGCCAAAGGTAAGATTGCCGCAGAGCCAAGCACATGCAGAGAAACAATCTGCAGAAAGAGTGCAGCGTTCACTTCACTGCAAAACACTCACCCTTATCACACTGATTTTAAGCAGGCTTGTTCCCAGTTAGTCATGATGTTTGCTGACATATCCATTAAACTATTCACTCCGCATTATTACCCCCCTGAACACTGATTTGCTTATTCATAATTATATCTTCACATCTCGTGTTTATTCAAGAGCCATGCTTAGTTTTTAATTAATTGCCGTCCCGTCTGTATCAACAGATACTTAAGTGATGAAAGTTAATCTGGTGCTGCACAGTTTGTACTCTCAGGAACTTTTTTAAAGCAGAAAATCCATGTGATTTTGCACATAACAGTGTTTGGCGCTGACTTTGATTCAGTAAAAGCACAGCAAGGAACTCAGTGGTTTGAGTGCCTGTTTCGTGTCAACAGGAGAGATTTAGTGCCCTTAGTGTTTCGTCGATCAATTCATCTGTCCATCCATCCATGTATTGTGTCAAAATTTCCTTGAGAAGGACACACACTGCCTCTCCTAACACTGGATAAAGGCTGCTGTAAAATTAAATGGAGCCTGTCTTCATTTTTAGTGCATGGTATGAAACGCCTGAGGTCTAATCCCTGCTGATCCTGACTGAATCTTGTCAAGAAGTGACAAATCGCTAGCTAGCTGCTAGAGCTCTGTGGCCTCTATGCACACACTTCTGCCCTGTTTTATTGAGAGAGCTCCTTTAAATCATTTCTTTGAGCTTGTCAACCCCATACAGAGACATGCATTGATAATTTACATGTGTTTAGGACTTGCAGATTATCAGCACAGACGATAACCAGGTGGTGGCAGCGATTCAGGACTGGCACCAGAACGACTCGTACAACTTGTACATGTCCGAGTCCAGAGGGCTGTTCTTCACCCTAATGCTGGAGGACGTTGTGAGCAGCGGAGGACCTGAAGGCAACATCATGATCGACCTCTATGAGGTGAGCAGAGAGAATGCTCTCGGGCTGGCACTGTCATCCTGTTAACTCTTTCATTCAGGCAAACTGAGGATAATGACATCACCAGTGTGGTTGTGTAACTGCTGCACTTCATTGGACTTTGTTGGAAACTTCATGTTCATGCATGTGTGAAATTACTCGAGAACCAGGTTTTTTTTTTTTTGGTTTAAAGCTAACCTTATGGACAAAATGTTACAGTCTACACACTCTTTATGATTTTATTTTGCATGTATTTTTTTTTCTAAAACTACATTTAATTTGTGCTGAAGTAGTAGGGATGTTTTGGGGTAAAAAAAATCTCCTTTTGGGGATTAATAAAGTATTTCTGATTTCTGATTCTGAAATTGTAAGTAGTTGACCAATTTAAGGGAGAACAGAAACAGTCAAACAATAAGGAGTAGGTTGCTGTAAAGCTTTAAATCCTTACAGGCTGACGTCCTTGTGCCTGAGCTGAATGGGGACACAGATTGCTTTGATCAAGTGGAAATAGAGAGTAAACTTAGCAGCCAACATACAACTTTATCTCCACTCTTTGGATCAAATACTTACAAATGCTATGGGTCATACAAGATGCTTTCAGTAGAGTGTTGCAGAAAGAGGTGCTACAAAGCAAAAATGGGTTAGTATTTGAGTATGTTTGGTTCCCTTGTCCTGCAGTCTGTAGGAATTTTGAATGGATTTGCAGAGAATATAGCAATTTAGGTCTGTGGTAAAGTACTTCTGGAATTGCCTTACTTGTATATTGAGCAGTATTGATGCATCTAAATAGACTGTTGCAAAGAAGTAGCTAACTGTGACTACAGATTTTGATGGGGACATTAATTGTCACTATTCTTGATCATATCTAAGCAGTGTTTGGCACAAAATTGAAGCATCAGTGAGGGCTCAGTGTATCAGGTCTACTTTGAATAAATAATTTTATTAAAGAGGTAAAAGTATGTGGTAAAAGTTCGTTGGTAGTGACAATGTTAAAGTTGGTCTACTGTGATGTAGTTCCGTAATGGACTGAAATTAACTTTTTACCTTCCCTGATTATGTTCATGCTTAAAAAATTTATGAAAATAATGATGAACATTTGTCACTGTCATCAACTTTTTTAACCACCACAGATCCAAAAACCATTAAAAAGAAAAACAAGGGCTTTTGCAAGGGAACTTGTGCAGTGCTATCTTTTAGGTGGTACTTAACAAATGATGCTCCCTTTGCACCACAGGGGTTATTGTTGCTACTAGTGGCTGTAAGCTCAGCAACAGTTTAGATGGAAAGTTCGACCAGGATTGCAGGCCAATATTGATTAAAAAATACAAGAATTCATGAAACCTACTTGTGAATTTGGTGCAGAGTACTTTGCTATCACAGATCATTTGCAAATTTATTGCCCACATCTCTAACCTGACACACCAGATGGACTGTTTCATATGTCCATAGGATATCCCTTACCAAAAAGAAGTAAACTTCAAGTTTACCTTTCCAAGTATACTTAAGTGGTGTTTAAGTATACTTTATCAAGAGTACCTTACTGTACCAAGTATACTTATATTTATGTACTAGTAGTGTGCTTACATGTGTACTAGTTAGTATACTTACAAAGTATACCTATATACTAAAAGTATCTTGATTTGGCCCACTTTTGAGTATACTCAAGTCAACTTTGAGGTTACTTCAAGTATAAATGAAGTATATATGAGTATACTTAAATTATACTATTACCTGTACTTAAATGGTACTATTCCTTTACTTAAAGGAAACCATTCATATACTCATCAGTGTACTTGAAGTACACTATTGCTTTACTTACATTGCACTTTTGTAAACTTAAAAGTGCACTACTGTTTTACCTGCAATGTACTTGAAATATACTTTTCTTATATACACACTTGAATTAAACTGTTTTCACACTTGAAGCATACCATTTATATACTCAAAATATACTATGCCTGTTTACTTACAATGCAACTGAATTTCGCTATTCTTATACTAGCAGTAAATACTGCTATAGTAATTATAGTACACTACTCCTTTACTTACAATTTACTTGAATGCAGAGTACTCATATACTATAGTATATAGTATATATATACTATATATATACTATATACTATATACTCATGTACTGCTAATTAACATCTTAATACTAGTCAACAAGTCTGTTTGTTTACCTTTTAAGATATCCAAATGCAGACGTCAAACCTTCATACATAATTACCATTAATTTGTATATATTATATATATTTATTATTATATAATACCGTATCTCTATTGTAACACATCTTTACAAGGATAATTATATATCATATTCACATCTCTATAATCTTATATTCTATTCTATTATATATTATATTATACTCTAGCACTCTATTATATAATAACATACTATTGTATCACATATACCAAATCAGTCATATATTATATTTCTGTTTGTATTATAATACTAAGTCTATATTATATTACTATTATAACATTCAAAAAGAAAAATAAATAATATGCAGCCTTCAGTATGGGTGTAGGGCCCCTTCAAGCCTGGGTCAAGAGGTCCAACAGAGAACCAAACTAGATAAATATGGATGACCGGGCAGGAAAACACTCTTTCACCCCACTGAGACCTTGGACCATTATCTAAACTGATTATCTTTTGAAGTCAAGTTTAACAGTACAGATAAAAATAACTGCCAAAGCATGTATAAATACGGGAACACACACAATCCTGCCATCACATAGACAGGTCTTACAACGTACCAGCCAGTCGTACATCGACACTGATGCTCATTTCAGGGGTAGAGAGTAATTTCATTAATGTTGTTGAGAAGACTGGTAATGTTTGTGCAATCTGTGTGTGTTTTGGTTGAAGTTGAACATTTTTATGTTGCCGAATATACATGAACGTGACTAGATTGTGATGATTTATGTGCATTGTGCATTTTCATGATTTTAAATTGTAAAGCACTTTGGCACAATGTTGTTGTTTTTAAATGTGTTTTATAAAGAAAGAAGTAAGGTACTTTAAGTATGAGTTGAAGTTTGATTTGAGCATTATGTACTTCCAAACCTTGTGTGTGGCAACCTTGAACCTATAAAAAGTACGTACATAAATATAGTAGTATTTAAGTGTAAATGTAGTAAAGTATAAGCAGTACACTACAGGATCACTCACAGTGTATGTTTTATGGCAACTACCTCAAAGCAGCCAATGTGAGAAATAGCTATACAACAAGCCAGGTATAATACAGTAAAATAACACTCCATTATGCATGCAAGCAGGTACAACACTTTTATATTCTTGTACTAAGTTTTAACTACTATTGGATATAGGCTAATGTGCTTAAACTTAAAGTATATCAATTATATTATACTTAGAGTATACTTAAACTTTGTCTGTGTACTCGTCAGTATAAACTAAGTATACTTTTGTTAAGTATATTCCTGATAGTACATTCAAAGTAATCTGAAAAGTATACTTACCTAAGTATTAGTTCACAGAAAGTATACTTAGTTCATAAAGGGTATACTTATAAGTATACTTGAGTATACTACTTTTTGGTAAGGGATGTGCAACATCCATCTGTACAGTATTCCATGGATGGAGTTTGTGGAGGGCAAAGTCTTTCAAAATTGGAAGGTGATTTAGCTAATGTTTGTCCGATAAACCCACAGGGAGGCAATACTTACCCAGACATACAAGTGCAGTTAGTTGTAAGAGTGTAGTTGTGTGGCTTGTTTTTAAATAGCCCTCAGCTTGTATAACTGTGCTTAATGCCATAGTAGCAGATAAGGCAGTGTTTCTGTCCTTAATGCATATAATTATCTGATAAATATCTGTATTTCATGTTCTGGACAAAGTACAAATCGTACTCGCCAGGAGCTTTGGATGCCTTGATTCTCTCTCTTGAGTGTATATGCTGTGTTTCCTCTCAAAGTGTACAAATATGTTTGGCCTCTGCAACTTTAGCTATTTTGTTGAAACTTTGACCCACTAACCCAACACTGAGTACAGGTCAGAACATCTCCCCTTTTGCTGAGGGTTAGTTTTTTACATGCAGACGATTTCCCCCTGCTGAAGAACCTTGAAAATAATAGAAGAAGGCGTCCAGATGGTTCATGACTGTCTTCTGTGAACTGACCAGAAGATACCTCCAGCTAACTGTCTGCTACAGGTTGAACTCTGCAAATACATTGCATTACAACTGTGTTCAAACATAAATGATCCATTAGTTGTGGAGTTTTCAGACCAACCAAGAGTACATTGTTGTAATTTATTTTAAAAACTGGAATACAAGTACAGTAAAAGGCACATAAGGCAAATATAAAGGCATGTTTAGGGAAAAGTAGGAACTTGTCAATGAAATACAGACAAAAACAAAACCATAAACATGTAAATAAGGTAACCCAAAACCACCAACAGTAACATGATCCCAGACTTAACGCAGAAAGAGGAGAAATGTAGTTTAAACAAGAAAAATAATGTGTTTTTGACAGACCTGCCAAAAAAACAAATGACAAACAATTTCTTTTAGATTGTTTCTGTTCTAATTGTTCATCCTCCGACTTGTAGATATAATTTTCATTTGCATGTTTTTTGAACACAATAAACAAAACAGAGGATCAGTAAATTAGCACATTTATTTTTTCAGATGACCCTCTGATATTTTATTGAATATTTACAAACGGATGTTTTATTCAAAGGGGGGAAATAAAAAAGTATACTCTGCCATCAATTCATCTCTTTTCCCCTTTACATCCTGAACATTTCAGTCTTAATTTACCAAAAACCAAGGTGATGTGAGGAGAGTCGATTCACAACAGCAATAATAAGACAAGGACAAGCAAAACTTTCTCACTTTAAGTGCCTTTAACTATATTTTTCTCATGAATTTGTGCTTGATGAATGGCCTTAATTATTAATTGAATAACAAAACAGCTACTGATTGATTTTTCAAGAGCTCACTTTGTGCTTTGGAATTAATTGGCATCTTTTTCGGGGCCTTTTTCTATCACAATATCGATGAATAATGAGAAATAAATTGGACATCATAATTAATGATGAAAATAATTCTCTCTGTACTCTTAAATAAAGTACCTCTCAGCAGTATTCATCAATCAAAACACTTTTTAGTTCAAGTTGGACTTTCTAACCAGCCCAACTTTTATATATTTACCATAAGAATGAAATGGTGCTAATGTGGATAAATATGCATAAGCTCCACATGCTTACTTGTAGAGATGCACAATTATAGATTTTTGCCTGTCTGATTTCCAATATTTGTGAACTTGTTTAAGCTTTATACTGGAATTTACTGCATATGTACAAATACACATATCTGGGTGCTAAGAACACAAAGTCTTTCTTGCACTGAAATATATCCTCTACTGTTAAATGAATTATTTTCAAAAAAGGCATGCAGTAATACAAAACATAGAAACAGTTTCTTTGGAATTATAAGTTTAATGTATATTATCAAAAAAAATGCAAGAAATTAAGTTTCATATGCAAATGTTAAACTACAGACAGCACTGTAACAAACTTCAGACTGACAGTGAGTGAGTGAGTTAAAGTTCACATAATTTGCTTGTTTAAATAACAGGTTTGCTGAGTAGTTCACTGTGACAGTCTTGGCAAAGTGCTTGAAATAATGTGGAAAAAAAAACTGTTGCCAGGTGCAAACATATTACTAGCAGTATTTAAGACCTAAAACTTTAGACCTCGGAGACCTTTTATGTGCCCTGTTTTGACAGTGAGAAGTACATTCTCTAAAAGCACTGGCCACACAGTGATTTGTTGTGTGTTGGTCTGTATTTTGACAATGCAAACTTTCCTGTTGGCCCATAATGAATGTGATTGATAGTTGAACGTCCAAAAACGTGTTGGATTAGCCCATTCTCAAACACTTTGTTTATGCTGTTGTGCAGAAGGACTAGTGAAATGTATTGAACAGTCCATTTGGTGTTTCATATCAATATCTGATCATTGTAAGCTCAAACAAACATTCAGCATCCGGTAAATTCTCGTGTTTTCTCTATGGCTTATCTTTTCATGCATTTGATGAGCTGAAGTACCATTCTATTTCCACTCTACAGTAGAGCCTGTCTGCATTGAAGATCTTTTCTAACTCTGTCCAAAATATACAGGGCACTCACAAAAATATTGGCAAGTTATTTCATATTCATTGATACAAAAACACAATTTCTATCTACTTCTCTGAATCTTGCAGTTGCCTCAGAAACAGAAAAGGGTGGATGGTGGAATTGATAAGGACTAGAAATGTTAAGAAATAATGAACAAGGTATCAATACAGGAAAAAAACAATTTCTGATTTGACTGACTGATTTTCTCCTCAAATAAGGGCAACATACAAATTCTCTTAAACAGTGAAACACACTCTGACAAAAAAATCACAACAGACAGCCTAAACCTTTTCTCAGAGTCAGTCTTGATTTTTCTGCTGTGTTTTCTCCTTAAGTATACCCTGCGCTCAAGTGTCTCAGATGTCCTCACATAATGGAACAGATGTTGCTACATTGCATTTTATTCTGTTTCTCCTATCCCATTCCTGTCTGCTTTTGTTATCTTTTCCATGCTTAACTGTCATGCAAAAGCACATTTTGTAGGTTTGGTTTTAAGATAGCATACCATCCAGACTCACATTTTAGGAAACACCATGATTTCGTAAAGCCTGTTGTCACAATGTAAGCAAAACAGCCGCTTTAACTTGTGCCCTGAGCACGTTGTATGTGTGTAGACAAGGTTGCAGTGACTGCACATGTATACATCACTCTGGATTACCCTCATCTGCAGCCAGCAGTAAAAGCATCACACTGATGCAAACACACAACAATGGAGGCCATCAGTGCTGGTTACTTGGGCTGCTCACTGACCCACACGCACATTAAACTCTCTGAAATATTTAGCTGCAATGACCTGACCGGCACAGATACATAACAATCATTCTTCCATTTAGGACGGGTGTACGCTTTTTTAAATGGAGGAGAAATGTGAAGCTGCATGCAAGTCTGCATCCCTGCGCATAGAAACAAAGAGGAAGGAATATCTCAGGGCTGTGCCATATGTTGTTTTGATTTAGCAGAGTCCTACAGATGGTCTAAAATAGTGCTCCCTGTCAGAAAAACTATCACTTTCAGACATCTCATCCTCCCCGAACTAGGCCTTCAGCTTTACTTAAGTCTGAATAATTCACAGTTATATTTTTTCCTCCCTTTTTTGTTATTTTCCATCCCTAACGCTCGCTCCCACTCTCTCTCCCTCATGTTTGCAGGTTGCCGGGATTAAAGGGGTGTTCCTGTCAAATAAAGTTGTCGAGAACCAAGTGAAAACTTATATCACATACAACAAGGGCAGAGACTGGCATCTTTTGCAGGCTCCAGCAACCGATCTCCAGGGAAACAAGGTCTACTGTGAACAAGTAAGTGGGCCACTGATGGTGGATGAATTAGCTCTTTTTGGATTTTTGTTATCCCCTCAAACAAATTCTAAATTCTTCTCTGTATTCACCAAAGCATGGTAAAAACGGTGTATCACCTCAGCACAGCTCAGAAAATATCAGGGGCTAAAGAGATCTTTTCAAATTATTTATCAACCCCTCAGGGTCTAGGGTCTGAGACAGAGAATGTTATATGCAGTAGAGATTACAAAGCACTTGAAGGTCTATGCTTGTGAAGTAAGTTCTATACGTAGATTAAATGGACTTCACTTAAGGGCAAAAACATGAACCTCTTAAAAGATGTGTCTGATTTTGAGTAGCCAATTAATCTGCACAACATCACAGAATTGATAGAATATGACTGTCATTAGTTTGGAATTATGTAGGGGGGTGGGAGGGGTTCAAGACAAAAAACAAAAAAACAAAGGTGAAAAATAAAGACATAACATGAATATAGAAGAAAACATAAAATCATGATATTGATTTAAATAAATAGCCAAAAGGGAGCATTGGACATCGGCCAAGACTAAAATTCAAAGATGAGGAAAAAAATAATGTTAATGTTAACTATTGAATTCTATATCATGTTTTTATTTTATAAATTTCTTAAAAAGTACTTCATGTGCATTAATTTCCAAAAAAAAGTGTAAATTCTCTTACTCAAAAACCCTCAAAAACATTCTTTTACATTTAACAGAGTAAGGTGAAGGAGGGTATTTTAACTACTGGTAACTGTTGGGTTCGTAACAAAGATTAAACCTATGACACACTTTTAATTACAGCTCCTATAAAATGAAGACAAAATTCTTTGAAGTCTTAGTCTTTGAAGCACATGAGCAAATTGTTGTTGTAGGAAGTCCTAGAGAATATGCTGTAGGAAATGAATAACATTCAAATATACTGAGAATCAAAATTAAATTACCAGTACATGAGCATCAGATTAGTCCTCTATTAGAGAGTTTTATTTTTCAACTTAAACTTCATTTAACCAGGACTCTCAAAAAATCATTTTGATCAAAAGATCATCAAATATAAAATGAAACAAAATATTTTACATAATATTGAATGGATAAAATAAGTTATTTTTAAAGTATTGATTTTTGAGTAACGTTATTGTAACAGTAGTATTGGCAGTTCACACACAGCCAGCTTCTGTGTCTAAATGCACCAGGTGGGAGATAATAGCACCCAACTTTCATTGCTTCTCAAAATTATGTCATGAATCATAACCATAAACATTATGAGAAAGAGATGCAATACTGCAGCCATGATTAAAATTTAATGTGGCGGTTTTATTCGGAGAGGGTATTCACAAACACATCCTGTTATCCAAACTGTCATTTACTGTAGTAGGCATTAAATCAACTTACATACACTTTGGTATTTAAAACTGCACCCAGTCTGTTGTCCCAGCTGTTTTTGACGCTGCCACATATTCTGGAGAACCCATTTTACTTTATTTAAAATGCTTACAAGGGTGTGTTGGTCTGTATTCTGAATAGAGCACTACAATCTAAAAATAGTCACAGAACAGCAACCTTAAATTTCTGTTTATTGTGTCTTAGCTTAATAGAGGATATTAATGTTCTTATCATATTTTCAATGGGAACAACTCACCTTTCCATGTTTCCCTTAAAAACAACAAAACAGTCTGTTTCAGTTTTCCTTAATAATCAGATTCAGAATATAAAAGTTCTTCTATTTGTTCTGCTCACTGTCAAGTCCACAGCCTTCCTTAAGAGGGAAATAATTCAGTTTTTTTAACGTATTTATAGTCTGGAAAGAGGCAGGGAGATGAAAAATCTTATCATAAATTAAGTAATTAATGAAACATTCACTCTAAACTTCAGGGAATTTTAATGAAGTCTTGCTTGGTATCAGGCCTTTTGTAATCTTTTTTTGACTCCAGGAAACTAATCTACTTTCTGTGTTTTTGCAGCCGTACTGTTCTTTACATCTCCACCTGCACGTCTCAGAGAATCCGTACACCTCAGGAAACATTGTCAGCAAAGATACAGCTCCAGGAGTTATAATAGCATCAGGTGAAGAGATTATTTGATTTGCACCTTCGATTTTTACATCCACACTGTTGTGTACTTACAATCATATTTCTCCCAGTTCTCCAGTTTATTCCCAGTGCTGTCTTTTTCAGCCCACAGCGTTTTACAAGAAAAAAAAAACACATCATTCTTACCTGCACATCTGTTTCATACTTCTCCAATAGAAAGAACTGCAAAGATCGTACTGATAGTTCTTGTTTGAGTGACATCTACAAATAATGATCTTAAATGTGTTCACAGCAAGTAACATCTGCAGCCTGGGGCCTCTCAATTAAAACAATTACAAAAAGATGTTGTAGAAATGCACCATCAGATTCCAGACTCTCCTCAGCAAACAGAACCCAGCAAACCACCGACTCATTCACTCACCCAGTGGCCCTTTTGGTCCATGCTGTAATAGCCCTAGACCCTTTTTGGGACCCTAGTTTGGGAAATAAACAGGCCACTTTTAAAAGGTTTCTTCCCTTGTTACGTAAATTCACATAAGAAAAGTAGTCAATTTTAGATAAAATGGACCACAGTTGGCTGCGGTGCGTGTCAGGTTTGGCTTGTGATGTAGTAGCATTCAGATCAAGGTGCATATGTGCTAAGTGGTGGCAGTGTCTCTCCGCTGCTACAGCCCTGTCTCCATATTTTTAACTAATTAAAGGCCATAAAGTACATACTGCTTTAAGACTAGAGACATAGTCGGCTAAAATCTGTCTTATTTTTACAGCAGTGGCATGCTGAAATATTTTATGACTCAGCACTAGGGATGGGAATCGAAAACCAATTCCAGTTTAGAATCGATAACATAAGGAATTAATATCATTAGTTTCTTTGCTTAACAATCCCCTTATCAGTGCCTACCATATTGTTCTGTATGTCTGGCAAATTTAAGGACACCACATTCTCATCAGAGGCAGTCAGCAGAGACAACAGCAAAGAAGTCAAAAATATGATAATGGCAGATGGGACAAATGTTGGCTAAGAGAATTGATAAAGAACCAGACTGATAAACAGAATTGATACTGGCATTGGTATCAATAAATCTTTGCAATTCCCATCCCTACACAGCACAGAATTAAATATCAGGATTGCCATATGTTTGACATTGTTGACAGAATATGTATGTATGCCAACACACAGAGAATCCACAAGAATCAATGAGAGAATCAGTTAAGAATTTGATCAGCAAGCAGAATCGCTAACTGTATCAGTATCAATGAAATCAGGTAATCCTGTCCTTACTTTTCAGATACATATGTCACAACCTAGCTCAATGGCCATGACAAAAAGACGGGAGGAGTGCGTTTCAAAAATAATCCAATAATTTATTACGAAGGAAAATAATGCGAACCAATAATAAAATCCAAGTATGTAGTATGTATTGTCTGTATTATCAGTGGTGTGTGCATGGTGCGTGTGTGGAAATGATGGTGCGAGATGTTGAAGGTGCACTAACAAAGCAAAAACTAAATAAATGTGCGTGGAGCTGGGGCGTAGAGAGCAGGGATCAGAGCGAGCGAGAGAAACACAGGTCACTGAAGGCCAGCTTTTATAGAGCAGGTGGAGCATCGGGCCCAGGTGCTCCACATCTGAATGATTTTGCCAAGATAGTCCAGTCACCTCAGAGAGAACAGACATGATTAAATCCTCTTTAAATATGAACAGGGGCCGTCACACATATTTTTTTTCACTATTAAAAAAATGATCCATAACAGATTACATCAAATTTACAAGGGACAATAGTTTTATTATTAATTTATTTATTTACTTTGTATCTGTGTAAAGATAATATTTTCCGTTTATAAAAGCATAACTCTTTCCCTCTTATCCTCCATGCATCATTGACCATTTTCGAGAGTTGCAGCTCATACACGTTATCATAATAACAGCCTATTGAGAACAGCAAGTAACCAAATTATTATGCATTACTTTGATTAGTAACTGTTATATTTTTCTGTTTTAGATTATGTAATCCCCTACACTATATCATTATTATTACAGTAATGTATATATATACAAAAAAATAGGACTCAATCCTTCTCCAAAAACTTATTTAAGATAATGTATTACACTCAACTAGAGGAGAACGCTGGAGTAGCCATGTTGGATTAATTTAGACATTTCATAGCAATTCAACATTTTGTGTCTTAAAGATTTTAACTTTTTCTTCAAAATTTTTTTCCAGGTGTGATTGGACCTGAGTTGACAAGCACTAATGTCAGTATTTTCATCACATCTGATGCTGGAAACACCTGGAAAGAGGTACACAATGACAAACTGCTATGCACGGCCTGTTTTGGCATGAAGCGCAGGTGTCTTTCCTATCCTCCATCTGTATGTGCTCCTTAGTGTGCCCAGTGTTGTGTTATTCTAGAATAAAGGAGTGGTAAGGCTCAAGGCTGAAGATAGTGAAAACAACTGCCTCTTAAACGACTTAAAACCTGGTTTAGAATGTAAATTCTGTGGTAAAGAGTGTTCTTGATATTTAGAGGGTATATTAGAAAGATGGACCCCAGGGGTTGCATGAATTCAGAGTTTCTCAAGCCAATTTTTATGGGGTGAGAGTCAAGTCAACTTTGACTAGTCACAGATAACGTCATGAATAAAACCGAGGGACACGGAACAATGTGTCTGCAAAAAAAACTCGACACATATCCTGCCTGCAGCTGACATTTTACACACATTTTAACAGCAAGTAAAAACAACAGGATAAAGTTTAGCTACAGTGATGTATGCATTAGTTGTGTGTGGCACTATATTAATCCACTCACAATCACAGTGCTGCTCAGTCAAAATTTTTATTTATGGCCCTGGTTTGCTTTTAGAAGACACAAACATCAACATGAGCTGGATGTGGGCTTTGTTCCCTGTTAGGTGATTATACCTAACCATCGTCATAACTTGCTGTCTTCTCCAAGAAGTCCACGTCAGTACCTAATCATGTGACATGCAACTGGTCAACTTCGGTCAAAAAGTCATCACACAGCTGCAAAGTTGACAATCTGACTAGGCAATGCAACTTCTAAAGGACAAATATACTAATAAAGGCTGTCTGGTGTGTTCTAAGTATATATTATACTGTGACCTAACTGAATGTGAGTATCAGATGTCACATTGCAGCACAGCATTGCACGCCCGCTGTCCTTCACTGTTTCTGTTAAAAATGTAGTTCTGTTCCCTGTGTTTGCCCTTGTAAACAGAACATCAAGTGCTTAGTGCTTGGTATAGACAAGTGGTTGACTCGAAGGCTAGTCAGTACACAATTCTCTGTGAGCAAAAGAAAGTTTCTTCCTCAGTGTGAAAAGTGAAAGTAAAACATTTCATTCACAGACATAGATGAATGCTCCTCCATTACTGCTATTTCAAGCAGATTAAAAAGCTCTGCTAAGAGAGAAAAGTCAAAGAAACTCAAGCAAAACCCTCCAGCACCCATTTCAAATCCCTCTGTCCTTACTTCATGTTCGTGTCAATGCAAGTGACAGAGAGCAAAATAGAAACAGGGCGCCGAGCTGCGTTGAACAGCTATGAGCTCTGTTGCTCAGGGGCAGTTGTTACTCTCACACACAGTTCTGAGTAGTAAGCCTGTTTTTGTTGTTGATGCTCAAGCACTTTGCGCCTAGTTAGGACACAGATTCCAGCAGAGAGATGAGAAAATAAATGTTCACAGCTTTCTTTAACTTGTTGTTGAAAAAATGGAGCTTTAGAAAGCATAATCCAGTGTAATCCTGTCAATTTTATTCTGGCATTTTAATAATTAATGAGGAATACAGTTTTACCCATAAGTCCAGAACATCTTTCTAGTTTTTCTGGTATTGTGTGAATACTTCAGTGAAATATAACTTAAAACCATCAGCACTGACATATTTCATGCTGTCTCTTGACAAGACCAGAGTTAGAATTAAATACCAAACTCCACTATTCAAATAACAAAACACTAGCTGTTTAAATCAGTCTGTATGCACGACACATGATGTCACAGTCAGTGCGACTGAGGGGAATTTCAGGCACTCAGTGGCAAGACGCACAAATTGACAACAGAAAGTAAGCAGTCAAATACTTATATCCAGCAAAAAGTATTAGAATTTTTGGTTATTTTTATTTGATCATATTCACCAAAGGCAGTGTAGATCCCAGCTGATGTTACTGAAACACTTGGAGCCATCAAGTTGAGTTTATAACACAGACAAAGCTGTAACAGCTGCTGGTATCATATCACTGAGCGTCCACACAGTCAGATAATGCTAAGTATGAACTTGACTTCTTTCTCTTTCCTTTAGTTTTTACTTCAAAGAAAAAACAAGACACTGTCTTTCAGCAAATCACTCATGAAATTAAAAATCAGCTGCTGAAACTGCAAACAGCGGCTGGTTTGACAATAAACAAGTTCTAGTTGAGTCCATCAGTTTAACGGCAAATTAATGAAATAATTGAATTAATATGACTTCCATTTGGCCAATTATTTAAGTTATTTTTGCATATTTTTCATGAAATGAAGGTTTCCAACCAGTTAAGTTGTCGTATAAAAAATAAACGAGAGGCAGTGGAAGTCAGTTGGCTGCCAAAGCTGTATGCTCAGAGAAAGCCTGGATACATCAATCTCATATTAAATTGCACGCAAAATCACACTGATACAGTTACAGTCACTGCAGAGCTTTATCCTTTGGCATACTTGGCATACTTTGGAACTGCCAGTCTGGTGCATAAACTGTGATGTTAATCCAGACCTGTTACCACAGTCACATAATCTATCCTCTCGTACTGCCATTATCTGAATTGAGCAATATCTTTGTTTCTGCAGCATTTCTTGTATATTCATGCTAACTAAGTTCATGATTTTCTCTGATTATCAACCAAAAATTGAATTGTCGCCTCAGCCCTGAACTCGCCCTCAAGTTAACACAGAGCACAATGAAAAAAACTTGCAACATCAGTGAAGCATAATATGAATAAAGAATGGGTATTAACAGAATATGATTCTGCTTTCAATGCCAAATTTCACTTCTCATTTTTTTGTTCTCTGTGCTGCAAGCTGATTTAGAGAAAGAAGGAATTGAGGTTTGACATGCGGGCTTGTTTGAGACATGTGCATCTCTGATCTTTAAAACAGAGAAACCAAAAAGAGCACACTGAGTTTTGCCATCGGCTTTTAAAACTCCGCAAACCAACAAAGTGAGCGCCGCTTGCTTGATGCGCTTGTTTATTCACACAACCGAGGCTCTTGTGTAAAGAGCAGTTGAGGTTCCTGCTTTCTCTTTTAGGTATGGGAGTGTGAATGCATGGTCTTTATGTTGTCGCTGATCCATACTTTGCACACCGACTTTAATGTTTTCTCCGGCGTGATATATCCAAGCTGATCATCTCTGCAGGTTTTCCAGGAAGAGTACAGCGTGTTTTTCCTGAATCAAGGAGGATCCCTGGTGGCCATAAGACACACACCTCTGCCAATTAGACATATTTGGTAAGGCTCTCTGAGGACGCGGCGCATACTTTTAGAGACTATACTCCAGCTTTGAAAGAGGGAGGCTTAGACTGTTTTCCTGCTTGAGGCTTTTCTGCCTTACTTGTGGCTGGTCTGTCTGTGATCTAACCATTGTTCTCTCCCTCAGGCTGAGTTTTGATGAGGGCAGAAACTGGGACAAATATAGCTTCACCTCCTCTCCGCTTTATGTTGATGGGGTTCTCGGGGAGCCTGGAGAGGACACCCTCATCATGACGTAAGATATGAGGGATACATAAGGAGCTGAAATGTCTGTAGTTTGTTAATTACTGCAGTCTACTGGATGAAGTGTTAGAAGCATAGGAAAATATTCTTGGGTTCATTTAGCTTGTGTTTAAAGGGGTTTCTTAAGCCCAAGATGCAGAGTTTTCCTAACTCACTGAGGGAAATGAATCAGAGTAAGATATGTCTTATGAAGATAAATCCTTGTAGATATCTACTGCAACATGACTTTTCCTTTTATTTTTATGGTGATGTAGTATGGACTAGCACGTATAAAAGCAGTCTCCATTCCATTTTTTTTCATTACAAGAAACAAAAGAATTGTATTAGAATTGTCACTGACTCCAACTCATAATACTCCACTATTTCATAGACTGCAATTAATGTAAGAGTGAATGATATGCCTAAAATTCAAAGCATGTTTTTATTCATTTGTTTTTTTGCTCTTCGTAGAATTTGACTCATATTGTGGTTTTATATATTAAAAGACCTGACACATTTAAATGCATTTTAGGTGCTTCAGAATCCCCTCTCTTCTCCCAAAACAAGTCAGTGACAGCAGGTTTAACTCACATATTTACATAAGATCCTACAAAGATGCTAATATAATCCCCTGGGTTCAGTCCTTAGTACGCTGTAGCTTGTGGCTGGATCTGCTGTTTTAAGTTTAAAGTGATGGTTCAGTGTTTTGAAGTGGGGTCGTGTAAGTTACACGGCAGTAACAATTGCATTAGTCACAGCAGTGGCAATAAACCCTTCCCCTGTAAGGAGAGATCCAACATGGTATCTATGCTATATATTACTGCAGATATAGCAAAGAGCTCTACCTTGCAGTGCAGATGGATCAGTCTGGTTTTATGTGTGGAATCAGGCAGATCCATCTTGCCATGTACATTGATTGTGAGCGGCCCAAAGCAGGCAGGCCCAATCAGCGTCCTTAAGCTCAGAAAGAGGTGGGGGCTACAAGTGGAGACAACAGGAAGCTGCTGTTAGTACAGAGATTAGCATAGATACTGACAGTTTAGGTAGCAGTTTTATCAGATCTGGACTACATTTCTGTATTAAATGAAAACAAATAACATTACTACAAATTTCTATATAGAAACAATATTTTCGCCTCACAAACTCTGTATTATGCTTGCTTTACCCCAAAATTAGTAAATTATGCAGAGCGCTTGGCTTTATCTAAAGCAGTGTATTGCAAAGCTTACAGGCTGGCTCCCTTCTCACAGTTTCTAATGTATGAACTAGTGATATGAATCTCATATAAATCCACTTCAAAAATACTGAACTGTGCCTTTACTATTTCTCCTGCATAGTTGTAAGCCATTTCCTGATGGAGATGTGTACTTTAAAAGCATGTTATCAAAGTACATTTTGGGAATTTTTTGTGAAGAACTTGTACCACTAGAGCACAGGGTTACAATGAGAACCACAGTCTGCATCTTTTAATCAAAACAAGTCACTCATGGGATAAAACACATCCTTAAGCTGTAAGTTAAGTTGTAACACTGTGCAATAATATAAACCGAGTTAAGACCCTGACAGAGCAACAGCTGCTCTGTGGATGAGCACACAGACTAAATGAAGTTGAAAAGGCAATGGCACAGATACCTAATTGGAATTTTTTGCTGCAAGTGTTCACATGAAAGAGCCTGCTCATTTATCACACCACTACTCCCCTACCAACATTCATCTTACACTGAGTTTCCATTTCAATCTAAGTACCCAACAAAGTTTGTCTGCTAAATAGAATACCTCTGTTTCCTTTCATAGCGTGTTTATGGCAAAATGAGGAAGAAAAGCTGTTAATGAGGTGCTGTCAGCCTTAGATTGTGGCAAATTCACCCCAATGTAACTGTTTCACTAGCTTTTCATAACTCATAGCACTGCACATAACACACCTCCCTACGGTGTCCCTTCAGTGAGGCTGGATGGATGGAAATAAGTCTCTGTTAGCTTGAGAGCCACTGAATGATGTATGAGTGGTTTGAATGATTTCCAATTGCAGGTTGTCACTGGAGATGTATAGTTAATGCATAGGGTGATTGTACATACTGAAGTGCTGTCAGCCTGGTATCAGAATGCCCAAAACAGATGTTAACCAGGGTTGGTGCAAAATGTAAACATGATCTTAGCATTTAGGTAAAAAGCAGAATTTGAGTGTATTTATGACAAAACTTTGCAAATTCTTTTATGTTTGTGTTGAGTGGGTTGGTTTCACAAGTTGTTTCATTAAGCCCTTCTGTTTCCCAGCTTGGCATTTTTTTGGTCATGTCTACTTCTGTTATTTTAGTCTCATTTTTTGCATGAATAAGTGAACAAAAGTGTAAAGAGAATTTAGTGCAACAGATTAACCATGTAATAACCATTAAATCCGAACAATTCACTGCATGCTTACCATGCATGTGGTGTTTTTAACCATGTTTATCTATCTGTTTTTGTGCAGAATCTTTGGACATTTCAGCCATCGTTCCGAGTGGCAACTTGTCAAAATTGACTTCCGCTCAATTTTCCAACATCGATGCACATCTGAAGACTATCGGACATGGCAGTTACACAATGGGGTAAGAGGATCCTTTTGCTCCCTGACTTCTTTTAAAGTGAGGATCATTGTCGTTTATTAAACTCCAGTGAACCTCTTTGATTTAGTCACACAATAAAAAGCCAGATGGCACCAAAAAAAGGAGAGAGAATAAGAACCTCTGAAATGTTTTTGATCCATTATTCATCACAGGACGAAGTGTGCATCATGGGAATGAAGAGAATCTTCCAGAAGCTGAAAGCGAACGTTCACTGTGTCAAGGCCAGAGATCAGTATATTTCGCAGATGTCAGACTCATGCCCGTGCACAGAGGCAGATTTTGAGTGGTGAGTTTCCCCCGCTCTGCAGCTTCTCCTCTCACTTCATTAAATCCAGTGCACAACGCTTTACACGTCTCCAGAGGCTGAGACTGCGAGGCGAACCTAAGGCACAACAAGAGGGGTGTTTGAAGATTTAGATTTTGTAATTCACAACTTGTTGTTTTCAGATATCTTTCTGCTGGATCTTATAGTCTGGTTGTGATTTATATGATTCCAAGCAGAAATTAATTAGATCAATTGCATGTATCATGATCAGAAGATTTGATATCAATATTTTTAGATCTAATGTAGTTATATTGGCCATGCTCAAAGTAATCTTATCAAATCAAAGCTATCAGATGGATTTCTTCTTAAAATCAGGTATCAGTTCATCCATTTTGTGTTTGTTTTTTCATCAAGGACTTGTAGTTTGCTTTTAACAAATCATTTTGTGCAAGTAGAGTCATTTTCAACTAAAAATGGTCATATTGATTCCAGCAGAGGGCTTAATTTTAGAGACAAATAGTTACAAAACCATACAGCAGTTTTATTCCGTATGATACTTTAAATACATAATCTTTCTGTATTTTGCTCTTCAGTGTAGATAAAGTGGAATGTACCTTGTAAAACATCCAAAAAAATGTTTTGATCAAATTTTCAACCAAATAGCTGTTAATATAAAACAAAAAATATGATATTATTTTATCAGCTCTTCATAAACATGTAAAACATGTTCATTATAAATATACATCTACTTCCTGTCATATGCACACTCACTCCTGTTTGCTCACCATTTAATTCACTACTTAATTACATGCCCATATACATATTTTTATTGCAAACTCTACTTAAGTCCATGCACACATAAACGTGTTCACTTTTTTAATTTGTCCTCTACCTTTTTCCTTTGAACACATACAGTATATCTCTTTTATTTATATCGTATTTTAGCTGTCCGTGTATACATACTCCTGTTTGCTTATCTTTTTATTGACTTCCTTGTCCCTTTTCATATACCTCTTCATATTGATACATTTCCTTAGTCCATGCACATATATTCCCATTTATTTACTTAGGAATGTTCATAACAGTTTTTTGCTTAAATATTTACATTTTACAACCCTTGCTACAATCCCATTCTATATTTGTCAACGTATTTTGCGTAATTATTAGCTAAGTTGTAACGGTATTTTTGCTAACTGCCATCCAAAACAGCTGAAACTTAAATTTTCCTCAGATAATTTAAACAGAATAATTTTTTTATTAGTCTTTATACACCTATACATAACAAAAGGATTCTTAAAGCAGAGTTTCGGGAGTAGGACCACACCTCAACCATGCCTCTTACCCCTTTCGTCCAGCTGACACATGGCACAGTGCCAAGAAGCATGCTAGCCATCTTATACAATCTTAAAAGCCACATACCAGCATTAAAGACAATTAATACATTAAGACAATAAACTTATCAACCAGCATCACTCATTTAAAAAGTGGACTGAGTTCAGTTTTCTTGCTGGTTGGCAACCTGTTCTGAGGCAGACAGTACAGCCTCAGAGCTAAAACCGTACTGTCCACCATCCAAACTGTCCAGACAGACCGACTCCGAAATACAAACAGTCAACAAAAAGTCTGTGCACTCCATTTTCTCCATGGTTATCATCCAGGCTGGTACGTCTCTAGTCATCAAACCTAATTCACGGCCAGAAGCTTCAGAGATCCCAGCAATACACCGGTCATTACTCACATTCTTCACAAACTCTCTGATCACCCCGCAGCCAGACATCAAAATCATTATGCTTAAAGAAATATTGTTTTCCTGAACTGACGATGACAAGAACAAATTCTTCTCATATGAGCCTGTCTACTCCATTGCCTTTTTGATAACCCTTTTCCGGATGACGGCATCCTGTAACAGCTACAACATGCCTCATCGTCAATAATCCCAATTACAGGGACAGTTAGAGTTCATCAATTCTTCTGTTGGTGTCATGGCGAAATGTTATCAAAAGACTAAATAACCAATGAAAAACACAGATGAATAAACAGTTAGTTACATTATATAATAATAATATTACAATTAATAATAATAACAATAATATCATCATCCCAACACAACTGTCAACATAGATTTATTTTTAAACTTAAAATTAAATCAAACTCCTCATGGTGGCCTTTGTGATACCAATCAACTCAATTTACTGTCTAAAAACAAGGGTAAAGCTAAGGACCACGTTAGCATTGGTATCTCCACATTTACAATAATGATGTTATTAATTTAAAAAAAAACACTGTCCAAGTCCATATAAATGATCATAAACCCAATTTTGTTAATTCAATCATTAATGAAGTCGAAATGGTATTTTACACCTTAGGCTTTGCTTTTAAACATTCAG
This sequence comes from Cetoscarus ocellatus, assembly GCA_037902135.1. Lineage (NCBI taxonomy): Eukaryota > Metazoa > Chordata > Actinopteri > Labriformes > Labridae > Cetoscarus > Cetoscarus ocellatus. Next base: position 63,683 of record JBAMNC010000028.1, on the reverse strand, counting down.
ATGACTTTGCTCTTCAGAGCAGTTTAGTGGCAAAACATAATTGCCATCTTCCTCTTAAGGCATGATCGTTCTCATTTTGCAACCTCACTCCTCACTCCAGACACAGCTTTCCTCCAGCCACTGAAGTTGAAAGCTATGTTCTTGCTTCCTTTCCTATCTGTTCGCTCATGCTAGAATCCACCACTTCAGCTCTTTCCTTCAGCCCATGTTGAATGCCTTTGTTTCAGATTTGTCCACTTGCAGAAGATACCATGATATTTTAAGCCTGCGTGATCAAAAGCATGTCAGTCGATTTAGCTTTAATTTCATAAGACTTGCCAACTCATTATCAGCTCAAAATCAACTTAAGCAATCTGCATCCACCAATTCACTTATCATCTTATCCATCGATCCGCTTATCTCATCCATCAGTCTTCCAGCCTGTCAGACCCCAGACAAATGGCCCCTTGATTCAAGCTCCACCTTCACTTTTATAAGGATTGCTCTTCTTCCCCTCAGTCTCCTATAACAGAGCTCAGTCCTCCCAGGCTTGTTACAGCCATGTCTATTCCAATCCAACAGATCTTGGATCTTTGCAGTATCTTTTGTAACTGGGGTCGTGTCCGGGAGCTGCAGTAGTTCCCCAAAACTGATGTTGGTGACATGTAAAACAAACCAAAAGTCAAATTCATCATCCCAGCATTACTAATAAATAATTTTCAAATTCATCTTTATGTCCTCGCCAGCGAAGAGATGCTTATAGCAAAGTTTCAGGAGCAGGACCACATCAAAATTATGCCTCCTTCCAGGTTACTGTAAACTCAAACCTGACGATTTCCTTCTGTTGTATAGTTTGCGTGATGCATCCCTCCCTCCAAACCCTATTTCTATTTCTTCAATCCTCCTGTCCCAGGACTCCATAAAGGGGGATTTGTTTTGCCTTTAGAAGTTCCTTGATGGCAAAATGTTAAACATTTCAAATTTATTCTTCCAACATTACCAGTAAATTATTGTCAAATTCATCATATTGATGGTGGGGTTGCCCTTTCTGGTGAAACTTGAGTAATTTAATATGAGAGGTGGCAATGCTACAGCAACTGAATGGAACTTCCAGCTTTTGTATATTCAAGCACTCTTATTTAAAAGTGAATTTTGTATTATTTGCCATCCAAAGCAGAGGTAACTCTCAGAAGTTTACATCTGGTTAAGGCTAATTCAATCCAAAGAAATAAAAAAATAATAATAAGAAAACATGTAAACTAAGCAGCGTAGACTTATTCTGGACAAAAAACAGCATAATCAGTTGTGAATGATCCCATCCATACTGTTTGAACAACAGTTTGTAAAATAGTTAATGGATGGAAAGGATGAAAATGATTTAACAATCTCAACAGTCACACTGATATGATTTATATATTATGTCCATGCTACAGCCTGCACTTTTGATATTGAAGGAGCAACAGCCAATTAGAAGTAAGACTAAATTACTACAATCTCCCACTGCTGACTGGCTGACATGAAGGTCATAAATCTGCGTCCTTCATGTTAATGAGGTCATATTTTGCTTTGGATCAGGTTGATATATTCATTTTTGATGACTGCTAGGGTATGTTCAAGATCACAGATGTTCAGTTAACCTACTTTTCATATAAAGAGTACCCCTGATGGTGCTGTATTCTCAGTCTGTCTGAGACACTCTGTAGGAGCTCCTGTCCTGTTGAGGCTTGCCTTCCCATGTAGGCCCAGCCCGCTCTTTTTGATTTACAGGTCAACTCTGGGGTAACTGGTCAGTTAAATGCTGCTCAGTGCCATGTTGTCAACAATTCTTCATTCTTGTATTGTATAAGCTCTGCACTGGGCTAACTACTGTGAGCCGGTAGGCTAAAATGGCTGAAGCTGAAAACAATGGTCAGATGCCACACTGGTAGGTCATTTTGAAGGGGATGGGCTGAGGACCAAGACTTTTAAGGCAAATGCTGGCACCAGAAAGAGTGGGAGAAGGAGTGGTGTTGATGCCTCAGACATTTTGTTTTGTCCACAGAGGTGGTGTATGGCATGGAGGAGACACTAAAGGGCACATCAAACTAAACAAAGCCAAATGTGACCTCTTTAACAGATGGGTGATATCAGACAAACTTTGGGCAAACCTGAGATCTGCTATGATTGTATGATCATGCTGACTTATATCAAAGTGTAGTGTCATGGCTGACAGCTCTGTAGGCAAAGCAGTTCCTTACATCATTCTTTACCTGTTTTCAGAGTAGAAAAGGAAGAGTGGGAGACACATGACAAAAAAAATGATACAGTCCTGTATTATGACATGTCTGTCTCAAACTGACACAAGAATCTGCTCTTTTGTGACATTTTCTTTAAGATGAATAGAGAGGAATACAGGTTTCAGTTTGCAAGAGCACAGCATCAATTTTGTCATTCCAGCTCTTTTTTGTGTCTATCTTGACTTAAAATGAGATCAAAAGTGCAATATGTCAGCAATCATCATGGGAGTATTTTGGTTTTACCCTTTTACAATGAAAAGAGATGGAAATTTGGTGTCTCTGTCAAATTGCATCGATCAATTGATGTTTTAACTTAAGAGCAGAATTTATGTTTATATGCACAGTCCTGTCTTGAGTCAATAGCTTTTGGATCAATTAAGCGATTGATCATGGCTCATTCCAAAAACATCAATGCCATATTTTATTTACTGCAAAGTTTGCAGCATGGATCAAAAAATCTTGTCCAAATAAAGTGAGAAAAATTGACTCAAAACACAAATGAGGGCACAGGATATAAGAGAAATGTTGAAGTATATTCCTGACAATGATTGCTACATATTTTCACTGTGATCTGAAGTGTTTCTGTGTGTCTAGTGAGTCGGACTTCTTGTCCATCACTTCACTGTTCATACTTTCTTTTATCTTTCTGATCTCTCTTGTGCTAAATGAGCAGCACTCACAGCTACGTATATCAAACAAGCTAAACACCAGGTAGTTACTTTAAGACTTATTAAACTTTTTAGCCCTGGCTCCTGAGACTGTGATCACAGTGACAAAAATCTGACAGATCCCTCTGACTCTGCCAAGGTAATAATTGAAGAGTGTGCTAATGTGCACGCTTTTTCTGCTTCAGGAGTCTGATACATAAAACATCAAATCTCATATACTCAAAGCCCTGCTAGGCTGTTCTAACTTTTCTGCAGCACGAAACACCTCTACTGTGTATGGTTCTGTTTGAGCTTAGTAATTGTATTTGAAATGGTAAATAAATCATAACTAATCCCAATTACACTGTCTTTGTCTGTTCTTGTTGCTCCAAATGAAACAGTGACTACGGCTTCGAGAGGCAGATAGATGGGAGCTGCATTCCCGCTTTCTGGTACGTTCCTTCAGCGACATCAAGAGACTGCATCGCAGGAGACAGCTTTCTCAACACCACAGGGTACGTTTCATTTGTTTGTAATGGCTTGAGTTCAGGGAGATGTGGAAATGCTAATACACAGTGGTGGGAGAAACCATGTACCCTTACTATAGTACAGGATACTTGTGCTCTCAATTGTATATGTAATTTAAACTACCATTATCGCTCCTCTGGCAGGAGGCTCTACATCAAATCAACAAAAAATGACATCAGAGGTTCCAGAGAATTGTTCCAGTTATTAACCTGAACCGTCTACCCATATGTAAAACATACTGACACAGGAAGTTCCTTGTTCCAGTGACTGGAGAACAGTGCCATATGAATGGTTAATGGACTTAAGCATATATAGTGCTTTTCTAGTTTTCTGACTACTTAAAAAGCTTTTACACTGCAGGTCACATTTACCCATTCACACCCATTCATGCTCACATTCACTCACTAATGGCTGAAGTTTCAATGCACGTTGTCCATCAGGATTTGCTAACACATTCTCGCCCTTCCATACCCATTTAAGGACAGATCAATGTGCAGCTTGGGCTTGGCTCAACCCTCCAATTATTAGTAGAGGGTAATACCAGGCTAAGACACCAACGCATCTGACGTATTGAATCAACATCTCTGTTGAGGGTTACTTTTCATAAAGTAATGATGTCTTCTTGCTTTAACTTGAGCAAATTCCACTAAACAGATGCAGTGTAGTAGTTTCAAAAACCATAAATCCCAGAAATGACTAAATGATGCATAGTTTACCATCATATTTGTGCAGTGTGACATGAGAGAAATCACATCATACTGCTCTTATGTAACCTGACATGCCAGATGGACTGTTTCAGATATCCACTACATTCACTGGTCCGTCTGGGTAACATCCCATAAAAAGCGTGCAGGGGGCAGGACATTGTTGTAGGAAGGTTAAACCTTTGAAAAAACAATCAAAATGTGATTGAGAAAAAGTTTACCATGGTTGTGTAAAAATTGCTTCTCCCTTTTAGCACAGCAAAACCCCCACCTGTGGCCACAGTAGGGCTGAACGATATGGACAAAATTTCATATCTCGATATTCATGCCAGATATCTCGATATCGATACGATATGATACGACTACGGGTTTGGTGAAATCCAAGCATTTTTCAGAAATATAAAAACATCATAATACAAAAGAATGCGGAAAGTGCAGTTTTAGCGCGGGGGAAATCTATATCGTTTATATTGTTGCTTTTCGACATTAATATCTTGAATGTTCATATCTCGATATCGATATGATAACGATATATTGTTCAGCCCTAGGCCACAGCCCCTTTTTTTTCAAGAGTTTCCAGCTGTACCAGTCAGCTTTTGACTTGTAACAGATGTTTCAGTTTGGAGCTTTGCCAGATGCATCTGCCTGATGACAGACATGGAATCTGGCAAATGAAAACTGGTTTGCAACATTAGCACTGGTGTTGTATGAAGAAAACTAACAGTATCAGCTGTCCTATTTCCTTAACTTATTTACAATAAGTCTTTCTGATATTTCCAAATGTAGTCAGAGAACTGATCACTGTACAGGCTTTGTCTTCTTTCTCTCCTGAAAGTCAGAGGTACACCAGTGTTAAGGTTCAAACAGTGACCGTGTTCACTGGTGACTTTCAGCGTCTGTGACTTTGTCTGGAGTATTCTCTACCAAGAATCAGAGGGTTATGGGTTTGAGCCCAGCTCCAGCTTGCTGGCAGGGATGTGTTAGCAAATGCTGATGGACAAGTTACATTGAAACTTGGTGTGAATTGGTAAACATGACGCAAGGTGTGAAAGTACTTTACACCTTTACTACTCTTTCTGAGTAGTCAGAAAGACTAGAAAAGTACTGTATGCAACAAGTTCAAGTCCATTTACCAAATTGTTCTTCCTTGTTTTATGATTTTTGTTATTATAATGTCAAAAATACTTCTTCTTGAAGGCTTTAGATAAAATGTGAACACAGAGGCATTTGTGGGGACTAGGCAGCAACTTCTGGAGCTAAAAATGGAGGCCAATGCAGAAGTGCCAAAACCCAGATTGTCCACTCAAGGCTGGCTGCAGAAACCTGACACTAAATGACTGTTTGGGAAACAGATGGTTTTTACAGCCTATTTACACATCTTTACAGCCTGGTTCAAAAAGCAGCTTCAGTCAAAATATGTAGTACAACTTTGTGCTCTTACTATGTGGGGGGTGATTTTTTTTACATCGTGCCCATTTTTATTTTATTGATAATTCCTGGTTTTGGAAATAGGGACATGATTGACATGGCTGCACATCCACATGTAGTCACTTTTGGTCAGATGGCCTTAAGTCCTGCCTCAACTTGACCTCTCTGTCTGTGAGTAGATTGAACTAAAATTTGGTTGAGATGTCGTGCTGTATGGCAGCGTCCATTACAACGGGTCATGAATGCCCCTTTGATAATCAAACAGCTGATGTTACGTGGCTTCCTCCAGTTCTTTTACAGTCTATGATTGGGACATTTCTTGTCTTCAGAAATGGTCTGAACTGCGACAACCACAGTTGCTAAAAGTCAGCAGTTAGCAGTTACTCGTTTCACCTTAAAACCGGAAATGCATAATAGTCAAGTAAATACATTGTTTGATAACCTCTGTACGTCTAAAAATTTAATGACAAAGGTACTGGAAAAACTTCCTGTCAAAATTTTAATTAGTACTTGATATCTTTTGTTAAGCCGGTTTAAATAAGCCCACTTCTCAGTGATCATTGTTGATAATAAAATACCCATAAAACTGACAGAGCAGTGGGAGTATATGGATAAGAACACAGTAATATTTCTCTGTTAAACGTCTACCCATGTGTGTTTTTGTCTGACGTCTGTTTTAACACTGATGCCATGCTCATCTGTGTCTTATGGGACTCTTTAATGAATTCTAGATATCGCAGAGCTTTGTCTAACAACTGCACTGAGGGAACACTGCTGCAGTACAGCCCCAGGCGACAGAAGTGTCCCACTCAAGCACCCAGGGGCCTCCAGCTGCTTACCAGTGAGGGAACAATGGTGGCAACACTGGGGAAAAACGTCACCTTCTTGGTCTTTCTGGAAGAGGTGATGACTTTCTTTTCACAAAGCAATAACAGTCTGTTACAGAATGTTTCTTGGAGGCTGCATATTTTCCACAATGTTATCTGTATGTTGAGATCCTGTCAGGAAGGTAGCGCAGAGGCAGGAGCCCCAGCCTGTCAAGTTAATGTGCAGTGACACGATGTACCACATGACCTCCTCTTTGCAGACATTATGGAAAATGCACGCTGTTATGTGTCAGCGAGGATGCTGACAAACATCTGAGGCTACAGCTGACTGACAGTTTTTTTTTTTTTTTCTTTCTGAAGGGTCTGAGCTCCACTACAAGTATAACTGTGGACTTCGGTGATGGAACCTCCATGTCTTACGTAAACATAAGCTCCATTGACGATGGGGTGAAACATATCTACAGTAAAGTTGGAATCTACTTAGTTTCTGCCACAGCGGCCAACAATCTTGGCTTTGACAGGGTGATACTCTACCTCCATGTCTCCTGTGAGTCTGAAACATTTATGTTAAAGGCACTGCTAAAAGATTTACAACCGTATAAGAATTCTTAGGGTGAAAAGAGATGAAAAGACATCTTTTCTTTCTCTTTTTTTAACCCTTATTTCAAGTCTTATTTTTACTGCATTGTCTTTGCAATGATGGACACCAGTCAGGGAAAAACATGCAGAATTGTTAGAAGCAAAAATGTACTAGTATCCTGAAGTGTCCAGTGTAGAAAATAGTCTCTGGCACTTTTTTATGGCAGAAACCTTAAACCATGCATCCAAGGCTGGCCATATTAAAGGGATAGTTCAGAATTTTTTAAGTGGGGTTGCCACGAAGGCACCCGGCTACCTTTGTCCCTGAGGAAACATAGCTGGGTGTTGATGCTAGGCAGTATATAGCAGTCAATGATGCCACCAACAGCCTCATGATAAACACACTTTTTCATTGAAGATGGAGTTCTGAGGAAATGCTACATTCAAATTCATGCTAGTTTTCCGTGATTACCAACCCTGCCTTTAAGTTTATTGTTTGAACTTTAAGTTTCTTGCTTTTGTAGTATATTCAATTGAATATAGGTTAAAAAGTATTTGCAAATCATTGTTTTCTGTTTTTATTTGTGTTTTACACAATGTCCCAACTTCACCGGAATGGGTTTGTATTTTGTGACTCTGTGTAGGAGGAAAACTTGATTAAGTGTTCAAAGAATGGCCCCCTGTTTAAAAAATATATTATAATGTGGCTTTTCAGTGTAAAGTGCTAAAAATTTGTCTATGCTCTGGTATTGTTTAATAACCACTCTTGCCTCTCAGAAAGTGGAAATGAAACAGAATACAAACCCTGTCTGCTAATATACTCACAAATCCTCTGTTATTCTCCAAACTGGCTTATTAAGATGAGACTTTGTCCATATATCCGTCCAAAGTTTGGAGAGTCACTCTGTTTTTCCCTTAAAGCTGGCTATTTGTCTCCTTATTATTGACAGAGAAGATCAGCAGCGGTCAGTTTCTATCAAGCTCATTATAATAGAAACCAAATGTGGCATACTCAGAACGACCAGATACTTTTAAATCAATCCATTCTCCCTTCTGTTTATACACTGGTTGTAATGCAGACTGTCACTGTTGGACCAGAATATAGCTGAATTTGTGACTGCAGTTGTGGACACAGTTTTCTTTTTTTTAATATGTGAACTTGTTTCCTTTGTGATTCCTTTCTATAGGTCAACTTGAACAGGTCCAGCTTTTAGCTCCCTCAGTATTTGTCAAAAATAAAGCAGTAAACTTCACAACAGTGTTACGACCCAGTAATGTGGGGACAGTTACCTATTACTGGTGGTTTGGTAATAAAACAGAGGTGAGCCCTTCTTCTCTTCCCTTCTGTTCAGCCCTGTTACAAAATGCTACCATAGATTTATGTATCTCTTTGTCTTTTGTGTTTTAGCCAATAGTGACCCTGGATGGAGTGATGTCCTTCACTTTTCCTGCAGAAGGGAGTCATACTGTTGTGGTGCAGGCTGCAGTGGGAAATACAGTCCATCAAGACCAGATGACCGTCGCAGTTTATAGTGAGCAATATTTCCTTCTTATGCTTTAAACCCAGAAACCATCGAAAATGGGCTAATAAGAGGTGACTTTCCCATCCTGAAAAAGTATATCAGAGTTGATCTAGCTGCACAATTATGCTGGAGATGTAGAATGGCAGGTATGTCATTTTCATAGTGCATCCTGATTGCCTGCTTTTAGCACTATGTTGGCAGCAGAGAGTAGTCTCCCCCCTGAGAAGTGCGCACAGCTGCGAGGTTCTTGTTCATACACCAGCCCTCTGCTGAAAAGAAGTCAGCCCTGTGATAGAATCATGTAGGCGAAGAGGTGGAAGAGGACAATGACACACAGAGCTAAGAGGGGAGAAAGTGAGACTGACCAAGCGAGAAAATAAAGAAAAAGCAACAGTCAGATGGCAGACTGTACACCCTGCAGTTATTTAAAATGGAAAGAGAAGTAACATCACACTGTGTAGTTTTCAGAGTTGTCTCATGTTAAACAGTTTTACTGACTGCAGAAAGTCTTTTGACCCTCTAGAATAAGTGCATCAGGCAAGTTCATTTTCTCTTCTTATACTGATTACTTATTCAGTCATCTTCCTAATCAGACAAAGAATATAGCAGATGTTCTGTATTTTGACATGTTTCAACTGCAGTCTTCAGAAATCTGTACGAACGGACCAGCATCATCATGAATGAGGAGGACAGACAGGAGGAGGAGAAACATATTCAAGATGCACTCATGCTCTGCCAATACCCCAAATTGGCCAAAAGCAATGGAAACCAGGAGGGCGAACACAAATAAAATACACCAAAAGAAAAAAAAGCCCACAAAAAGCTGAATACAACTACAAAAATGCTGTGACCATATCATATTAGATGTCTGAAGGATAACAGAACCAATACAAAGGGCCATAAAAAAACACAGAATAATACAGCAATCACACACTAAACTGAGACAGTTTCTGGTTCACCCAAAAGAATTAGAACAGGGCCAAAAAACCAACCTAATATAAAAAAAAAACACAATTTTGATCATGTAATAAACATACATCTGGGAGACAGGGAGAATGTTTAATACAAGGAAAAAGGAACAAGGATGAAGGAGACAGTGGGGCAAAAGGGCTGCAGACAAAGGCCTGTTGACATAAGCAGAGTCTTATTTCTACTAAAGCCAGTAAAAATACAATAACTCAGTGATTATGTTTTTAGGCTGCCTTTTTAGTTTTTGTAAGCATATCAACATCAGTTTGTCAACAAATGAATCCACCCTTATGCTTTTCAGGGGCGCAGGGGGCTGGAGCCTGTCCCAGGTGACAGTGGGTTAGAGGTGGGGTGCACCCAGCAGTTGTCAGCTGATTGCAGTGCCACAAAGGGAGACAGACAATTATTTACACTCACACTCATAGCTAAGGGCAATTTAGAGTCACAACTTAATCTAACAAGCATGTTTTTGTCTGTGGGAAGAAACCAGAGTGTTGGGAGAAAACCCACACAGGCAGAGGACATGCAAACTCTCCACAGGAAGGCCCTGGCCGACACAGAGTTGAACCAGAAACCCTCTTGCTGTGCAGCACGCACACTACGCCACCCTCAAAAAATGAATATTTCTTAAAAACACTGAAGTTGCACAGAGATAACTTATGTGGACACCAAATTGCACCAAAGAAAATCGTATAAAATGTTGCTTTAAATTCAGATTGGATCAGTGCAGGAAAAGTTTCCATGTTTGAACTTCTAATTCATATCTGTGTGGTTGTTTTTATCCGGAGCTTTTTAAGCCACAGGCAGAGTCTCTTCCATGATTATTCAGTCTCCATCATCTAACATGGAAAAATGTTTTGTCAAGCAGTATGTTAGACATTTGGCTTTTTTGTTTGGTTTGATTTGTTTGCAGTTCAGTGTTTATTTCTTTTGAGATATTAACAAAGTTAAGTGTTTTATCAATCGGTGAAGGAAAAACTTAGTATGCCTGCTTTCATAAATGCATGGATTCATAATGGCCATGAGTTAAAGAGAAAACAGCAGTTCTGGTAGAAAATTAGTTTATATTGTGGATTTCAGGTCCCTTTTTACTTGAGGACAGGTGACTGCCGTTGCCTAGCAAGCTGCTCTTTCTCAAATTGTTTGCCTTGATAAAAAAAATCTGTGCTCTAAGACCAACATTTTTTAACCTGCTACAGCAATTTCATCTGAAGGCTTTTTAAAGAGTGTTGCTGTGTTTTCAGTGCAGAGAAAATCATACAGGGCTGGTTTATATCCAGGCTTTTTAATCTAATTAGAGAGTCTGAACTGCATGAAACCACCTGGAAAGAAAGCATATAAAATAAACTATAGTGTGGAGGGTTTGACACAAGGGCAAGGGCACAACACCAACCACCATAAATTATGAGGAGCTTTTTATATCATAACTCTGTTCTTTTATTTAGTTTAGAATTGTTTCAGAAGCTTTTCATAAATCAAAATTCATATTAAAAATACATTTCTGGGTTTTTTCTTTGATGCTGATGAAAGAGTTGGGGAAAAAGGAGTCCTCCACTGAATAGCAATTGCTTTCCTGTCTGCCTATAGTTCAAGATCAATGTATTTTATTATGCTATGCATGAAAAAAGGTTAAAGGTAAGAAATAAGGAATGGTTTAAATGATGTTAAAGGGCTAAATGTTAATGAAAGAAACTATTTTTGCTTTCTTGAGGCAAGGACAGAGAAAAACATTTACATGTTTCTTTTGCAAATCTATGAAGAGGAGTATATATTGTATTACATAAGCTCAGTACTCACTAAAATCTAGATATACTTTGATTCTTTGCCAGAAATGAAATGAAAAGATGTCCAGTCGTTCATCATTTACAGTTTTGAAACCAGATTTCAAGCAGGGCCATATGTGACCTTTTGAGCAAAATTTTAGACAAATGAAAACCTCCCTTATACCTGAGTCCCCCCTCCCCTACTCCCATCCTGCCTCTACACTTTCCCTGCTTTTTGCTTCCTGTTACATCTGCAAGTTACCATGAGACTGTGAGTGAAGGATAAACATATTGATAAACATATGGAAACCAGATTCTGCTGTCTATGAAAGGAATGATGTGCATCTCAAAGCTGACTTGCTTGTTGTCTTTTTGGCCACCTTTCCCTTGGTTTGGGAAGTCTGTTAGTTTTCCTTCAATTGCTCTTTGGCAACAAGATTTTGTGATGTGACAAGACTAAGGGTTCTTATTAGAGCAGCATGTCTTTCTACCCCCGTGTGTCTGGGGTCAAGGGCAGACCAGACTCATTTATGTCCTCTGTCGTTACGAAAACAGATCTGTACATTTTGTTATCACCCAATTTACTTAAATGCATGTGACACTGACAAAGACATTGAAATAATGAATCCACTAGAGGGCACAGTCTCACAGGGACTTTAACTTTCTCTCTTTTATCATCCAAGTGCTTCACTAAGCTGTTCTGTGCAGCTGCCTGCATCTGAACCCAAGTGGGGCTCAGGTCATATATGGGGGTGGGCCTGTGGGACTTTTTTTTTTTTTTCTTTTTTCGGAGTGTTGCATCAAGACAATTATTCAAGTATCCACAGCAATTTTAGATCAAAGAGCAATAATATAGTGTCCATCGTTACTAGCATTGTTCCTTCTTTTGAAATTTCACTTTACAGGTATGGTCCTCATTTTCCATACATGTCTTCACTTTCCAGTTCTTGCTCTCTGCCATAGTCTCCTGTTGATTTTCTATGTGGAAGGAAGTAGGCTTACATAAGTTTTCTTTGTAAACAACATCAAACACATGGCACTTCTGGCATTTAACACCATGCTGCGTAGATGAATGCATCTCCAAGTTGCTGGTGTCTCCGCCCTTACTTGAAATCACTTAGACACAGACACTGGATGTAGTGTAGTAATGTGTAAAATTGAACCACAATTTTGACTGCTTCCCTGCTTCCTTGTCCTCTCTGCAGGACAGGACATTACATCTTTGACCACATTGTTGTTGTTTCTGCTGACTGCCTCAAAGGGAAATGACATCTTTGATTTTAAGGCTTGAAAAACAAAGTAGAAGAAACTGGTACAGGAATTGTTAAGCACAGAGATATGTGAATCAAGCTAGTTGGTATCAATTCCTAACTGGAATCAGTCTCTGATTCCCATCCTGGGTCATAAATGTTTATAGTTCCTTACAAAGACTCAGTCTTCATCAAAAAGTTTTGCCATTTTTAAAGTACTTGTGTTTTTTTAGCAGAGGTTTGCAAGTAAAAGGATTCATGCTATGAAAACATTCATAGAACAAGCTTGATCCCGTGATTGACACATAATCAAGCTGGTTTGAACAAGTACTTGGTTTACTGTAAACACAAAGCTGTTAAAACAGATTCAGAGGGATTAATATTCCATATTTTGTTGCCTTTTAGCCAAACCTTCATGAGTTTTGATGAAATTTAAGGCAAAATTGTCCTCACAAGTGGCCTTAGAGAAGTTTAGTAAAGTGTCTTATAATTACATCAGACAGAGAAACCGCATTCGTTCTGTTATGGATTTCTGTCTGTGTTTCAGATTATTTTCGTTCCCACGTTCTGGCCTTTTCTTCCAATCTGGACGAGATGAACCCCGGGGTGTCTGAGTGGAGGGAGGACATCGGCAGAGTGGTGAAGAGCTGTGCGGTTCAGGTCAGTATTACACAAACGGCAACACAATCAAGACTAGGCTAAACTCAACGATACTTATCTGTTTACTGTCTGACAGTTGGCAGCTTTCCTCCTGCCTGAAAAGAAATAATGTTGTCTGTCAAAAGCCAACAATAGACATTTGAACAAGCATAGCATCTTTTCTTTTTTATTTTGTTTCTAGACTTGAGTTATTAATATTGTAGTATTTTCCTATTTTCCTATGAGGCTATTTTAATTAGAATCATCTGGCAGCCTTAATTTATTGTACTGTGTTGTGTTGTGTTGCATTTTGTTTTGTTTTTAGTTGTTGTTAATTGAAAAGTAAAAGTAAAATATGAAATAAACAAAAAACAATATCCTTGATGTTTCTCTTGCATTAGCATTAGCAGATGAGCTGCCATGAATGTATTTACACTGTTGGGCATAAACGTCTTATCTCCAAAATTGCCACTTTTCAGAAAATTAACAAAAGAACACAGAAATAGTAGATACTGTATTGTCCCGATTAAATGGTTTGTACTTTTAATTGGTCTGGAATAAGTAATGTGACTACTGGAGCCCCTCAGTGCAAGAGACATTTTTTTGTCTCCTTACCCTTGTCCTTCCTATCTCATCCCCTGCCTACTTTGGTCTGAAAGCACGTGTGACCATTTTTGTATAAGTTTAAGGCACTTATATAGCACTGGCGATACAATTAAAACTACCAAAAAAACAGCAAAACCTTGACTAGAATGTCACTTCAGTGATGTTAATAAACTGAAACAGTGGGGAATCTTTCCCCTCACACCACTACAAGAATAAAAGTCTGAGTAGTAAGGACAATTTCAAGCATTAAGCATACAGTTATGACTGCCTATTGACTTATTACTGCTCCACAAAATTGTCAAAAAATGACCACAGCAGCAATCCCAATCCCTAAAGACAGCATTAATAAACATTGAACATGCTTAAAACTGTCCTTATTTTTCAAAATTTCATCTAGGTGGTGGTGTAAGGAGACAGATTCTCCACTGTTTTAGTTTATTTACATCATAGAATTGACATTCCAGTAAAGGATTTGCTGTTTTTGGTATTTTTGGTAGTATCTTTAATGATATACAAAAGGCCAAAGGGACTTTAAAAATACACTTACAACACCTGTTTTTCTGCTATTGGCATGGTCTGTAAACATAAGATGCTTTGAAGAAATGGAAAATCAAAGCAGGTGCTGCAGCTCCACATAGTGTGATATGATGACAGCTTTGTTCTCTTAGCAAGGTCATGTGACTTAAAACTATCGGTAGAAAACAGAGTGTCCTCTCAAATGTCTCTTTTTTAAGCTTTTTTTTCCACACAATATCAATTACACTCATAAAATACACTGCCTGGCCAAAAAAAAGTTGCCACCAAAAAAAAAGATCACACACTCAAATATTTTGTTGAACCGCCTTTAGCTTTGATTACAGCATGCATTTGCTGTGGCATTGTTTCGATAAGCTTCTGCAATGTCACAAGATTTATTTCCATCCAGTGTTGCATTAATTTTTCACCAGGATCTTGAATTGATGATGAGAGAGTCTGACCACTTCACAAAGCCTTCTCCAGCACATCCCAAAGATTCTCAATGGGGTGAAGGTCTGGACTCTGTGGTGGCCACTCCATGTGTGAAAATGATGTCTTATGCTCCCTGAACTCCTCTTTCAGACTTTGAGCCCGATGAATCCTGGCACTGTCATCTTGGCATATGCCCGTGCCATTAGGAAGGGAAAAATCCATTGATGGAATAACCTGGTCATTCAGTATATTTAGGTAGTCAGCTGACCTCATTCTTCGGGCACATAATGTTGACCCCACGGGCTTGTACAGTAGGCACTAGGCATGATGGGTGCATCACTTCACCTGCCTCTCTTCTTACCCTGATGCTCCTATCACTCTGGAACAGGGTAAATCTGGACTCATCAGACCACATGACCTTCTTCCAGTCCTCCAGAGTCCAATCTTTATGCTCCCTAGCAAACTGAAGCCTTTCTTTCCAGCAAGCCTTACTGTTCAGTGGTTTTCTTAAGGCTACACAGCTGTTCAGTCCCAATCCCTTGAGTTCCCTACGCATTGTGCGTGTTGAAATGCTCTTACTTTCACTATTAAACATACCCCTGAGTTATACTGTTGTTTTTCTTCAATTTGATTTGGCAAAACGTTTAAGTGATCACCGATCATGATCATTCAGGATTTTTTTCCAACAACATTTCTTTCTTGAAGACGATGGTTCCCCACTATCCTTCCAGTTTTTAATAATGCGTTGCATAGTTCTTAACCCAATTTTAGTTGTTTCTGCAATCTCCTTAGATGTTTTCTCTGATTGATGCATGCCAATGATTTGACCCTTCTTAAACAGACTAACATCTTTTCCCTGACCACAGGATGTGTCTTTGGACATGGTTGTTTAAGAAATGAGAAGCTACTCATTGCATCAGCTGGAGTTAAATAACTTGTTGCCAACTGAAAAATAATCACCCATGCAGTAATTATCCAATAGGAGGCTCGTACCTATTTGTTTAGTTGAATCCAGGTAGCGACTTTTTTTTTTGGCCAGGCATTGTATTTACTCAATTAAAACTTAAGTTATATAGAGACAACCATGGACAAACAAGACTGAAAGTCATTAGTTTAGATAATCTCATTTGGAACTGATACACCAAATTTATTTTCATAGTTTACTGGTTTAAACATTAAGTACAAAAAGAGAATCCATCTGCCTGCAGCTCATTTCAGAAAAAACGGTTTTACCATGTGCAGTTTCAATAACACAATATTTCAGAGTGTTTGATTGTGATCTTTGATAGCTGCTCTTAAAAACGTATAAAAAATGTTGTTCCTGCTTCTGTGCTGACTCTGTCACATCCAGTCTGTCCCTCCATGATCCCACTGGTTATTTGTATACACCATCTCACATCCATGCTGCATCAGTGCCGGAGGACGTGCACAGCCAACGTGCTAAATGTACACAGGGGATGCATGGCAGCTGTCATGCATCTGTGTCTGCACAGTTCAGCACAAGTACCTTTGCTGGCCAAGGGAGCTGACGACTTTTCTGTCCTCTGGTCTTTTGCTTTTTTTAATAAATGCATGTGCTTTTGGATCAAGCCCTGCTCTTCACTTCTCGCAGTGTTTTTGACCTCACTTGCTGTGTAATTAGCTGTTAACCTCTCCGCACTGACACGGCTCATCACCCGACATCATCATTAGCGGTGTGAGCTTTGAACTGAACTTGTCAAAACATTAAAGGGCATTAAAGGACAGCTGCCATTTGCACTCTAAAGAGCTGAACACCATTGCCTAAAGACTACAATGAGGGGGGAGTAACCGTGCTTGAGTACATCTCCCTCAAATGCAGTGTTGATGATTTAAAAAAAAATGAGCACCAGGTTATGTAAAAGACCTGGATACTGAGCTCTATATATATCCTACGGTAGCCCTCAGTATGAAACATTCACTTTGACCTTCTGTCTTGTCAGATATTACAGCGGTTTACACCAGGAAACTGACAAGAGACCTCTGGTTACGGCAGAACTGCACTAAAAGCCCTGGCCTTTACCAAAGACTGTCAGGTTGAGCTTGCGTGTTTCAGTGTATCCATGCATTACATCCTGACACTGACTGCTGCTGTGGCTAATGTATTCTGAAGCAGAGAGCCAACACTATTTACTCATTAACACACACAACCCAGGGATCTTATTTCTCAGTATCACCCAAAACAGTGCAAATTAGAGAACCTTTTTAATGAGCTGTTGTTTCTTTTTTTTTGTTAAAGGTCACAGGAATCAGCGAGGATCAGCTCCTGGTCACAGTGCTTCCTGGTTTACCGACAACAGCAGAAATTTTCATCGTCCCTGAGAAGAAGCTGAGACATGGAGCCATGGATGAAAAGTGGGTGCACCTCGATCAGGTACCGTCTCCTCATATCACCTTAACAGGCCTTGACAGATGCTCAGTATTATGTGTTTTTTTTTCTTTTGGTATAATTAAAGCAGCACAAGGAACGCGGGGCAAGTCAAAAGACTGTCTCTAGAGAGACAGTCCCTGGAGAATGCGTCCTTTACTTTGATATAACGCTGCTGTGTTATTTGTTAAAGCTCTGTTGTTGTATTAAGGGAGAACACATTTTATTATGTTTGAACATTCCTCTCACCACAAGGTTGAACCATGCAGGTATTAACACACAAACACAACACTTGACAGGGCTGAGGGGGTTTATCTGCACCTGCGAAAGAATATTTCCCAACTGTTATGGTAAAAAAAACAATCTGGATATAGTTACCATCTGCACTAAAGAGAGACCTACAAAAATTATACCTACTGTGGATGTACCCTCTGTGCAGAAAGGTCTTGTGTAAAGAAAATAAATGACGCATCATCATCATATGCTGTTATTTATCTACACACTTGAATTATTGTTGATGGTACCTTAAGACAACCACACACAGATCCATTTCTGTAATTCCAGGCTTGTCATAACCAACATGTTAGGTATCTTCTGTCACTATGACTGTTTAACTGCTTTCAATGAAGTCAGAGCCTTTCTGGTCTAAAGCTGTAAATACCAAACAATATTTATAATTTAGGTTACACTGCAAAGGCCTTCTTCCTCTCAAAAGTTGACAAGGAGGCATCACCAACCTAAAGCTCAAATTTTTAAACTCACAAATATAAAAGCAAACATAAACACCATTTTATTTTTGATTTGGAAAAGACCTCCCCCTGTACTCACACAAAGACAGCCGGTTAAAGACATAGATGGTCAAGGTGCATCAATATAATCAGACGACTCCATGTTGATAAAAGTAAACAAAAAGCAGAAACAGATTATTAAAACTTTTTGTGGTTTTGAGACAGTGATCATCAACTGTGGAGGGCCACATGCAGCTGCCCTCCTTACTCACTCCGGTCCAGAAGTCAGTTTCAGAAATCAGGACTAGAAATAAAGAAAACTGTCCTGACAGGATGAAAAATAAAAAGATTTCCATAGCGTTGGTAAGATTTTCTTTGAAATCTTTGATTGTTAGTTCATACTTAATTCTTGGCAAGAACGTAAAGGTGTAATTGGTATGTTGTTTCTGTAAAACTCTTTTCGGTGCATCACTAGATGTATTTCTTAAAAGACCGTAACAACAAGCCGTTATTCATTGCCCTTAAAAAATAGTTTTAAATGTCTGAAGTTAATTGTTTAGCTTATTGAAGGAACCTTTCCAGTTTGTATTGAGTTTAAATTTGCAGATTTGTTTTAAATCAAGAAAAATCAGTATTTGTCCCTTTAAAGTAAATATTAGTAAATGTTAAATTGAAGTATTTTGTATTTTTGAGGATGACACCAATGTGTAGAGATGGGAATTGATGAGATTTAATTGATATCAATGCCATGATGATTCTGCTTATCAATCCAGTTCTTAAACACTTCCCTCATCGATTCCTGTGGCTTCTCTCTTCAGGTTGTCAAACACACTTCACTCCAGATATCCAATTCTGTGCTGCATGAATAAATGCTTTTGAAAGTAGTGCACAACAGTAAATGATGCACTAAGCATGTTATTGTTGAGAGTGAAGACACAATTTTGTCTGCCATGGTCTTTGACTTCTTTGTGACCATTCCTGCTGACTGCCTCTGATGACTGAGACTTCCTTGACATGCAAAACATGCAGCATAAATGGAAAGAAATTGATAAGGGAAATGATAAGAAAAGAAGACGAATGACATTGATACCTTGAGGGAGTAGTTATGGATTCTCAACTGGAAGTGGTTTTCAATTCCCAACTCTACCATTGTTGCCCTCTCTGTAACCAAAGATTTCTGTTCCTAGTTTGTACCAAACAAAGACATTAAGTGGAAGTAATGGAATATGATCCAGTTCAGATTTCTCTTAGAATGTGGTCCAACCCAAAATTGCTCATTGACGCCCTGACAGTTGCTTCTCCTCTGTGAGCCTCTGAGCTCTTGTGTCCATTTTCAGGTATGAGGTCTCACTGTCTGAATTGATCATCTGTTGTGTACGCTTGGAGGATTATGAGACAAAAATCTTTTGAAACTGTCTAACTGTGGTCTCCTGCGTTTCTAAAATCAGCAAAGATTTGAAATCTTCTATTTTTTGGAGTGTACTTATTTCTCCCCCGCTGAAGTTGTTTCTGTTTACATTTTATTTCGCAAACAGTGATTGTTTTATCCTAAATTAGATATAATAGCTCTATTTCTGACAACCAAAATGATCCTGAACCAAAGTTTATCCGTAATCCCACCCTGATATGAAACAACTTGTGTTACAGATATTAACCACCAAATCTTTTTCATTATCCCGAGAACATAAAACTTTCAAAACCCAATGCCTCCTTTGTTTAGAGTTGAAATGATTTGCCTCTTCATCTTTCGCGTTTGATTATTGCTCAGCTGTCAAGCTTCACAAAGTTCATCTACAGCTGCAGTTCTTCTCAAGGCTTTTGCCTGCAGCTGTTTGCTTTGTAAGTCTTTCTTTCAGCCAAAATATCCTGTGCAAAGTGAGGCTGTCAGAACTTTTCCTACCTCAGTACTTCCCGATGTTTTTAACAACACGATTTTCATGATATAAAGACAGCTAGTATTTAAAAAATACCAAAGCTTCAAAAAATAAATGTTGATTCCTAGTAATCCTTGACCTAAAAAGTGAGCACTTTTTGAATTGCAATGCTTTGGTACAAATGTTTGCTTATTGCTTTATCTTCCGTATACAGAGGGCTGGAGTCTGTCTGCAGATTTTGGTGATTCAAAAGATTGAAATTACTGATTCTGGATGGTGTGGAAACAAAACAGCTATTGTTACTTTTCAGCTTTACCAATATTGCATTCAGTTGTTATTTAGTGGTCTTATAACAACCTTGATGCCAAAAGCTCACCCAGAATCTTACCACAAGATAAATTAACAACTTTTTCTGTCTTTTACTATTATAAAAAACGTGGTGCCAGTCCCCCTTAGACAAACTGTCCGTTATACTTTGAATGATTAATTCTAAACAAGTAAAACTTTAAAGCTTTTGTGAAATCTTGTATCATTAAAGAAAAATATTTTTGCCTTGATTTGGTTGTATAGATTCAACAAGCTCTGACATGCATAAAACATCGCCTTGTCTTCTTTAAACTTGCAGCTAGCCCTGTCGATGAAGCCTGAGCACTTAAAAAAACTTTTAATTTAGATTTTAAAAAAAACAAGACGGCTCTTACAGGATACACAATAATGAAAGAGACACGGTCCAAAATGTTTTGATTGTACTTCTGCTGTTATTATTAAACTTAATATGTGCGTGACTGGCTCCTCTTCATATCTTTCCAGCTATTTAAGGCACTCTCAAGAGCTTGGTGAGTGCCACTCTTCGGGGGAGGGTTACAAAATTGATTTTTAGGCTGTTATTTACAGCAGAGGTGTACAAGTGAGATCTGATTGCAGGTAATCAGGTCATCAGGTTGTTAATGAATTGCTTCCACACTTATGATCAGCTTGGTGTCTGAATGCCCAAAATGCATGCTTATACATGTTAATACATGTATAAATAGGCTCATAGTCCATGGAAATACACATATTACTTATTTTCCAGTCTTTTCCATGCACACTTTATTTCATTGGCAGCAGTACTCTGGTCCTACATCTAAGGTTTTGCCTGCAGCGATTTTCTCTTCCTCTCTACAGAATCCTCCTGTGCCAAGTAAAGTTGTTAAAGTTTTCAGTACTGTGATACCCTTTGATACCATGTGTTGAAAAAAGATACAATCTCTGTTATTTACAATGATGGATAATATCAAAAAGTGCGAAAGCTTTGGAATAACTACAGGTCTTGTGTCATGTTTACTGTAAAGCCCAAAGGGAGAGAGCAGGGTCTAAATTGAATGAATACATTTTAAAGTGATGCCAAAGTTTTTGTGCTGTTTTAACATTGTGCAAGAGTTTTCCTGCATGTGTTCATTATTTAAAAAAAAAGATAGCGCCCTTTAATACCTCCACAAAGAAGGATCTTTTTCCTGGTGTCTTTGTTGATTTGTGTGTTTGTTTGTGAGCAAGATAAATCAAAAAGTTTTCACCAGCTTTTGATTAATTTTTTAAGGAATGTATGTCATTGCACAAGGAAGACATTTTTGGATTTTGGTGATGATCTGAATCCGGATGCAGATCCTGGAATTTTCTCATGATGTGTCTAAACTGTGTGAAAGCACAGTTTTGATAACTTGGCTAAAAATGTCTGAAATAACTTAACTGTGCTTGTTCCCTCTGAGCACTTCTAGTCAGACACATAGGACCTCTGTATTTGTTGCAATGGCATCATTTTTTTTTGACAAGAATCCCTTTTGAAGATCAATATTTTGTCAATGTGACAGCCCTGTCGCCAAGATTTTAACAAGAATCTGTCATTTATATAAAAGTAAAGCTTCTTTTAGATAGACAGACAGACAGACAGACATATACTTTATTAATCCCCTTCGGCAAATTTGGGAATTTTAAAGACGTTTCCATCATACCTTTTCCTCTAGTTTACCGCATAAAAAGTTTAAGTTTTATAACTTTAACTTTCAAAAATCTGTCATTTGCAGCTCTATAATCTCCCTTTACTTTATCAACTTTTTCCAATCCATAAAAGATAAGTCCTGTCCAAAAGTTTTTTCTTTATCTTTTCATGCATGGTGTTCACATTTGAATCAACTGTATTTCAGTTAGTCAATTATATTTAAGTTATTTGTGGGTTGGTGTATCATGGTTATTTAAGAACCACTTGAGGGCAGTATCAGTGGATTGATAGCATTATTGTAACAACAGTTAATATCTTGTATTTACTGTTTGATTGTATTATTTATCAAAGACGGCCTATAGCCATAGCCTCAATCCCTCGGGCATATCTGTTAAAAATATTCAAGGAGGTCAGCTAGTGTAAAAAATAAATGGTGTCCTCAGTAAAATGGAGATAACATGATAATGCCTGATAATTTAAAATTAAGAGTAAAATGTATCTTTTTATTTAAAAAATCAGCTGTACATATACAGTATGTGGAAATTATTCCAAAATTCAAGCCAAATGCTTGAGATGTGATTTGTATATTCTGCTGTTATATCCACATTTTGCTTTCATAGATGATTTGACTGTTCCTGTTTTAAGATTATGCAGGCATTTAATGAAATATTAAGGTGTAGGTCACCTCTTTACAGAGCCAGTTATACCTCATTTTAGATATACTGAGGTCCATATCAGTATAAGAAAGATATAAGTAGCAGCAGATCATCCCATTGATGGTTTTCTGTAGAAATGTAACCTCAAAACAAGAACTTTACTTTTTTTGTCCCTGAAATATGAGGTTTTTTTTATATATTAATTGAATTGATACTCAAAGCATAACATAACTTAAACTAGAACTACCACATGGCAGTTGTATGCCTCTGTGAGTTGTTCATTTGCCAGTGAGTGAAATGACAGTAGAGAGTCATTTGCCTCTGACCGTATACCCCCAAAGATCAGTTTATCGTCAAATCAGAGGACATTTGTGCAAAATTTGATAGAAATCTCTTTGAAAATTGTTATTCTATCAAGTTCTCATTTAAGGCCTGATCATGACATCCAACTGCTTTGTCGTTGTCCCTCTAAAATCGTACCAGTTTGTTTTTGTGTTAAAGTGTAAATTTGTACTAAATTTAAAGCAAAATCCTGAAAAATGTCCTTTAGATGTGGTGTTCGGAAGCCAGGGACATTAAACCAATTTATCTTTGACTTATGACCTCCAAAGTCTAATCAGGTCACCTTCAGTGCAAAAAGACAAATGTGGTAAGTCTGACAGGAAACCTTAAGAGCTTTCTTGAGATACTGCATTCTCAAGCCAAGGTGACAAGAAAAATCTATGACCATGACCTTTGACCTGCACAATCTAACTGGTTCATACTCATGTTGCGGTGGACGCTTGTTTTAAGTGTAAAGAAAACTCCTCAAAGCATCCCTATTGTAACTCATTCACAAAAGGTAAACACAAAGTCTTAGGACCATGACCTGTAACCTTCAAAATCTAATCCATTTGTCTTTTATTTCCAAAAGACATTTGTGCCAAATTTGTTGGAGAGCCAAATATCCAAGCATATCATGTTTTCAAGCAAAGGATGACCACAAGACTCCATCACCTAGAACTTTGAGCTATGACCTCCAAAATCTGATCAGTTCATCCTTGAATCTAGGTGGACATGTGGGTAGCGTTCCCTTGAAGACATCGAGAGGTCTCACTTTCACAAGGCTTTAATGCGAAGAGACAAATGGAAGTGCCAATGTTAGTATGGACGCACAGACGACCCAGTAACCCCAAAACAAACAAATGCCTCTGGCCTTGGCTGTCACATGTGCAGGGACATAAATACAATGTCTCTTAGAAGCTACTCTAAGAGAGTAGCTTCTAAGCTACTCTAAAATAAGGACTTATTTTAGTCCTTATGGTGCATGATGTCCAAATAAAGGGCAGTGAAATTACATATAGTCATTAGTTGTTTGTCTAAACAGCTCGGTTTAAAAGTGTACAACAATAAAGAAGATACAATTGACTGTAATCAAATGTTTTAGATCAGTAAATTTCTTAACAAATGACTTTTGGGCCATTTTTCTTATAAGACACTTATAATAAACCAGTCTTGATGATCATTTTTAATGTATTAGATAGTTTTAAGCATTTAACCATACAGACATGGCAAACAAGTACCCTTCCTCCCACATGTACATCAGGTTATCTTGTTTAAGCTACACTTGAAAGAATATACAGATAACTCATACTTCGGTCTTTCTAGTAGAGCTTACTCCAGAAGCAGTTCTGCTTTGGCCTACTTTAAAGTTTTTGGCCTGCAGCTGTTCGCATGATAACTCATTTTGGCTGCCAGAATTATTGCATGCCAAAGTTCATCCAGAATCTCACCCTTAAATAAAAAAGAAGAGTATTCTTATATTTCCATGCTACCTTTCAAAATATATCTAGAATTCAAAACTTAAAATAACAAAATCCAATGCTGTTTGCTTTGAGTAAATACAGTTCTGTGTTTTTACTAGATAATATTGGTAAGAGGGTTTTGTTATGAAGCATAAAAAAAAAAAAAAATTCTTCTCAAAAAAATCTTTTGTTGCTTTCTCACATTTATGTTATTCTTATTGCTGGTGTGTGAAAAGCAAAGAACAAATATGTAGGTGACATCAAAATTTATTGTACCAACATTTATTTTGTTGGACTTCTCTGATACTAGTTATGTTGCACTAAACGTTTAGGTCAATATAAAGTACTTTTTCAATGTAATGAATCAATATTTAATAGTTATGTAACTGTTTTTTATTTATAAATCTATCAAGGTATATATCTTTTTGACAAATGCTGTATGTCATGTACGGAAAAGTATTGGTGTCAGGCTGAACAATTAGAAACATTAAAAGGAAATAAGTTTTTTTAATTACACAAAAAAAATCCAATAATATCTAGAAAAATGCTTGATTTCAATGAAAAATGGTGAAGGTTGAGAATAAAGTTGTTAAAAAAAATTGTTGGTTTACAAAACTGAAATAAAAATTTGAAATTTGAAAAAAAAAAAAAGCACAAAATCAGTAAATTAAAAAAATGTGACTCCAAAGGGAATAAAGCACTACAGATGATGAACAGATGTATGGAGGCAGAGTTAAGTTTTTGTCATCATACAAATGTTCTGATATTTGAAATTGACATGCAAACAGCTCTAAGTTAGGCAGAGAGTTGCATTTGCAAGTTGCCCACCCCTAATGCATGCTTTTTGCAAGATTTATGTTCTTAATAGGTTTTATTGAAACTGCTCCATCTTATATTATCTGTGAGTACTAAACCAATACTTAAACTTTCAGTCTACCAATTATTCATCCAGTCTTTCATGATGAAAAAGTAGATCTGAAATGTTTTCCTCACTTACAATATGGTCGTTGGTTTTCCCTGAATTTCAGTGCAGCCTTGAATCACTTTTTATAAACTTTAAACTTGTTTTGATGAGGTGATACATCACAATGAGCATTATGTCCGCATTTATTTTTGTCAAAGTTATATTATCGTTGCATGGTAACAGAGTTTTAAGTTCGTCTGTATTCGGGAAAGTCTGACATTCATCGCTATGCAACACTAAAGTTAACCTTGACAAAAATAAATGCAGACATAATGCTCATGGTGATGGATTACCAGAGTCGATCAAGTTTAACGTCCGTGCAAATGTATTTTCATACTGAGGTGAAATAAATGGACACCACAGGGCTGCGCAGTAGGCAGGAGAAACACTGTTGTTGTTCAGTGGAAAAGGTCAGCAGTAATGAAAAGAGGACATTTTTTGTGGTAATTGGGTAAAAGATGCGACTCTAGTGAGGTGCATTACTTGAAAAGAGGAATGTGTTTTCTCCAGCTTCTCTGTTGTTAACATGCAGCAAATTGGAGGCATCTGATATCATAAAGCAACACAAGACATTCATTCTATTTAGTCTCTAAATCTAGGCTTAAAAACATTGATTCCCTTCAGATTAAGTTAATCAAAGGACAATAAAGGTTAATCATACAACACAAACTTAAATTATGTTTTTTCCAACAAAGAAATCTCTTGTGCAAGCTTGTGCTATTACCAGTGATTCACAAAAAAATTGCTGTCTGAAATAAATATAAATAGTTTTTTTATTGATAAAACACTGACAGAATAGGCCTGGACACACATGTTCACATAAAAACACCTCTGAAGAATCTATGCAGTGACTGTGTCATTACTTGTTGTTTAGTTTATATATATATATATATATATATATGGAAACGCAATTTTGACAAACTCAAAGCCGGAAGAGCATTGTGTCCCTCCTGAAATCTCTGGAGCCTCTTTTTGGGGACCTGGATTCCAAAGTGGGAACCAAGGCTTTAAAGAGTGTAACTTGATGCCTTTATTTTCTGTAGTTAGTTGTTCATTTTGTTGATACACACAAAAAAGACTGGGGCATCAGTGGTTTAATCTGGTGGTTTGATCTACCAACAACCAGAGGGTTGCAGGTTCAAGCCCAGCTCTAGCTGCCATATGTATCCTTGGACAAACACTTAACCTCAGCTTGCTCCCACTGCTGCATAAGTACATGTAAATAGGTTTGAAAGGACGAGGATGTGTTAACAAAAATTGATTGACAACTTACATAAAACCATCAGTAAGTGAATATGAGAGTGAATGTGATGTGACCTGCAGTGCAGAAAGCGCTCTGAGTAGTCAGAAAGACTAAAAAAGTGCTACATGTGTTTATGTCTACTGATAATTGTTCATGTGTGAATGGTATTTGTTCATGCGTGTATAATTCATCTGCCATTGGGGACCCTGAAGAAAAAGTTAAGGAACCACTGATCAAGACTAAAACCTTAGAGTTGAAGAAAATAACTAAAATGTGACTAAAGCCCATTTTCCCCCAAATACCACGACGAAATCTAATGAAGCTGCCAAACTTTATCACCTCTTTACTGTTGAGTTATTTCTCTTTTATGCACCTTTAATCAAATCCTTCCTGCAGAGTAATATATTGAATGAACACTAGAGGGCAATGTCTTCCCATGTAAGTGCACTGAAGCGGCATCTTCCTCAAACTTGATATATTCACACAGAATCTGAATACATAATGCAGACTCACCACCACCTTTAAGAAGTTTCATAAACCTTCAAACTAAAATGATGTTACATTTCCCACAGCAAAATAAGACCCTTACCTCTTATTGCATTACAGACAGCTATAAGGGAATAAACAATAACAATGAGCTGCACACAGCCTCATTTATTCATCATAGAGGATCGGACTGCGATGTATCACAAGTAAACATCATTTTGTTGGCTCGCAGTCAGTCTTGAACTAAGTTAATAGGTATTTAATTACATTGATGCATCATGTAATTGGCACCACGGAGAAAGGAGACAAACCGGGGCACGCGGCCTGGATTGGGAATTAAAGAGATGTATTTATCTAAAGCCTGTCTGATTACCTGGCAGAACCTCACAGACAATGGGGTAATAAATCTTCAGTTCACTGTTTCTCATCTCCAGTGAATGACTTACAGCGCGCGGCAGCATTAAGCCTGTGTGTGCCCACACACATACACACAGCCATACACACACAGAAGCGTGCATGTGCTGAGTGTATGTGTGAAGCAGCTTATTAAAATGTGTAATAGATTTACTGACCCTGATATGCCACTAGAACAAAAAGTAATTATTCATACTGTGTAGAGCAGTCTAATTTTAACCAATGGAAAGATTTTAGAAAGAGCGAGATGGAATTAGTGAGGCATGGCTAAGGACTCAAATGGGCTCTGGGAAGGCATTTTGGTCTCTTGTTAAATGACTGCTTCATCTAGGTGTGAAAAGCAGGGAAACTAAAGGAGGAAAATTAAAACAGCAATTTGATGATTTTAAAACATGGTTTAATTTCCAATAGCTTTGCCTCAGTGAACTTTTAATTTCTCTTCTTTAAAGAGGGTTAACCAATAGGAAAAAGGGTGAAATAATTACCCTCTTTGTATAGAAATTATAGAAATATTTCTTTTAAGGTCAGCATTTTACTGGATATGGTCTCCATGGCTCTTAAAAGCCATCTGGGTTTTCGATGCAGCAGGTTTGGTTTTCCGTGTCATATCAACATTTGCTCCTCTTTAGACGGAAGCAAAAATTCTGATTCATAATTCAGGCTGCGGGATGAAATGACTTGGGCTGAAATATTGATGATGCTGGAATATTGCTGTGCAGCCACCGCTAACAGTCCCCGTCTGCTCTGTCACTCCTCCTCATAGCTCTCTCAGGTCCTGCTAAGTGCTTTGAACCAAGACCTCATCCGGTTCACACTCAAGCCAGGGGTGCTGGTAAACGTGTTCGCCACGCAACTGTCTCCAGGTGAGTCACACACCTACTGGAATCTGACTTCCCAAAAAAAGACCTTTTAATGGAACAGATGTGTCCAAGTTACAGAAACTTCTTCAGACTTCCATATGATGCTATTTCTGTTTTTAATGTCTAAACTTTTTGGAGTACAGAGCTAACAGTGTTGTGATTATCCTTTGTAAAGTAAAATCAACCATTAAAAGTTGATTGGACGTGAGATTTGCGGTTATTTTTCTTGAATATTTCCACTAAAACAACACAGCACTTTGTTTCTTTGTCATTAAATAAGATTCTGGTACAATAAATGTATCAAAATAAAGATGCATTTGTCCTCTGGTAATCTTCATGTGCACTCAGCTTCTCCCCCATTCTTTGTCCTTCAAAGCTCCTCTCGTGGACAGCAGTGATAGCGTCCACAGTGGCACTGCAGTCATCATGCTGGTGTCAGTCGTACTCATGGGCCTGGCTGTGTTTGTTATTTATAAATTCAAAAGGTACAGTATGCTACATTATTCATTGTAAAAAAACATATGAAACAAAAGAGCATTATTTAAATAAATGTTTGAAGACGAATCACCTGGCTGTTATGTTTTAAGCTCCTGTGAGGAACTTTTAATTATTCTTGCCTCCCCTGTGCACAAAACATCATAATTTATGTTGTTTCTCTTTGATATGTCTCGTGTGCAACTTGCAATGAATTCTTGGCCTGAAAACATTTTCAAAAAGCAGTTTTGACCTTTTCTGACACCTACCCCTCTACAGCCCTCTCATACAATCATCATAGCAGTCATTAAAATAGACTGTCTTTAATAGAATATCCTTTATTGTCATTTTCACAAGTACAACAAAATTGGAAAAAGCCATGTTGTTGCTGATGGTCCAGTTTTTCTTTTCTGCAGTACAATAAGTACAAGTATCAATCTCAGGCTGTTTAGTTGACAGCTTAACAAATTGTCACGGGAGCTTTAACATAATCCTCTCATATTATTTGAATGGCATCTATGTCTGGTTTTCAAAATTAGAGAGCTTCTTTTATATGATTATTTGTTTTTAAGGTTAGATACTTGAAGGAAGAAGGGTGACAAAGCTAGCAGAAAGAAATGTACCCTGACTTGTAAAAAGACCTATCTTTCTTTTGGTTTTAAGGCTTCTGTGAAGACTTTAACTGGTTATAAAACAACAACAATTGAATTTGAATATCTAGAAAATGGTTTTAAATCTCTCTTTTATTCTGGTCTGACTACTACCCTGCAGCAGTCCTTCTAGGCAATTATTATGTCATAATGTCATATTGTGTCATTACCTACTTACTTTTCGGACAGGTGGCAAAAATAAACACATCTACCTGAAAACATCAGGGATTTCTTTTGTTTTAAAGGTCCTATACGGATTTGTAGTTGCTTATAAATGCAGCCCAAAAGAGCTTCTAAAGTATTCAAATATTCTACAAAAACATGTGAGACTCTCTACAATAAGACTGATAATTTCTTAATTAACGGCCAAAATAATGGGCTCCAAAGGGCTGTGTCGGCCTCATGTGTCACCTACCGCCTAGCAGCAATTTAAGGTAAGTATAATGACAATATATGAGGGAAGTCAATCTTGTTGATAACCTTATTTGTTTTTAGGATCAAAATAAGTATCGCTTGAATTACAAATATTTTTATCTACATACAATTTCCCACAGGAGCTTTACTATAATCCTTTGTTACATTTATGGCAGGAATGTGTGCATACAAATCTCAAAGCTCTACAGTGTTGTTTTTGTCTGATGTTTTGTATGATTCATGGGTGGAGACTGAAAAAAACAGGGGATATTTCTTCACTGTCTTGGAGAAAAAAAAAACTCTTGCCTTCAAAAAATGAGATTTCTTTTGATTGTCTTGTTAGAACTTTTTGTCTCTCATAACAATGCCTGACAGTTTCATGTATCATAAGAATGACATACAAGACTAATCAGACCATAAGTGAAAGACTGATCATTTGAAGGTACTTTTAACAGCTAAAAATGGCTTGACAAGGCTGTTGAGGCTTCATATGGCACCTACCTTGCAATAGGGCTTTCAGGCCATTACTATGCAGTAACAGTATAAGAATATTTAGATCTTTAACTGTGGTGGGCTTGTTTGCCTATTTGGGTTTTTGTACTTGTATTGCTCTTAACTAAAAACCTATCTTGGGAGCTTTGATCAGTTTACATGATTGGCATGTGTATCTTATTTATTAGTGTCCAATCTTGCTCCAAGATTAGATACTGGCAGAGATAAAGAGGATATGACTTTAATGCCTCAGGGGGGAAAAGAGATGATCCTCACCTGAGAAAATCGATAAATAAATGAATACTGTATTTATTGGATTTCAAGCTATTGTGAGAATTTTTTAACCATTTCTAATGAATGTTAGTAATTTACAAAAACACTTGAGAGCATCAGCAATTAGATCAATAATTTATTTATCCGTTGCCAAAAGATGGCAAAAGGCTTGTCTGACGTCTGCTTCCGACGGCGCTTTAAGGTAATTATATTGTTAGTACATAAACATTTGACCTTGTTGGTGATGGTCTTGTCTGCTTATTTTGGTTGTAAACAAATATCAGCATTCATATCAGACTGTTTTATTACCCACTACAGACCCCTCACAGGAGCTTTAATTTATCATC
Organism: Cetoscarus ocellatus; assembly: GCA_037902135.1. Taxonomy (NCBI): domain Eukaryota; kingdom Metazoa; phylum Chordata; class Actinopteri; order Labriformes; family Labridae; genus Cetoscarus; species Cetoscarus ocellatus. The sequence goes on along the minus strand of JBAMNC010000028.1, from coordinate 32,997 downwards.
GGTTGTAGGTTATGTTTTTGTTGGTTGTTTGTCTGTGAGCAAGATAACTGAAAAAGTTCTTTACAGATTTTGATGATATTTTCAAGGAATCTTGGTCATGGCAGAAAAGAGAAGTGGTTAGGTTTATGGGGTGATCCAAATCTGGATGCAGATCCAGGATTTTTTTAGTGGATATGTTAACATTGTGTGATAGGGCAGTTTATCATATTTTCGGTAATAGCTTGGCTTGCAATGTCAGGAAGGCCTTGTTGGAGGTTTGTGTTCTCTGAGCTTTTCTATTTTTTTTTTTAACAATGTTGGTAACAGATTTTTTGTATTGTTTAATTACCACTGGCTACAAAACTAATAATAGTTTTTAATGCCTTGCAAAATGTTGAATAGGGCTGTTTTGGCCCTGTTTGACACATGCCCATTGACAACAGGCATTCATAATAATAATAGATATAATTCATCAGTGTTGTAGTTGATGGGCTTTTCTGAAATTGGGGTCATATAAGAGCATCCGTGTCAATTTCAGACTTTTTAGTAACTTGTTAAAACCCTTTACCTGAGCTTTTATTGATTTTAGGTTTCATGATTGTCATGTATGTTTGTTCTTTACAGTGACAATTCTGGAGAGCTTTTTTACTGTTAGGTTAGATGCTTTGATCATTTTCAAGTTTATGCTACCCGACAGAACTGGACAAAAAAGCACATTACCTTTAAGAAATACAGCTTACCTATGGCTTTAAAGCTCCAGTGAGGATATTCCTCAAAATGGTGATAAAAAAACTTCAAATAATACTATAACTGGTCTCCACCAATATGTGAAAAATTGCTTAACAACCCTGCTGTCAGCACTTTCAGACAATTATAATGACAATATAATAATAGTCAAGCTTGTTGATGATTGCCTAATCACTTTTCTGGGTCACATATTGATATCAGAATTAATTCCAGACTGTTTTATTACCTGCTACAATCCTCTCACAGGAGCTCTAAATCACTGCAAATATCCATGATAATATAGTTGTTATTTTAGCTTTTTTAAAATGTGTGTTTGTGTGTGTGTGTGTATTGTATCATGGCCCATTATCTGCAGGCAAGCACCTCACTACTGAAGTCCTGAAACTTTCCACAGGAATTCAGCCTTCATTTATCTCTGAGTTATGGACACTGGCGACACAATAATAGCTGCAGGAATAAGACAATTCCCCTCTGTCTCAATCTGCAGAATATTACAGGGAATGACAGTCTAATCAATTCTCCCACAGAGCTGAATGGGTGTCAGAGTCCTGCAGTTATCAATATTCATCTATCTGACAATGTGAGGGTTGACCTTTAGGAAATGCTAAACACAGCCATCCAAGGTGAGGCATACTCTGCAGAGTGGCAGGAAAGGTTGAGGTGGTAAGTCCTGAGACAACATACATTATACAGTGAGGGACATACAGTAAATAGCATCCTGTGCTGCAGGTAATCCCATGCCAATCACAGAGGAATAGCTTGCTCTTCTCTGCAGTTTCCTGAATTTTACTCATTATGAAGCCCAACATTGCTTAACTCTTACTTTTGGGATTATAATTACTGCATTAAGAAATCAAGTTGGGGTTCCTAAAGCTGTCTCAAAAGTCACAGCACCAGCTGCTGCACAAAATCACGAGGGGAGGATCTGGAATTAGAAATGCAAGATGTTAGTTTTAAGCAGAATTACGGGCGCATCTGAAGGGGATGAAAAATTGATTGAAAACTGAGGTGAACAATATGAAAGTGAGAGAGCAATGCCCAGTGGAACGCAAAATGCCCTAGTTTCCGGCTTTCAAGCAATCCTCTCCCATCTTTAACAGTTAAAAATAGTGTGTGACACATTATGCATAGTGAAAGCATTAGTGAAACAGACCTGATGGCAGCTTTCCATTAACTTGCTGATTTTTAAACAGTCTTATTTTTTTCTTTTTCATCTCGCTGGGCCTAAAGGAAGATTCCAGGCATCAACACGTACACAGTGGATCAGCCCGACAAAGAACAAGAGGTCATCCCGACAGTGACCTCCATCGCCGTCCCAAATCCTGAGGGGGATAAGCTGACCTCTTTGGATCGTGTGGATGTACAGCTCGACTCTAAAAGCAGAGGTATTAATGGGTCTGTTTCCTACACCGTGGTTCAGTTTCTCCTCGAGCACACTGAGAGTTTACTCATACTGTTATTCTCTGATGCTTTTGTTTGACAATGAAGGTCTGTTTTGTATGCTGGCGGAGTAATTACACGGTCAGAGGAATCACTTTTTAAAGCTACAGAAAGAAAAAACTTCCACAGCACACAGAATGTTGTTATGCTGCTCACAGTATCAAAAGAATTACAAAGGCTAAGAGAAACATTTTCTTACATCAATCAGCTGGCTATGCCTGCCTGTTTTAGGGGGTCTTTTTAAATAAAATTGTTTGTCAGTGATAATGGTGTTTTTATTAAACACCCATCATTTAGATTTCAGAAATCACTAGAATAATCGATCAAATGGAAGTGAAATAATTTACCCAAGAGGACACTTCACATCAAAATTTAGAATACAAGCCACACTGGTGAGCTGCTGTTTTGAGGAGACACTCATAGGTAAAGGGGGTTCTAAGTGTCCTTCTACACAATGCTTTACACTTTGTTCAGATAAGTCAGCAATGTGCAGTTTCTTGGCTATTATGCCGCTCTTCTAGTTCAAGTCTCTTTTGCCGTGCAAGAATAGCCTGAAGATGTACTTACAATTTGTCCTTGTGTATGCGTTTTGTCAGTTGTGTTCTTTTGTCATGAGCATTATCGTTCATATGGCCTGTACGCCATGTATGTCACTGGAGGAAACCACAAGAGGGCACACAGAGACCTCAGGCTATATGCAACTTCCTAATGTGTGAGAAGTAAACTTTAAACATGGCAACAGTTTTATTTCTGAGTGAAACTGACAAGATAAACACCAACAACCAATGTCACCATCAGATGTGTTTGCAACTGATAGCCAGTGTTCAGACCTCATCATCAGCACCGTCTGCACTCTGTTTCTACTATACTTTTCCTCTGTGTGCCGTAACCATCTCAGTGTTATGGTCTGAATAGTGACCGTGTCATCTGCTTACCTTCAGCTGGCTGTGCTGATAGATGTTTTAGTTAAAGCACCAGCAAAAACACAGGGTGTACTCTCTAATGCTTTATTATGAAGTGTTTTTATTTATGTGTCAAAAATACTAATTAGTAGTTGGTATGCTAGGTATGTTAGATACACTCTTAGAAGCAAGCACACCACGGGATAAAGTCAACAGAAAGTCACTAGTTAAACCAGTACACCAAAGTTATTTCCAAAATACTTCCCTACCTCTGAAAGAAAAAGTATCTGTCAACTGGATTAATAAACATGTTTGTGTCTGTGTTGTCCTAATAGCACATTATTTCTAAGTGAATGATTGAGGTCTTCATTGATTAGTTTGTCTTTAAACTCTCTGTTATAGTTGTTCCTGCTGATGTGCTGACTCTGTTACTGCAGCTTGAATCTGCATTGCATTAATTTTGAAAGATGTGCACAACCGATGCGCTGAACCGTCACAGGTGACGTTGTAGGTCCTCATCCACAGAGTTTACAGCAAGTATAACTCCAGCCTTGTGTTTCTGTTTCCTCTCGGCCTGTGAGGACTTCCTCTGCTTTTTGACTTTAACCAAGAAGTCTTTTCCAACAAACAGACAGTGCAAACATTTTTTTATGTTTCCCTTTTAAATAAGCTTACACTGGTTTCAGATGTCCCCATAACATTTTTGTGAAGTTTCTTGGCCAAAAATTCACTCAGGTTTGGATGCCTGGGATGCTTTTTATTTCAGCCCTGCTTAGAAAAGGCTGTTTTCTAAAGAAGTGGATGTGGGTTTGGCTTTCCTGTGCTGTGTTCTAATGATTACAGTTGCTGCATAAACATGCTTGCAATGCAAACATGCAACATCCTTCCACCTGACCTGCATAGTGTTTAACATCTGTAGGTCAGGTAGTGGCATATCCTCTTATGAAATCATGAAGGGCAATTTTCAAACAAACATCTGTTAAAGCACATATTTTCTTTAAGGTGCAGCAAGCAACAGAGAGGGATTCAAATTTTCTTATGTTAGAAGGTTAGTGGGCAGACCATGTACACATATATACATATATCAATCAATCAATCAATCAAACTTTATTTATAGAGCACTTTTCATACATAAAATGTAGCAATATACTGTACCTCCACCAAGAAGAATATGCTTTTACCAGCATTTGTTTTTCTTTAAGCAAAATTATTCGCAAAGTTATGAGCAGATTTTTGTGAAATGCTCAGGTAATGTTAATCATCGCACAAGAAATAGCTGGTTAGCTAACATTGCAAAAAGTGTCAGAAATGCCTTAGTGGAGAGTTGTGCTCTCGGAGAACTTCTAGTTTTGTATAAAAAGATTAAAAAGTTTATTTTGTATTATAAGGAAACTTTACATAATAAATTCAGGTTGTCATAATTTTGGTACCACCTGTGAAAAAATCAGGAAGAATGCCTTGCTGATCTTTTCTGCCTAAATATTAGTAGTGTTTCTACTTTAAGTAATTGGTCTGTCTTTTTTAATGACTAACTTTAAGCTGTCCACAAATTTAAAAGTTAGGGCTGAATTTAATGTCATCTGACACCCACTGCCTGCAGTACGCTTGGTGCATTCATGGTTTCATTTGGATGAGCATGTTATCAAGTCAGAGCTTTCAGACTGCAAGTGAGCCGCATATCTGATGTGCTTCTCACTCCCCAAATATATTGCTTTTTTTTACTGCAAACCAAGCAAGCATCTTGGTCAAAACAGACAAGAAAAACTTAAGAACAGATCCATTTTTACCTTATTTCAGCAGATTTATACTGTACCCACATAAGTAGAATATGTCAGAAACAAGATGGAAACAGTTCAGTTGTACCTCCTCAGTTTGCCACCACTGTGGAGAAACTCCTCAGACGTCTTCTCTTCTGAAGTTTTCCTAGGTCAGTTATTTAATGAATCAGGTCACTTGTGGGGAGATTTATTGTGGTTCTTCAGAACTTTCTGTTTAAACTCTGCATTGAAGTAAAGGTTGTGAAGAGAGTCAGGGAGAAGCACACTCATGCACGTGGTCTGACAGCCACAGCCTTGTAATCCAAAGCAGGGATGCACATCAGGCATGTGTATTTAGTGTGTTTGAACCATTCAGCAATAAGAATAACAATATAGACAGAAGTAAATCTTGATTTTTTAAATTTATTTATTTATTTTCAATTCTGTTGCTTTTACGCTATTACAGAAGTTTCACTGTTCATTCAAACTCTTACATTTCCTGCTAGAAACTCATTACAAGACCTTTACTTCAATTTGCCATGGTTAAATGGTTGAATTGTTTTTTTGTTTTTTTTCTGGACAGTGACAGCACTATTTTAAAAAATGGTACTTTTTTATTTGAGACGTATTGAAGGGTTTTAAATAGAAATGACTTCACTGACATATAACAGAAAGAAATGCACCTTTACCTACAAACATCACAGTTACTTTGGTTTTATAATTTTGGTTACGGTATATAATTTTTTAAATTTTCATAATTTTTTTTTTTTCCTTTATCTTTTTTTCTTTTCTTAAAAAAAAAAAAAATGTTACTGGTGACCTTCCATGTTAGTTTGTAAGTTTTCCAATCTTTTAACCAAACAAAAGTGTGAAAAAACATTTGTAATCAGGACAATACAATATTCAATCATTCAGTAATAGAGCGTTTTTGTGTGTGTGTTTCCTATAGAGTAATTTTGGGGATAAAGGGTACCACTTTGTCCACAGGAGGCACCATACTCAAGTCAACTAAATTCAAAGTTTATTTCTAAAGCATGTTTAAAAACAACCTCAGTAGACCAAAGCGCTGTACACGGGTACAATATAGTCATGCACACACTTCATAGTAATAAAAACAGTAATTATAATTAGAAATAGTAATAATAATAAAAACAGTAAAAAAAACAGTAATGTAATAAAAAATAACACAATATTAAAAATCAAGTATATAAAAATTGAAATAAAATAAGAATAAAAACAATAGAAGAGAAGATAGGGAATAAAAGATGAAGGATAAATGCCAAGGTTACTCTTCTAGCTTGGAATGAACACCAAAGAAAAAAGTAAACGCAAAAGTTTCCAATGGGAGCTTCAACATTGCATCAAGGGTTATAATGACTCAAAAACAGGAAAATTGATCCCACATGTAGAAGAATGAGGATATTTTATCAAGTACAGAGTATATATGAGTGTACATTGATAGCAAAATGAAGGCTCTAAAGTTACAGATATAATGTTACCATGACTTTAATTGGAGTGTATTTTATGCATATTAAAGATTCTTCTCCTCTGTTGCGATCTCCCGCCAGCTTTAGCAGACTCTTGGGGTGGTGTTTACTTTTGTTAAACTTTTCTTTGCCAATTTGCAGAAACAGGGATGCACTTTGAATATGTAGTCATTTTTCTTGTTAATTAGTGCAGCAGAATGGGCTGGCTTTCCTCATACAAAACATTTAGGTTAGCCAAAAACTTTGAGGAAGCCTGGGAGAAGAGGAAAAGAAGCACTTACACTGTGATCAATTTATAGCCTTTCAGCATTTCTTTACAATGCAGAGTGCACTTGTTTAAAACTTGAACCAAAACTTTTCTTACTTGATCAGTCATCATGACGTTGTGCAGTAATCGTTATAGTTAAAAATGAAGCCGAGTCTTGCTCAAATGTTTGATCACATGTAAATAAAATCCAAGCCTCTCACTGTGCCATTTACTTATTTTGTTCTAACACACTGCAGCCTGGCTCTCTCACAGTACTTACAGTTTGCAGATTGCTTTGAAAAGGTTCATTACCCATCAAAACTGTGTCAAAATGTCCTCATTCTGGGGAGCAGTCAGACTGAACAGAAGGCTAATGTGACAGTACTTCAGACCAAAACATTATACATCGTTTTTGAAAAGACTGTTGAATATTTAAAATCCAGTCGTGTAGCACAGACAACTTTAATTTCACCCTCTATGTTGTGTTTGACTTTGGCAAGATTCCCAGGGACAGATATATCACAAGCATGTTACACACTAAACAAATTATTCAGCATCCTTCAGGGCAGTTTTTCTTGTAGCTGGTGGCCCCATGGTTGGGTCACGCTTTATGTGTGCAGGGTGTAGTCTTCCAAGCAGGGGTGGGGGCAAGTTTAAGCCCAACCTGTAGCTCCTTTTCCATCCCTTACTCTCTCTGTCCATTGCTCTCTCAAATTAAGGCACAAAAGCCTCCAAATGCAGCCATAGTTTAGTCACTGTTCTCTGTTGTTACATTCGTAGCTCTCACCTCTTTCTCCTCGGTGGATGCTGATTGGTGAGTTCCTCTGCAGACCAAGCTCATCATTCCAGCTTGAAGTTGTATTCAGCTGCACTTCAAGGTGATGCTGCTAGGTTTCAGTTCAGACAGGAATATTTGACCAGGATTTAGTGAGAAGAATTAGCTTGACTGACTTGTAAATCTGACGCTGGGTATGTAGTAATACAAATCTTACTGATTTTACAGACATCCCTTGTACCTGCAAGGATTAATTTTTCCTAGCATCATATTAGATTTATAATTGTACTATTAAGGGATATTTCAGCATTTTTAAGTTAGTTTGAAGGGATGTCTAACAAATCTTTTAATTGATAGATCATGATGCGGATGTAGATGAAGATGCATTAATGCAGAGACAGTCAATAATTATTTGATCTTGCAGAGGCTGATGCTAGACTGCAGTTTCAGTTCTGTCTCTGAGGAAGAAAAAAAAGTATGAGATGATAAGGTCAATGAAATGTATTCATTTTGGTTTACAATGTAATTACATTTTTGCTGCAGTTGATCTAAAAAAACTATTTTTTAATTAAGAAATGGAGTTTATATTTATCTGACGGCTTGTATTATTTTCATCTAAAAAGTCACCTGGTGCAGCAATATAGAAAATCAAGGATGCTTCTCACTGCAATGCATCATGATATAGAATCAAACTGAAATGTTAACTTAATAATCCCATTCAATAATATCATTCAGGTATGTATGTATTTGACAAAAGTCAGTAAAGTGGCTAAAAGAGCTCCCAGCAGAGCTGCCCCTTTGAAGTGAGTGAGCTCAGACTACCAGTAAGGTACATTGTAATTGTGCTGTGTTGTGTTTCACACAAAATGAGCCACAAAATGTTTTGGGTCAATTTGGGTGGAAATTTTTAGAGCACTCTATTTTTCCTCCAGAAAGTCTGGCACACAGTGGGCATTGATTCCGCCCACTAAACCTCTCTCTGAGGAACTTCTTGTTCAGTATGCTCCAGTTTATAAAGATAACCCTTGAATCCACAGTAAACAGAACGTCATCATCACTTGAGACAAAATCACTCATATTTGGGTCAGTATTAGTTTCCTCTACCACTGTTGTGTCGTCCTGAGTTCATAGAGTGAAACAACAGCTCGGTTGAATCAACACACACAGCGAAATAACACACAGCCCTTTGCTGCCTCGTAAAATAGTGCCAAACAGAGACTCCTTAAAGAAGAACACAACCAAACATTCTACACAACACAGTTGTGTGGTTGGTTTTACATAAAGCTCATGCAGTTATGATGAATACTTGTACCTGCCAACAGCTGTAAACCTTACCTGTAGTCTAAGCTCACTTTCCTAAAAGATACAGTGATGATGGGAGCCCTTCAAAAGTACTGAACTATCCCTTTAAGGTGAATATCTGTTCATTGTTTATGTAAATATACCATAATGTACAGCATATAACATTGCTATTGGCCCATTTATATATGGTATGACTCTCTGCTCCATAGTCCCCTGTGGATTTTTACTATTGATTGAAAATGCACCTTAAATAAAATTATATGATTAAAATGAAAATTCCCCATTCAGACTGTAAATATCCTGCATATTACAGTTGGTGCTTCTTACTGTAAACTGTCTTTTTTTATTAAAAATTATGTCTGGCATCTATTTCTTCTTAAGTTAGCATGTACCTCATCAAGATAAGTGAATCAATTTCCCTTGTATCTCTCTCAAACATTAATCAATTGATGTGAAAAACTGAGGTATTAGCCATCTCTGGGTGCCAGTATATGTAAACCTACAAGAGGAACAATTTGCATCTGTCTGTCAGAGGAAAGATATGACAAAGTGTCTGTTTAAGTGCTGCTATTTTCCCTCCTGGTCTATTATCACCCAAGTTGCCAAGCTACAGTGCCTATCTAGAGCTATGTAAATATACATTTACCATCCTGAGTTCCCCATGGAGAGGTGTTAGTATTCACAGGTAAGTGAAGCACAATCAAGTGTCGGCTAAACTGATGAGAATGTCAAGGTAAATTATTTGACCCAATAAAATAATTAGTGCATCAGGAAAGCAGCGCGGCGGTGAAAGCATTTTCATCATAGAAAATATCTACGGGGTTCCGGCTGATTTACTTCCAGCCGCAGCTAAACAATCGACCCATCCCAGATAAATGTGTTTGCCTGCAAAAATACACCCATATGCAAATGCTGACATAAAATTCCCTCCTCTGTCTGTTTCCTTTCTTCTCCCCTGCCAGGCTACCTGCCATCTCACACAGACATCAAGCTCTCTGATGAAGCGCCCCATGTGTTTTAATGTTGGGAGTCTATGACCGACTCGAAAGCAATACATCTTCTTTGGCAGTTACTTCCAGCAAGCTATGAAACCACGGTCACAATGAACGGTCTCGAGTGTTTTGCTACCCATGCATGGATGGACCAGCTCACACTGTGCTGCCTAATCCCTCTGAGGAGACTGTACAGATTTATACTCGCTTCTTGAAAACAAGGGACACTTTTTGACTGAAAATACTTGTATTTTTGCAAGGAAACTGATCTTTTTATGTAAATAATGTACATCCATAATGGAGGACGCTAAAGCTATTTGTCTCAGCTGGTTTCAGCTGCGTCCGGCTCAAATATGGAAATATCAAGCAGCAGGAACAGACGTAAAATGTATGATATTATCTCCAAATATGCTCCTGTTTCTCTTCTTTGGGCCTGTGTTTGTGAAGTTTACTTTGTTTAACTCTGTGGAAAGCAGCTTATCTGAGCAAGACAGTGAGGGAAGCAGATTCATTAAGCTCTGTACAATCAGTAAATCTTATCACCACCTTCTCATCAAATGAAAGCTTGCAATATCCACGAGATGAGGGAGGACTCCCGCTCCCAGATCTGTGTATTCCATCACGGCTGCCGCTCAAAACGCAGCACACGTCATAACGAAAATAAGAACAGAGAATGAGTGTGTACTAGAAAGGTAGAACAAAGATTCCTCCTGTTTTAAGGACTTAAAGTAGCCCTTTTAATAACTTTGGAATGAATTTTATAAATGTTTGAACAATTTAGAATACATGATAAAACCAAACTTTTAAATCATCAGGGGTGGAAAGTAACTGATTGACTTAAATTATGTTAAATGTGAGTGGATTTTTGCCCACTGGTATTTTTTAAATGAAAACTTTCTCTTTTGCTTGAGCTTCTTGTTAGGGAAGAATTGAACTCCACATTTAATGGAGAGGCTGAGTGCTGAGTAAACAAAAAACAAAAATCTAACCATCGAAGCTCTTCATCATCTAGTGCTGCCATAATGCCAAAATTTTAACTTTAATCATTTAATGCCAAATGTCACGATAATGAAACAATAAGGTTGGATACTTGACACATTAATAAGAAACAGGTTGTTGTCAGCAGTTGGTCACATATTGGAGTTCATAGTTTGTTAACAAAAAGTACAAAATACACTTACAATGATTTTTTTAACAATTTAATATATATCTTAAAAATGTGTTTATCTGCATTAAACTATAATCCATCCATCCATTATCTTTCTGCTGTCCTTTTCAGGGGGCTGGAGCCTATCCCAGCAGACACATAGTAAGAGGCAGGATACCCCAGACCATTTGCCAGCCAATTGCAGGGCTACATAGAGAGATAGAAAACGATTCATGCACCCACTCACACCTACAGGTAATTTTAAGTCACCAGTTTACTTAAGGAACATTTTTTTATGATAGGAGGAAACTGGAGTGCCCAGAGAAAACCCATGCAGGCACGGGGAGAATATGCAGACTCCCAACAGAAAGGCTCTGACCAACACGGCAACTTTCCTGCTGCGAGGCATGCGCACTAACCTGCCCTCTTCAGGCACTCTCTATTCATTCAGTCAAATTCAGTGTGATTATACAGAACCGTGACTCTCTGAGTATAAAATACATTTTTACTGATTTCTTTAATGTCTAATTAAACTCTCAAATAGAGTGACATTATTTGGGACTAAGGTTATTATAACCTATACTGTTATCAGAGTTGGGCAGTAACCTTTAATGAATGAGGGACTTCATTCACAGAGAGGTCCACATATATGTTTTTTCACTCAAATCTCATCCTCCATGATGTGTTGAACTTCAAACTGTTTTAAAAGGTACAATCCTTTAGAAGAAGAAGACGTACTTTATTAATCCCTCACGGGAAATTCAGATTCTTTACACTCTGTTGTTGAGACATGCTTTACACACATAGGCTGAAATACACATGCACATGCACAAACAGGTCCTATGATCATGTAGTAATGGAGAGATGTCAGAGTGATGGCTTGCTGCTCCTGAAGAGGCGCTTCCGAGCAGTTCGGGGGTTCAGTGCCTTGCTCAGGGGCACTTCGGCAGAGCCCAGGAAGTCAGCTTGCACCTCTCCAGCTACCAAACCAACTTCCAATCATGGTTTGGTCGGGATTCAACCCGGCCATTCTTCGGTCCCCAGACCAAGTCCCGATGGGCTGAGCTACTGCCGCCCCCTCCACCAGTATACACCACCAGTATAAAAATAAACGCATAAATAAAAGCATAAAAGTAATATAATTACAGTGATATAGTAAAAGTTACTCCCCAACAGAGACAGTCTCAATGCTTTGGGATCACATACAAATGTTTAAACTGTCAAATGCAGTTGAACAATTATTTTTACTTATATTTTAACAAAAGGCAGAAATAGGTCACTGTCTTCCTAAAATACAGAAAATAATGTTTAATCCAAAAGGCCAAACAGAAAATAAAAGCGATTTTAGGATACTTTTTTTTCTGAAACAATGCCCAGAGTATTTTTTTTAAATAAAGTAAGGTTCAGTTTTATTGGGTTTTTTATATCAATGTATTTACTGATGCAGGCAAAAAAGGTTTACAAAAACAATCACTGTCAATGATACATCTAATTCCTGGTAATGCCTTTGAAATAAGTTTTAAAGAGATATATGTAAATGTTTCTGTTTCACATGTTTTTATGGCAGATTTTTTCTTCTAGTTCTAGTATTGATATTTTTAATTGACCTGATGGGTCCTGACAGGGACACAAAGAGTGAAGCAGAGGACCACATGAGGGCCCCAAACTCCTTATTTATGATATATTGATATATTTATGTGATATCTTTCTTTTTCTCAGGAAGGAGAAGTTTCTGCTGAAAGTGCATAATCAAAAAAGTCTTTCTCGCCATGTTTTCTCTTTCTCATGCCCACTGTTGGACAATAATCACTTACTTATAAGATATCTTTGAAATTAAATATCAATAAGGGATCATAATTTCTAAAAACAGTTATGGTATTCCAGATACCAGTCAAAGTAATTTTTCGATACCAAGTTAACAGCAAGCGTTTTTCATGTCCAGGGTGGGCTGCTATCATAGTTATGTTTATGTTTGTTTAACAACCTACTGAAAAGTTCAGAGCAGCTCAGAGGACGGCAGGAAAGATTAAATGGATTTAAAGCAATTCTAAATAATATCCACACAGGAAGTTTGAATTTGTGTTTATTAAGGGTGTAGAGAGCATTATTGTCTGCTGTAAATGCCTGTCAAAATGCTTTTTACTCTTACAACAACCAACATCCCATTTAATAAAGCATCCTCTATGCCGGCATAGATATGTGAAACTATTAAAAAACAGGAAACGGAGTAAAAACTGCAGATTAAGTAGATTCACTTAAAAACAGACAATCTGATGTGGATCCTGGTTTTGAAGAAGGAGTAATACATAACCTAAGTATAGGAATCCCTTACTTCAGATATCAAGCAGTTAATGCAGTAATTTATTAACTGAACATTAATAATAATAATGTAATTTACAGCAATTAACCTGACCAACAATGACTGTCATATTTTAAATAAAATCACTGGTCGACTTAGTTAGGTTAGCTATTCATGGATTTTAATGAGTTATTTTAATCACTCTTGACTAATTATGTTTGTGAGTTGATGTTTAAATTCTGTTTTTTTTTTGCTCTTGTCTGCATAGTTGGAGCTCTGCAGATATGTTTCAGATGTAAAATTATGTTATAAATAGAAATTATTGTTAGAGATGTTCTTTCTTTAAAGAACATTACGTTTCTTTAATTTTAACTTTTAATTAAGAGTAGCTTTACTTTCAAGTAACTGTTTACATTTTCCTCTTGGAAACATTTAATGATCTAAAACAGGTTTAAACTAGCTATTCAAACAACAACAATGTCCTTTGCATCTTTCATAGACACAAACTTACAATAGAGATAACTTTTTGAGTTCATCATTTATGCTGCATTAAATGTTTTAACCCCCTTGTTGCACCTCCGCCAAGGAGTTGATGCTTTTGTTGGCATTTGCTTGTCTGTTAGTGTTCAACATAACTCAAAAAGTACTAAATGGACTTTCTTGAAAGTTTCAAGGTAGTGGTTGTGAACCTAATTCTGGATCTGGATCCAGAAATGTATTGAAAGAAATTGTTAACATTGCAATATGGGTCAGGTTTCACATTTTGTTTATTTTTGTTTAATACCTAGGCTAAAAAAATGAGTTTGCGGAGGTTTGTGTTTTCTAAGCACTTGTCGTTAGTCATTGTAATATTATCAGAATTGTAGAAAGTGTCATATCAAAACAGTCCTAGGTCAGGAATGAGCAAGATGCAGCCCTGGGGCCCTCAGGTCAGGTGGGAGCACATGCCGCCTCTGCACTACATCATTCATCATTCCTGACAACACCTCTTCACCACCAGCTACTCTACTTTGTTCGTAGGTGTTTAAGTGCGATGAAGTTTAAGGGCACAGGGGTGCAAACTCTACACACAGAGGGTCCAGAGGCAAGGGGTGCCAGCCCCTTTCAGCTGCATGAGCAACTGCAGTAATCTGTAGCAGTGCCCCGGGAGGTCAGCTGACTCCTCCTCGCCTATCAAACCAACCCCCAAGCATGGTTCAATTGGGACTTGTACCATCCACCCCCCAGTCCTCAGCTCAGGTCCTTACATGCGGCCCTCCCCCACACTCAATACAGCCCACAGGTAAATTTCAATACTTTATAAATTGTAAACATGGAGGAAAAAAAAAGAAAAATCTATTTTACAGTTTAGAATATCTCAGTGATAATCTTTGGTTATTAGGAAATAAATAGTTCCTTGCAAGACATTAGAGTTTTCTTTTCTCAAAAACCTTGTACATGCAGACCCTAATGTTTATATATAAATAAAAAAGACTTCTATACTTGAATTATATGTCACTCTCAAATAATAAAGTCTTAATGTTTGTAATTCAACATAAAATTTGAATGTACCTTATTTATTTATTTTAGAAACAATTCTTGTGTTATTTTTGTTTGATTAAGTAAGTTATAAATCAAATAATGAGTACCGGTACCTTGCAGTTTGTACTGTGGTCCTCCAACTGTGTAACATAAAATTAATAACATTAATGTGGCCCTCTGAGTGGCCAGAGTTGCTCATTCCTGTCCTAGGAACTTAAAAAGATGCTAACATGTTACTGCCCAACACTGACAGAGTAAATCTATACAAAGCTACTTTTTATCGTGTTTACTAAAACTTAATGTTGTTGTTCTTTAACTTGCGTTACATATCTTGTTGTCTTTCCACCCCTGTATATCTGACGGATCACTCTGCAGCAGTTTTCTCATATTTAATATTTAGACAAACATCTAACTGTTAAAACAATGAAATCACTTTTGGACTTCTGCAGCTTTTTTGTTGCTTGGAGCAGTTCTTGTACAATCCGACACCCAAAAAGAGCAAAATTTACATTTTCTGAATAATTCCAGTGTTGCAAACTTGTTGGCTGTGATGCAGCAGAAAAGTGCCAAATCTTTATTTTTATTCATGACTTTGTGAAACAAGATTTATTATCCTTTTTTACCACCATTAATTTTAGAGACTTGTGCTCCCCGACATGAAATATTCCTCATATTTTGTTAAGTTCTATCCCACTGTTCAAGCGAAAGCTTGGACCACACCAAGTGTCAATTGATTTGTTTTTTGTGTTTTTGAAGTTGGACAAATACAAACTGATTTTATTTATTTATTCACACTGGATTGTTTATCTGCCATGATAACACCAACATCTCCACACAGCATCCCCTGAGTTTGCAGTGATGCAGAGGATCCTGCAGTTTGTTCTAGGTTCGCCCCCAAGGACTCGGCGGACAAAAGGCTGCAGATTCGTTCATCTCCTCGGCTGCGAGGGACACGCAGATAGAGAAGACGTATCTGCTGTCAACAAGGCTCAGCCTACGCGCAGAGCTTTGGTCAGCCGCTGTCTCTTTGGGATAAGTACTGAAGTTCTTCTTCATCAAACTTTTCTTTTTAAGTGTTGTCAGCATCATGTGTCAGAAAGACAAATTGACTGGAGGCCTCTCCATACTTCTTCCCTTCCAGTCCTGCGATGGAGCCTGAAGCATAAATAAACTCTCTCGTCATCAGGTGAACACTGTCTCTCCTTCTCTCTTTGCTTTGGAGGACTTTTATTTTGTGCTTGTTATGTATTAAACAAACTTTCTGTTAAGTCCCAATAACCAACCTGTGAATACGATTGTGAACATGTTTGCATGATGTATTTTTTTCCTCCTTTGAGAGACCTGAAATATGTCTTCATTAGGGAAAAAATGAAATTTAAAAATGTGAGCTGCTGTATTTTTTCAGAGGCTAGAACACTCATTCATTACAAGTGATGTGATTATTCAGTGGGTTGTTTCTGTGTCTCTCATTTGATCTTGCAGAAGTAACTATGGTTGCAGAATAAAGCAGAAACACAACAATGATGCAGAGTGGCTGGTTGATAAATTATTCACAAAACTCAATAAAAGTTCAGTGACGGGTCAAGAAAAGGGGTAGTGTGATTTTTAGCAATCTTATAACCAGTGAATGAACATATGGCCCAGAGGATTTGATCTTATACTTCAAAACTCCAATCAGTTAGACAGCCCATATTTTGCCTTAATCTGGGTTCTTATATTCTAATATGAAGACAGCTAGGGTATGTTCACTGCCGCTTATTTTAAAATAAAAACCTCTAGTTTTCCCCTAATCCAGCTGTATTCTCAGTCTGAGATACTCTATTAGAGCTCCTGACACTTTAAGCACCATGTTGTCAAGTATTATTGATGTTTTCAGTGGCTCTGCATTCTGTCTGTGCTCGATGGTTTACACAGGGCCTGCTGTCCTGAGCCAATGGACTCAAACAGCTGATGGCACCACACTGGTAGGTCTATTCAAGGGGGAAGGGGGAACAAATCATTTCAGGCAGGTACTGGTGCTGTATATAGAAGGGGAGGGAGATTTCTGGATGCCGCAGACTTTTTTTCTTATGCAAAAACAAGCACTCTATCCCGCTGAGGAGATATTTGAACACAAAAGAGCATATGAAACTTGAGAAGGCATAATATGGGCTCTATGAGTCAGGACATTCATGAGAGATACAGGAAAAACACTCAAAGCATTCTTAAAATTTCACATTCACAAGCAAGAAGGGATCATAAGGCCCCATGACCTGTGCATAAAAGAACTAAATGATGCAGACGAGACATGGAAAACACACTGAAGGGTATACAAACTCAACAAAAGCATAATATGGACTCTTTTGTTGGGACATTTGTGAAAATTATAAAAGAGAGCACTCATGTCATTCTTTAATTGCAAACAAGAAAAGATCCCATAATCTGGAACTATGACTGTCAAAATTCTCAAGTCTGGGTGCACGAGTAAACCAAGTTTAAAGAAAATATCTAAAGGATTCTGGCAATTTTACATTTATAAACAAAGGGATGATCATGAACAAGCAAGGATCACAACCCCCAATAACCTTTTCCTCACGACTTTCAAAATCTAACCAGCTCATCATTGAGTCAGAGTGGACATTTGTTTGGCGTTTGAAAGAAATCTGGAAACATATTTTTAGAAGTATCACATTCACAAGCAAACAAGACCCAATGACCTTTGAACTAGTTCTTCCATCACCCTTACAATTCATCCCAAGGGGGACATTTACCTCCACATTTTTTTGCTGGCATTTGTCTGTCTGTCTGTGAAAAATAACTCATAAAGGTCTCATCAGATTACAATTAAATTTTCCAGGAATGTTGGTCCTGGCACAAAGAAGAAGTGATACTGCAGATTTTGGTGGTGATCAAAATCTAGATCCTGATCCTGGAATTATTTACAGGTTCCATTAACATAGACAATCATGGAGATAGGACAGTTTTAATAACTGTCTGTAACTGTAATAAATTTCCAATAACTAAGAATGTCAGAAAAGCTTTGAAAAGGCTCACACAGATGTACATTATGTGGTCAATGCAAAACCACGGTTACGTTTGTATCATAAGATCCAGAGTAAATGCCTTAGCAGAGGTTTAAGCTCTCTAATCACTTTTACATAGTATGGCTTCACTTGTTATGAACTGGCACTATACAAACAAAGATTGATTAATTGATTGATCGATTGATCGATCAATTTTAGTTTAAACAGAAATTTTCTCAAAGGGTTCTTGTATGATCCTAATATCCATGCGTCAAGATGGATATTTTTGTAAATTTAAAGAAAACAATAGCTCAAAGTGTTCTGTGATAACATGTTTGACAGCAAAGGATGATCATGAGTCCCAATAACCTTTGACAAGTAACTTCAAACTGAATGAATTCAGTCTTATGTCAAATATACATACTGGACTCCAGTGAGTTTTGGCCTTGAGTATCCATTATCTGATTACCTCGATTTTGTGTGGACACTTGTATCAAAACTGAGGGACATTCTTTTATGACATTTACCGTATCTTCCAAAGTGAGGAATGATCATGAGGTCCAGTGACCTTAATCTTGTTATCACCCAAACCTTAAATCAGAGTAGACATTTGTGCAAAGTTTAAAGGAGATCAATGTGGCATTTACAAACAAATAAAGAACATGAGGCTCAATGGCCTTGGACTTTGATCTACAGAATGACCCTTCAAAATCTAGTCAGTTTTGTTTCTCCAAAGTTTGAAAGAGAGCCCTCAAATTAATATCTAAATATTTAATTTACCAGCAGGGGAAGGTCATGAAGCCCAATGACCATAAGCCTTTATTAGCTGATCACCTTGTCCTTGGTTCAGGGTGGACATGTAGGTCATGTTTTAAAGGTCCCATAAATCAAATCCTTGCTTAATAGACACCAAAGGCCTGATGTAAATAGTCACACACAGGGACATTTGATGCTCAGGAAAGTCTCTCATAGTATTTTTGTGATGGTGTGCTCAAAAGGGTTGATCATGAGGCCATATGACCTTGTCCTATGAACTCAGTTTATCTTTGGAAGATTTGTATATCTTTTTGTCATCCTTGCCCATTCTTATCAGAAAGCAGTTTTTAACTTAAGTTTTTTATTGAAAAACTCTGACTCCCCCAGCGCTGAGTGCAGGTCTGGAACAAATCTGTGCTTTTGATCGACAGGTATTCTCACTTTGTCGAAGTAGTTCCTTTTTCTTGCTTTGTCTCTAACAAGTGTTGCTTAGCATGCTAAAAGTTTCAGTGTAGCTATTTGCACGATACAATAGGGGCCCAGCGGCAGGACAATGAGAAGTAGCCTGGAGTGATTCTAATGGGCTGGCTCCTTGGCTCTCCTACTGTGCAACAAATTAATTACCCTCCTCTCCAGGAAATCAACACGCACGCACACACAATGGAGGAAGATTTTTTCCCAGTCTGGGCAGCACCTTGAATGAAAAATGTCCCACAACAATAACCCACAGCAATATTGTGTTAGCCACAGTGTGAAATTGATGAGCATGTTTCCTTTCATTGAGTGCTACATTACGGTGTCTGGCTGCAGCGAATCATCCATTAGTGATTGTCACCGTTCAATTTGATTGTGCGCCGGCGAACATCCCAGGGCAGTTAGAGAAAGGCCTTGGTGTTAATTCAGACTGAGAGCAGGAGCGAGAATAAGACTCTCGGGGCGTTGATGGCTGCCGGAGTGATGAAGATTGGTGTGTGATATGAAGCTGTTGAAGTGGCAAAACAAAATGCAAAACAGAGGGAACAAGGGCATTGTTGCTGCAGATTTGTGTTTGAGGAGTTGTTTGAGCCAATCAGCCGTACAGTCCTGTCCTCCAACCTTCCTGCCTCTTTGTCATTTTAATGTGCGAGGCTTTTATTCTTCTCTCCAGGTGTTCAAAATGAAAAAGTTTTTTTTTCTTCTTTTTTTTTTGTCAGATTGTCCACATCCGTACATGCTGTTCTTGTTTGTGAAATCTCAGGTGCTCTCAATTGAAAGAACACTGTGACTGAAATTTGTTGACTTTTAAAGGCGAGGCTTCTTTTTGAAACAGTTTCTGGCTGTGACTTCAGAACCATAGACTGCAGAATATTGGATGAGACTGCAGGAGTGTAACTAAAGCCATCCACTGAAACCAGTACAACGCAGTCTCCTTTCGAAAGCACTCTCAGACTAACTTTAGGTCAATCCAGGGTGCAATTTAGTAAGAGGGATATGGGAGATTTCCCCTCTTCTGCCTCTGATTTTACCCTCTGATACTGAATTTATGTCTCCAGGGGGATACGTTTCATCCCAACCTCTACACTTATTAAAATGCATCCTTATGTCAGTAGATGGTAGTGTTTACAAGAATGGCAGCCCCAGGTAACATTAGCAGACTGACTGCAGTGCTAGTCAGGATGAGGTGCATGTACTAGCATGAGCTACCTTACATAAAATTGAAATGTGCTAACAACAGAGCATTGCAGCATACTTCAGAGCACAAAGTGAATGATATAATAATCATTTCAGAATCCCAATAATAACTTCAAAGATTCTGAATCTATCTAAGACCAAAAAAAAGCATTTAAAAAGATGTCTGTCTTAATATTTTAGGCACCCATTAATGCACTGCTCGCATTGTTCGTCTGCACAGGCTTCTGTGGTACACAGATGTAGCAAGGTGCATGCTGGTACTAGCTAGTTCTGAAGTTAGCCCATTAACTTACTACGTTGGTGATATTTCTGTACAGAGCGACAAAGAAGAAAATCCAGCCCTGGGACTAGAACAGCAGTTCCCTACCTTTTCTCCTCTGAGCACCCCCATTATACCTAGGAAGAGTAAAGTGCCCCTTAGAACCTACATGAAAAAATGAAGTACATTGCTCTGCTGAATAACCTACAGTTTTAATTGTTGTCATTGATAAAATCAAGATAAAATAGTTTTCACAAACATAGTAGTTCAAAGATCTTCAAAGAAAGTATGCCCTGAGTGGGTTATCGTTGTGTTAGAAAATATGGTGTTGCTGTCAGGCCAAAATCAGACAACACAACACAACTTGTGGAGAAGTTCTGTTCTCCTGTGACCTTAAACAAACAAGACACCTCACTTAGGGAACGACAGAGTCGAGGTGCCAGTGGAGATGAAGGAGAGGAAAAAGCGCTGATATATAAATAATAATAATAATAAAAATCATATTTAAAAGCATCAATCTGATGCATTTTGAGAGAAAAAATCAAGCAGAATTACAGGACAGTATGAATGTATAATAAAGTAGGCTATCTATCAATACATGGTCACATTATGCTATATAAGAAATGAGACTGACAACTTCTCTCATGAAATGTGTTAACAATTAATTTTCCATCTAAGGCTTGTTACGATAGCTAAGTTATATCTCCTGCTGTGTTAGCTAACATTACGCATCAATGACGCGATGCCTCTTTCAGCAAGCTTTAATTCTTCTAGTGATATATTGCCTGTTTATTGGTCTGCACGAGCAAACTGCTTGTGCACTTCACAAACTAATTAGGTAGCAGTATTCCTCTACCTTCACAGAGAAAACACTGGTGATGTGAGGCCCTTCGCGTTAATATTTCCATGCACTTGTGCTTGTAGAGTGAATATTTCTATCAAATTCAAGGCTCAATAAGTGGTAAAAGCAGTGAGACAAGAAAACAATAAAAAAGAATGAAAAACAATGAGATCTACAAACACAGACAGTTGATGAAATAATTAAACGATAAGAGAACTTGAAGGGTAATTAAATTGAAACATAAGACAAAAAAGAGGCAGGAATTAAGCTGGAATTGAAACTGAGTCGAAGCATCAAGATTTATAAAATAATACATTAAAAAAAACATCAATGAAGAAGGTGCCTGAGGCTTAAGTAATCAGAGCAATAACATAGAGAAGAGTTAGAAAAACAGACATAAGATAAAGACGTTATGTAAAAGCAGGTCTAAAAAGTGATATGAAAATTATTAAATAGCATGTTACATTTTCTTGTCTCTTTTTAGCATATTTTTTTCTGTGTCTGAAATGGCAGGTTGTTTTTTTTCTTGTTTGTTTTTTTTGTTTTGTTTTTTTTCAAAAATCTGACCTGAGGGAAATATGCTCAAGAGTCCATTTTTAAGCCAAACATGACCAAACTGTCTGCACTAGCATGTTTTCAGCCTGTTAAACACCCAAAAAGTCATGTTTGAGCATATTTATTTAGGAGTCCGAAATGGAAAAAAAGTCATATGTTAGTATGTCTCTTTTTTCAGACGCCCAACCTGAGGGAAAAAGGCTAATACGTCCAGTTTTAAGCCAAATATGACCAAACTGTCTGCACAAGCATATTTTTTGGCTTGTTTAAACCCAAAAAACTCATGTTTGAGCATATTTTTTATTTTTTTAGGAGTCTGAAATGGCAAAAAAGTAATACATAAGCATGTCTCTTTTTTTAAAGCCTAACCTGAGGGCAAAAGGCTTATTAGTCCAGTTTAAGGCCAAATATGACCAAACTGTCTGCACTAGCATGTTTATCGGCTTTTAAAAACCCAAAAAGTCATGTTTGAGCATGTTTTTTTTTGGAGTCCGAAATGGAAAAAAAAGTCATATGTTAGCCTTAGTGTTTTTTCAAATTCTGAGCTGAGAGAAAAAGGCTAATAAGTCCATTTTTAAGCAGAATATGACCAAACCCTCTGCACTAGCATGTTTTACGGCCTGTTTTACACCCAAAAAGTCATGTTTGAGCATATTTTTTTTCGGAGTCCAAACTGGAAAAAAAGTCATATGTTAGCCTTAGTGTTTTTTCAAATTCTGAGCTGAGAGAAAAAGGCTAATAAGTCCATTTTTAAGCCAAATATGACCAAACCGTCTGCACTAGCATGTTTTACGGCCTGTTTCACACCCAAAAAGTAGTGTTTGAGCATATTTTTTTTCGAAGTCCAAAATGGAAAAAAGTCATATGTTAGCCTTAGTGTTTTTTCAATTCTGAGCTGAGAGAAAAAGGCTAATAAGTCCATTTTTAAGCAGAATATGACCAAACCGTCTGCACTAGCATGTTTATCAGTGTGTTTTACACCCAAAAAGTCATGTTTGAGCATATTTTTTTTCGGAGTCCAAAATGGAAAAAAAGTCATATGTTAGCCTTAGTGTTTTTTCAAATTCTGAGCTGAGAGAAAAAGGCTAATAAGTCCATTTTTAAGCCAAATATGACCAAAACCGTCTGCACTAGCATGTTTATTTGCCTGTTTTACACCCAAAAAGTCATGTTTGAGCATATTTTTTTTCCGAGTCCGAAATGGAAAAAAAGTCACATGTTAGCCTTAGTGTTTTTTCAAATTCTGAGCTGAGAGAAAAAGGCTAATAAGTCCATTTTTAAGCCAAATATGACCAAACCGTCTGCACTAGCATGTTTTCCGGCCTGTTTCACACCCAAAAAGTCATGTTTGAGCATATTTTTTTTCGAAGTCCAAAATGGAAAAAAGTCATATGTTAGCCTTAGTGTTTTTTTCAAATTCTGAGCTGAGAGAAAAAGGCTAATAAGTCCATTTTTAAGCAGAATATGACCAAACCGTCTGCACTAGCATGTTTTACGGCCTGTTTCACACCCAAAAAGTAGTGTTTGAGCATATTTTTTTTCGAAGTCCAAAATGGAAAAAAGTCATATGTTAGCCTTAGTGTTTTTTCAAATTCTGAGCTGAGAGAAAAAGGCTAATAAGTCCATTTTTAAGCAGAATATGACCAAACCGTCTGCACTAGCATGTTTATCAGTGTGTTTTACACCCAAAAAGTCATGTTTGAGCATATTTTTTTTCGGAGTCCAAAATGGAAAAAAAGTCATATGTTAGCCTTAGTGTTTTTTCAAATTCTGAGCTGAGAGAAAAAGGCTAATAAGTCCATTTTTAAGCCAAATATGACCAAACCGTCTGCACTTGCATGTTTATTTGCCTGTTTTACACCCAAAAAGTCATGTTTGAGCATATTTTTTTTCGAAGTCCAAAATGGAAAAAAGTCATATGTTAGCCTTAGTGTTTTTTCAAATTCTGAGTTGAGAGAAAAAGGCTAATAAATCAATTTTTAAGCCAAATATGACCAAACCGTCTGCACTTGCATGTTTTTCGGCCTGTTTCACACCCAAAACGTCATGTTTGAGCATATTTTTTTTCGGAGTCCAAAATGGAAAAAAAGTCATATGTTAGCCTTAGTGTTTTTTCAAATTCTGAGCTGAGAGAACAAGGCTAATAAGTCCATCTTTAAGCCAAATATGACCAAACCGTCTGCACTAGCATGTTTTTGGGCCATTTTTACACCCAAAAAGTCATGTTTGAGCATATTTTTTTCGGCGTCCAAAATGGAAAAAAGTCATATGTTAGCCTTGATGTTTTTTCAAATTCTGAGCTGAGAGAAAAAGGCTAATAAGTCCATTTTTAAGCCAAATATGACCAAACCGTCTGCACTAGCATGTTTATCAGTGTGTTTTACACCCAAAAAGTCATGTTTGAGCATATTTTTTGTTGAAGTCCGAAATGGAAAAAAAGTCACATGTTAGCCTTAGTGTTTTTTCAAATTCTGAGCTGAGAGAAAAAGGCTAATAAGTCCATTTTTAAGCCAAACATGACCAAACCGTCTGCACAGGCATGTTTTTCGGCCTGTTTTACACCCAAAAAGTCATGTTTGAGCATATTTTTTTCGGAGTCCAAATTGGAAAAACAGTCATATGTTAGCCTTAGTGTTTTTTCAAATTCTGAGCTGAGAGAAAAATACTAATAAGTCCATTTTTAAGCCAAATATGACCAAACCGTCTGCACTAGCATATTTTTAGGCCTGTTTTACACCCAAAAAGTCATGTTTGAGCATATTTTTTTTTGGAGTCCGAAATGGAAAAAAAGTCATATGTTAGCCTTAGTGTTTTTTCAAATTCTGAGCTGAGAGAAAAAGGCTAATAAGTCCATTTTTAAGCCAAATATGACCAAACCGTCTGAAGTAACATGTTTTTCGGCCTGTTTCACACCCAAAAAGTCATGTTTGAGCATATTTTTTTTCGGAGTCCAAAATGGAAAAAGTCATGTGTTAGCCTTAGTGTTTTTTCAAATTCTGAGCTGAGAGAAAAAGGCTAATAAGTCCATTTTTAAGCCAAATATGACCAAACCGTCTGCACTAGCATATTTTTAGGCCTGTTTTACACCCAAAAAGTCATGTTTGAGCATATTTTTTTTCGGCATCCAAATTGGAAAAAAAGTCATATGTTAGCCTTAGTGTTTTTTCAAATTCTGAGCTGAGAGAAAAAGGCTAATAAGTCCATTTTTAAGCCAAACATGACCAAACCGTCTGCACAGGCATGTTTTTTGGCCATTGTTACACCCAAAAAGTCATGTTTGAGCATATTTTTCTTCAGAGTCCGAAATGGAAAAAAAGTCATATGTTAGCCTTAGTGTTTTTTCAAATTCTGAGCTGAGAGAAAAAGGCTAATAAGTCCATTTTTAAGCAGAATATGACCAAACCGTCTGCACAGACATGTTTTTCGGGGTGTTTTACGCCCAAAAAGTCATGTTTGAGCATATTTTTTTCGGAGTCCGGAATGGAAAAAAAGTCATGTTTTAGCCTTAGTGTTTTTTCAAATTCTGAGCTGAGAGAAAAAGGCTAATAAGTCCATTTTTAAGCAGAATATGACCAAACCGTCTGCACTAGCATGTTTTTCGGCCTGTTTTACACCCAAAAAGTCATGTTTGAGCATATTTTTTTCGGCGTCCAAATTGGAAAAAAAGTCATATGTTAGCCTTAGTGTTTTTTCAAATTCTGAGCTGAGAGAAAAAGGCTAATAAGTCCATCTTTAAGCCAAATATGACCAAACCGTCTGCACTAGCATGTTTTACGGCCTGTTTCACACTTAAAAAGTTATGTTTGAGCATATTTTTTTCAGAGTCCGAAATGGAAAAAAAGTCATATGTTAGCCTTAGTGTTTTTTCAAATTCTGAGCTGAGAGAAAAAGGCTAATAAGTCCATTTTTAAGCAGAATATGACCAAACCGTCTGCACTAGCATGTTTATCAGTGTGTTTTACACCCAAAAAGTCATGTTTGAGCATATTTTTTTTCGGAGTCCGAAATGGAAAAAAAGTCAAATGTTAGCCTTAGTGTTTTTTCAAATTCTGAGCTGAGAGAAAAAGGCTAATAAGTCCATTTTTAAGCAGAATATGACCAAACCGTCTGCCCTAGCATGTTTTACGGCCTATTTCACACCCAAAAAGTCATGTTTGAGCATATTTTTTTTCGAAGTCCAAAATGGAAAAAAGTCATATGTTAGCCTTAGTGTTTTTTCAAATTCTGAGTTGAGAGAAAAAGGCTAATAAGTCCATTTTAAGCCAAATATGACCAAACCGTCTGCACTTGCATGTTTTTCGGCCTGTTTCACACCCAAAACGTCATGTTTGAGCATATTTTTTTTCGGAGTCCAAAATGGAAAAAAAGTCATATGTTAGCCTTAGTGTTTTTTCAAATTCTGAGCTGAGAGAAAAAGGCTAATAAGTCCATTTTTAAGCCAGAATATGACCAAACCGTCTGCACTAGCATGTTTATCAGGCCTGTTTTACACCCAAAAAGTCATGTTTGAGCATATTTTTTTTCGGCGTCCAAAATGGAAAAAAGTCATATGTTAGCCTTAGTGTTTTTTCAAATTCTGAGCTGAGAGAAAAAGGCTAATAAGTCCATTTTTAAGCAAATATGACCAAACCGTCTGCACTAGCATGTTTTATCGGCCTATTTACACCCAAAAAGTCATGTTTGAGCATATTTTTTTTCGAAGTCCGAAATGGAAAAAAAGTCATATGTTAGCCTTAGTGTTTTTTCAAATTCTGAGCTGAGAGAAAAAGGCTAATAAGTCCATTTTTAAGCCAAATATGACCAAACCGTCTGCACTTGCATGTTTTTCGGCCTGTTTTACACCCAAAAAGTCATGTTTGAGCATATTTTTTTTCGGAGTCCAAAATGGAAAAACAGTCATATGTTAGCCTTAGTGTTTTTTCAAATTCTGAGCTGAGAGAACAAGGCTAATAAGTCCATCTTTTAAGCCAAATATGACCAAACCGTCTGCACTAGCATGTTTTTGGGCCATGTTTTACACCCAAAAAGTCATGTTTGAGCATATTTTTTTCGGCGTCCAAAATGGAAAAAAGTCATATGTTAGCCTTAGTGTTTTTTCAAATTCTGAGCTGAGAGAAAAAGGCTAATAAGTCCATTTTTAAGCCAAATATGACCAAACCGTCTGCACTAGCATGTTTATCAGTGTGTTTTACACCCAAAAAGTCATGTTTGAGCATATTTTTTGTTGAAGTCCAAAATGGAAAAAAAGTCACATGTTAGCCTTAGTGTTTTTTCAAATTCTGAGCTGAGAGAAAAAGGCTAATAAGTCCATTTTTAAGCCAAACATGACCAAACCGTCTGCACAGGCATGTTTTTCGGCCTGTTTTACACCCAAAAAGTCATGTTTGAGCATATTTTTTTTCTGGAGTCCGGAATGGAAAAAAAGTCATATTTAGCCTTAGTGTTTTTTCAAATTCTGAGCTGAGAGAAAAAGGCTAATAAGTCCATCTTTAAGCCAAATATGACCAAACCGTCTGCACTAGCATGTTTTTAGGCCTGTTTTACACCCAAAAAGTCATGTTTGAGCATATTTTTTTTGGCGTCCAAATTGGAAAAACAGTCATATGTTAGCCTTAGTGTTTTCAAATTCTGAGCTGAGAGAAAAAGGCTAATAAGTCCATTTTTAAGCCAAACATGACCAAACCGTCTGCAAAGGCATGTTTTTTGGCCATTTTTACACCCAAAAAGTCATGTTTGAGCGTATTTTTTTTCGAAGTCCAAAATGGAAAAAAGTCATATGTTAGCCTTAGAGTTTTTTCAAATTCTGAGTTGAGAGAAAATGGCTAATAAATCAACTTTTAAGCCAAATATGACCAAACCGTCTGCACAGACATGTTTTTTGGCCATTGTTACACCCAAAAAGTCATGTTTGAGCATATTTTTTTTCGAAGTCCAAAATGGAAAAAAGTCATATGTTAGCCTTAGTGTTTTTTCAAATTCTGAGCTGAGAGAAAAAGGCTAATAAGTCCATTTTTAAGCCAAATATGACCAAACCGTCTGCACTAGCATGTTTTACGGCCTGTTTCACACCCAAAAAGTCATGTTTGAGCATATTTTTTTTCGAAGTCCAAAATGGAAAAAAGTCATATGTTAGCCTTAGTGTTTTTTCAAATTCTGAGCTGAGAGAAAAAGGCTAATAAGTCCATTTTTAAGCAGAATATGACCAAACCGTCTGCACTAGCATGTTTTACGGCCTGTTTCACACCAAAAAAGTCATGTTTGAGCATATTTTTTTTCAGAATCCGAAATGGAAAAAAAGTCATATGTTAGCCTTAGTGTTTTTTCAAATTCTGAGCTGAGAGAAAAAGGCTAATAAGTCCATTTTTAAGCCAAATATGACCAAACCGTCTGCACAGGTCTGTTTATCGGCCTGTTTTACACCAAAAAAGTCATGTTTGAGCATATTTTTTTTCAGAGTCCGAAATGGAAAAAAAGTCATATGTTAGCCTTAGTGTTTTTTCAAATTCTGAGCTGAGAGAAAAAGGCTAATAAGTCCATTTATTAAGCCAAATATGACCAAACCGTCTGCACTAGCATGTTTTTCAGTGTGTTTTACACCCAAAAAGTCACGTTTGAGCATATTTTTTTTCCGAGTCCGAAATGGAAAAAAAGTCATATGTTAGCCTTAGTGTTTTTTCAAATTCTGAGCTGAGAGAAAAAGGCTAATAAGTCCATTTTTAAGCAGAATATGACCAAACC
Organism: Cetoscarus ocellatus; assembly: GCA_037902135.1. Taxonomy (NCBI): domain Eukaryota; kingdom Metazoa; phylum Chordata; class Actinopteri; order Labriformes; family Labridae; genus Cetoscarus; species Cetoscarus ocellatus. The sequence continues at coordinate 4,580 of JBAMNC010000028.1, read as the reverse complement.
GTCTGCACTAGTATGTTTTTCGGCCTGTATCACACCCAAAAAGTCATGTTTGAGCATATTTTTTTTCGGAGTCCAAATGGAAAAAAAGTCATATGTTAGCCTTAGTGTTTTTTCAAATTCTGAGCTGAGAGAAAAAGGCTAATAAGTCCATTTTTAAGCCAAATATGACCAAACCGTCTGCGCTAGCATGTTTTTCGGCCTGTTTTACACCCAAAAAGTCATGTTTGAGCATATTTTTTTTCGAAGTCCAAAATGGAAAAAAAGTCATATGTTAGCCTTAGAGTTTTTTCAAATTCTGAGTTGAGAGAAAATGGCTAATAAATCAATTTTTAAGCCAAATATGACCAAACCGTCTGCACAGACATGTTTTTCGGGGTGATTTACACCCAAAAAGTCATGTTTGAGCATATTTTTTTTCAGAATCCGAAATGGAAAAACAGTCATATGTTAGCCTTCGTGTTTTTTCAAATTCTGAGCTGAGAGAAAAAGGCTAATAAGTCCATTTACAAGCCAAATATGACCAAACCGTCTGCACAGGTCTCTTTATCGGCCTGTTTTACACAAAAAAAGTCATGTTTGAGCATATTTTTTTTCAGAGTCCGAAATGGAAAAAAAGTCATATGTTAGCCTTAGTGTTTTTTCAAATTCTGAGCTGAGAGAAAAAGGCTAATAAGTCCATTTATTAAGCCAAATATGACCAAACCGTCTGCACTAGCATGTTTTTCAGTGTGTTTTACACCCAAAAAGTCACGTTTGAGCATATTTTTTTTCCGAGTCCGAAATGGAAAAAAAGTCATATGTTAGCCTTAGTGTTTTTTCAAATTCTGAGCTGAGAGAAAAAGGCTAATAAGTCCATTTTTAAGCCAAATATGACCAAACCGTCTGCACAGGCATGTTTTTTTATTGGCCTGTTTTACACCCAAAAAGTCAGGTTTGCACCTAAAAACTGGCTTATTACCATTTTAGTTTTTGGGTCCTTGAAATTGAAAAAATCGAAAGCTAATATATGACTTTTTTTTCAAATTTGGTGACAAAAATCAACTTGCTATTTTTTGCGTGTAAAGGCAGTTTTCATGCTGAAAAACATGCTAGTGCATGCCTTTTGGTCATTTTTCTCCATCAAACTGACTTATGATCATTTCAGTTTTGGGGTCCTTGAAATTGAAAACATCGAGATGATGACATATTTTGGAGAGTTTGCCTCTCTCTCTTGAGTGGGTATTCTTGTATGTGTGTGTATGTTCTTGTGTGAATGTCTGCCGCTGCACTCTCAGGTCGCTGCTGAAGTAACTGCCTGCGATGGGGGAACGCTGATTGGCGCAGAAGGTTTAGCACCGGAAAACCACCAATCAAGAGTGACTGAGGAGAGCTGACTGAGGATATATGAAGCCAGCAGAACGACGCTCGTCAGCCAAATGTAGCCAGCCCTGCTCGCGTGCCTCTTTGCTCTATAGACATTGTTATTAGAATTTTGTAAAACTGTGAGACACTAGTTTTGTAATTTTTGTCATTTTAAAAATATTGCATACAATGAGAGAATCACTGCTCGTCCCATGGGTTCGTGTGCTGTTTGTATTGTATTTGTTACTTTGGCTTTGTTAGAATAGTTAAGTAGTTTTTTCTTTTCCATTGTGTAAATAAGATAGTACACAACTCAAGGTTAAAGTCTCTTTTTGTTCTCCTTTTTAAAGTTTGTTTACAGCATTCATTTGGGTTTTAGTTATCTCTCCTTTTATTATTGTTCAACACCTTGCTGTTGTTGTTAATAAATAACTTTTATTTAACCACTCAGATCTGGTTTTATGTTACTTCCCTTTCCCCAAATGAGCTGGGTTGTAACAAGCCCCACAGAAAATGTGTAACAACATGATAAATTAGGCCTCAAACAGACAGGAAAAAACCCAAGTACATCTTTTTAGGTCCTATTTCACCTAAAGAAGCACTTGTTAGGCCGTTCCAGGAGGTCAAAATTTTGAAAAAATCAAAATGTTAACACATGAATTTTTTTCCAGATTTGATGAAAAAAAAAAAGCTTCCTATTTTTTGCATTAATGGGCAGCTTTCATGCTGGCAAACATGCTAGTGAATGCCGAAATGGAAAAAAAGTCATTTGTTAGCCCTACTTTTTCTTCAAATCCTGAGCTGAGAGAAAATAGCTAATAAGTCCATTTTTAAGCCAAATATGACCAAACCGTCTGCACTTGCATGTTTTTCGGCCTGTTTTACACCCAAAAAGTCATGTTTGAGCATATTTTTTTTCGGAGTCCAAAATGGAAAAAAAGTCATATGTTAGCCTTAGTGTTTTTTCAAATTCTGAGCTGAGAGAAAAAGGCTAATAAGTCCATTTTTAAGCCAAATATGACCAAACCGTCTGCACTAGCATGTTTTACGGCCTGTTTCACACCCAAAAAGTCATGTTTGAGCATATTTTTCTTCAGAGTCCGAAATGGAAAAAAAGTCATATGTTAGGCTCAGTGTTTTTTCAAATTCTGAGCTGAGAGAAAAAGGCTAATAAATCAATTTTTAAGCCAAATATGACCAAACCGTCTGCACTAGCATGTTTTTTGTCCTATTTCACACCCAAAAAGTCATGTTTGAGCATATTTTTTTTCGGAAGTCCAAAATGGAAAAAAAGTCATATTTTCAAATTCTGAGCTGAGAGAAAAAGGCTAATAAGTCCATTTTTAAGCCAAATATGACCAAACCGTCTGCACTTGCATGTTTTTCGGCCTGTTTTACACCCAAAAACTCATGTTTGAGGATATTTTTTTTCTGAGTCCAAATGGAAAAAAAGTCATATGTTAGCCTTAGTGTTTTTTCAAATTCTGAGCTGAGAGAAAAAGGCTAATAAGTCCATTTTTAAGCAGAATATGACCAAACCGTCTGCACTAGCATGTTTTTCGGCCTGTTTTACACCCAAAAAGTCATGTTTGAGCATATTTTTTTTCGGAGTCCGAAATGAAAAAAAGTCATATGTTAGCCTTAGTGTTTTTTCAAATTCTGAGCTGAGAGAAAAAGGCTAATAAGTCCATTTTTAAGCAGAATATGACCAAACCGTCTGCACTAGCATGTTTTTCGGCCTGTTTTACACCCAAAAAGTCATGTTTGAGCATATTTTTTTCTGGAGTCCGGAATGGAAAAAAAGTCATATGTTAGCCTTAGTGTTTTTTCAAATTCTGAGCTGAGAGAAAAAGGCTAATAAGTCCATTTTTAAGCCAAATATGACCAAACCGTCTGCACTAGGCATGTTTTTTGGCCTATTTTACACCCAAAAAGTCATGTTTGAGCATATTTTTTTTCAGAGTCCGAAATGGAAAAAAAGTCATATGTTAGCCTTAGTGTTTTTTCAAATTCTGAGCTGAGAGAAAAAGGCTAATAAGTCCATTTTTAAGCCAAATATGACCAAACCGTCTGCACTAGCATGTTTTACGGCCTGTTTTACACCCAAAAAGTCATGTTTGAGCATATTTTTTTTCTGAGTCCGAAATGGAAAAAAAGTCATATGTTAGCCTTAGTGTTTTTTCAAATTCTGAGCTGAGAGAAAAAGGCTAATAAGTCCATCTTTAAGCCAAATATGACCAAACCGTCTGCACTAGCATGTTTTTAGGCCTGTTTTACACCCAAAAAGTCATGTTTGAGCATATTTTTTTCGGAGTCCGAATTGGAAAAAAAGTCATATGTTAGCCTCAGTGTTTTTTTCAAATTCTGAGCTGAGAGAAAAAGGCTAATAAGTCCATTTTTAAGCAGAATATGACCAAACCGTCTGCACTAGCATGTTTGTTGTCCTGTTTTACACCCAAAAAGTCATGTTTGAGCATATTTTTTTTCTGAGTCGAAATGGAAAAAAAGTCATATGTTAGCCTTAGTGTTTTTTCAAATTCTGAGCTGAGAGAAAAAGGCTAATAAGTCCATTTTTAAGCCAAATATGACCAAACCGTCTGCACTAGCATGTTTTTAGGCCTGTTTTACACCCAAAAAGTCATGTTTGAGCATATTTTTTTCGGCGTCCAAATTGGAAAAAAAGTCATATGTTAGCCTTAGTGTTTTTTCAAATTCTGAGCTGAGAGAAAAAGGCTAATAAGTCCATCTTTAAGCAGAATATGACCAAACCGTCTGCACTAGCATGTTTTTTGGCCTGTTTTACACCCAAAAAGTCATGTTTGAGCATATTTTTTTTCGGAGTCCGAAATGGAAAAAAAGTCATATGTTAGCCTTAGTGTTTTTTCAAATTCTGAGATGAGAGAAAAAGGCTAATAAGTCCATTTTTAAGCCAAATATGACCAAACCGTCTGCACTAGCATGTTTTTCGGGCCTGATTTACACCCAAAAAGTCATGTTTGAGCATATTTTTTTTCAGAGTCCGAAATGAAAAAAAGTCATATGTTAGCCTTAGTGTTTTTTCAAATTCTGAGCTGAGAGAAAAAGGCTAATAAGTCCATTTTTAAGCCAAATATGACCAAACCGTCTGCACAGGCATGTTTTTCGGCCTGTTTTACACCCAAAAAGTCATGTTTGAGCATATTTTTCTTCAGAGTCCGAAATGGAAAAAAAGTCATATGTTAGCCTTAGTGTTTTTTCAA